>ML662448.1:6967985-7338427 GCA_007570785.1 Antilocapra americana
AACCTCTTTAACAAGTGGCTGTCCAGTTTTCCCAGCACCACTTGTTAAAGAGGTTGTCTTTTCTCCACTGTATATTCTTGCCTCCTTTGTCAAAGATAAGGTGTCCATAGATGCGTGGATTTATCTCTGGGCTTTCTATTCTGTTCCATTGATCTATGTTTCTGTCTTTGTGCCAGTACCATGCTGTCTGTCTTAATGACTGTGGATTTGTAGTATAGCCTAAAGTCCGGTAGGTTGATTCCGCCCGTTCCATTCTTCTTTCTCAAGATTGCTTTGGCTATACGAGGTTTTTTGTATTTCCATACAAATTGAGAAATTATTCACCATCGAAACAAAAAGAATAAAATACTTAGGAGTATTTCTACCTAAAGAATCAAAAGACTTGTATATAGAAAACTATAAAACACTGATGAAAGAAATCAAGGAGGACACAAACAGATGGAGAAATGTGCCGTGTTCGTGGATTGGAAGAATCAATATAGTGAAAATGAGTATACTACCCAAAGCAATCTATAGATTCAATGCAATTCCTATCAAGCTACCAGAGGTCTTTTTCAAAGAATTAGAACCTTTTTCTAAATACTAGGATTTCCTAACTTTCAGTAATGTATGAAGAGAGTTATTCCCATGAACTTATGGTTACTGGGGGGAAGAATGAGGGGGAGGGATAGTTAGGGAGTTTGGGAAGGGCATGTACACACTGCTGTATTTTAAATGGATAGCCAGCAAGGACCTACTGCACAGCACAGGGAGCTCTGCTCAGTGTTACGTGGCAGCCTGGATGGGAGGGGAGTTTGGGGGAGAAAGGATCCATGCACATGTATGGCTGAGTCCCTTTGCTGTCCACCTGAAACAATCACAACATTGTTAATCAGCTTTACTCTAATATGAAATAAAGTTAAATTTACCAAGCTGTTTACAAAAAAAAAAAAAAAAAGAGTAAAGCTACTCTAACCAGGACTATGAAAAGTTAAAGCAGTCTCTATTAGTAATTATTCTGGGACAACAGGCCTAAATAGGGACTATCCCAGGTAAACTCAGAAGATCACTTTCAATTACTTATTTTTTCCAAAGGTTAATTGTGTTGTCTCAAAATCAATTCCTTGCCTACATCCTACAAGCATCAGTGACTCCTAAATTTCAGGGGTCCTGAGTCACAACCATCCTTAGCAGCATTTCCCTGGGCGTTGCATGTCTCCAGTTTGTGTTTCTTGGGGTGCTGCAGCCAGACCAGCAGACCAGATTTGAGGAAAAACAGGGTACTACAGGATTTTAAGAATTCAGATGGGTTTTAACTACTTTCTGACATCTTTTCTGATCCCTTATGTAGGAAAAATATAATCAGGGGTAGGGTTGTATTTTGTTTCTCTTCTAAAGGTGGATTTACAAATATTTATTGGGCATTTCCTATCTTCCAGGCACTTTCTAGGTATACATTAGGGAGCAAGAGAGACAATATCCTGCCCTGATGGAGCTAACAAGTTTTTTTTAAGTAGCAGAATGAATACTAGGCATTCAAATTTGGAGTTTCTCAGGTTTGGTCCCAGATCAACTCTTGAAGCTTGTCTTCTTAAAAATAAAAGACAGATTAATTTCTGGACATTCTTAGTATTTTTCTGCCTGCTTTAACAAAGCATGCCAACATGTGTAGCATTCTTTGATAACTGTGGCTATCACTCTTGGGTTACTGCGAAAATTACTAAATAGACACAAATCTAGCACTAGGTGACTTTCTGGTTAACAAAGCTCCATCCAGGGAAGCCAGTTTGTTTTCTCTGATTTGCATGAAGAGACGCACTTGTCCGGAGACCCAGGGCCTGGTGATATTTGTGGGTTTTCTTTTTTTTTTTTTTTTGTAGCACCAAACTCTGTGGGTTCAGAAGGGCCGAGGGGTTATGGTTTTGCTGTGGCCTCTGAGTCAGTCTCCCGCCTTCACAAAAATCCTGGCTCTCTGTCTCCTGCCATGTATACTTTGGCCCCTAGAGGCAGATGCTGTGTTGTATATATTAGTATTTGGTATATTCTGCCAAGTGTTGTCATCATTGGAGATTCGAATCTACAAGAGACCTTGTGGGTGTTTTGCTTTCAGAGAAATCCAGGAACACAAAACCCGAGATAGTGAGTCCAGCTAACGAGACGATGGAAGTGGTCTTGGGTAAGTGGACGACAATTAGGGTATGCTGAAATGAGTGTTTTTTTGAACTAGAGAGTAAGATAAACTGTACCTTTATTGCATACACCTGAAGCTGTTTACTGCATGCATCTAAAGTTAGAAAGTGGCACAAGTTGGGCCTTGTTTCTTTGGATTTCTTGCCTCTTATGGCAAACATCTAGCCACGTCTGATTGACTCAGCGTTACTTTTCTATGGACACTTACTATTCATGAAGACATCAGCCGAAGAACAAGTTCAGGGACTTCCTTGGTGGTGTGGTGGTTAAGACTTCCCCTTACAACACAAGGGGTGTGGGTTTGATCCCTGGGAGGGGAGCTAAGATCTCACCTGCCTCGTGGCCAAAGAACCAGAACATAATACAGATATAACAAATTCAATAAAGACTTTAAAAAATGCTCCACATCAAAAAAAAAAAATCTTAAGAAATAAAGACCTAGTTCAATAGGTCTAGGAATAAGAAATGGAGTATATTTGGTACAGGATGGATTTCTTTTCCTGAGAGAGTTAAGCTTTTAGGTAGAAGAGTAAGACTATAGGCCCAGAAGATAAATTACTCTAGAGAATTATTTTTCCAAGTTAGTGATAATGTTTTATTTCAAGACTAAAGACATAATACTATAGGCATTCACACCTAAGCTGTGCAATACAGTAGCAGCTAGGCATGTGTGGTTATGTACATAGCTACACTAATATTAAGTAAATTTAGTTTAATTAAATATTAGTCCCTCAGTCAAGGGCTGACTGGCTTAGATGTGACTGGTAACTATGTATTAGACAGAACAACTGTAGAACATTTTTGCCAACCCTGAGAGTTGTTGGAAACCACTCGTCCCAACAGAAAAACAGACGTTTCTTTTGTATCAGAGGATCAAAATTCAGGCTGGCATATAGAATTCTCTTATGTAATAGTAACTGCAAGAAGACAGCAATTGTACAGAGATTAAAAGCTAAAATGTATGACAATTCTGTATTTGGCCAAGTTGTTCTTCATGTTAGAAGGTAATATACAGACATTTGTCCATGTAAACAAAGATATGAACACTTTAAATATCAGCCAGTAGAATTCAGAGCAGTGTTTTCAACCTTTTGTTTCCCCCCTTTTTCTTCCCCTGTAGCACCTAACAGGACATCTTTCCCCAATCCTCTTTACTTTCTCAGATATTTAATGCCCAGATATGTACTCTGGCATTTTGGAGGACTGCAGACCATTACAATAGATAAGGTTTTTCTACTCTCGCTAAGAAGCACATTTTTCTCTGTTGAGAAGGCATGCTCTGGGAATGTGTACTTAAGAGCTTTCCCTAAAGCCTAGATTTGATCCACAGATCTAAAAATAATAACTACAGTCAGTTCACTCTCTCAGTCGTTCCAACTCTTTGTGACCCCATGGACTGAGGCACGCCAGGCTTCCCTGTTCATTCCCAACTCCTGGAAGTTACTCAAACTCACGTCCATCAAGTCGGTGATGCCATCCAGCCATCTCATCCTCTGTCGTCCTCTTCTCCTCCCACCTACATTACATTAGAAATAATTATTTTAATATATCACACTGATCAGAGGCCTGTTCACCATAGCATAAGGTTATGCTATAGTCAGGCTTTTATTTGATAAGATTTCACATTAATTACCAATAAAATGACTTAGAAAAATAGGAACTGAGGGACACTTCTGCACTTAATGATGATGTTGTTAAGTCGCTGAGTCGTGTCCACCTCCTTTGCGACCCCATGGACCGTAGCCTGCCAAGCTCCTCTGTCCATGGGATTTCCCAGTCAAGAATACTGGAGTGGGTTGCCATTTCCTACTCCAGCAGATCTTCCTGACCCAGGGATCAGACTCGTGTCTCCTACTTGGCAGGCAGCTTCTTTACCACTGAGCCACTTAGGAAGCCCTCTGCACTTGATAAATAACATTAATTCAAACCAGTCATCACCAGCATTTTTAATTGTGAAACACTATAATGTTAAGCCTTACACAGGTCTCGACCTTCTCATTGAAGTCAAGAGTGAGACTAAGATGCCCACATGAACAGTTAACTGTTACTTGTAACAGTTACTGTAACAGTTAACAGTTTTGGAGAAGGAAATGGCAACCCACTCCAGTACTCTTGCCTGGAAAATTCCATGGACAGAGAGGCCTGGCGGGCTGCAGTCCATGGGGTTGCAAAGAGTCAGACACGACTGAGTGACTTCACTTTCACTTAACTTGTTCCAGATGTGCCCACTAATGCAAAGATAAAAGAACCATGGCTTGCTGACTGTAGGGGAGAAAAGAACTTTCTTGTTTTCTGATTGTATAATTACATACCTATAAATTTAAAGAGAATTATTGGGGAAAGTTAGAATAATTATTGTATTAACTGGCCAGATATAAAATTAATATACTATAGTATTAGACTTGTTTAACAAAAACCAGCAAGTAAACATAACAGGAAAAGAGATCCTATTGCAACAGAGCTGTCTATAAAGTTTCTTAGAAAAATCTTTAAAAAATATATTGGATTTATAAGGGAGAAAAAAGCCATCCAAACAAAACCCCCACTCTCTGACTTATAGGATAATATTTCAGAATATGTACAGGGTTGATGTACAGGCGTGTTCATTGGTATATCAAACAATTAAAAATTAGGAAATTGTGTTTTGCAGTAGGAAAGGAGCTTGTCATAATATGCCTCTATGATGGAATACTAAACTGCTATGAAATAGCCTGTTTTGGAAGGCTGATCATTGTCAGCCAAAATTCCAAATAATCAGAGTAGATGATAATGCCTCATTTTAAAAGCTGCATAGTACACAGAAGGGTAAGGAATAAGATACATGAAGTTACTAATAGTGGTCATCGCTCAGTGGTAGATGTAAGGGCAATTTCTTCTTCCTTTCTTATACTTTAAAATTTTTATTCAGTAGTCATTTGTTAATCCAGATAGACCAGAGTCCATTCATGTTATGATTTAAACATACATTGCTTTGCAGGATCCTGGCTTCAGTTGATCTGCAATGTTACTGGCCGGATAAGTAACTATGTCTACTGGAAGTGGAATGGGTCAATGATCAGTACATATACTCCTGTGCTAGAGGAAGACTTTATAATGTAAGTATGACAAGAGTCAGTCATGCCCTAGACAAACTGTGGTATTAAATTCCAAGGGTAGCAAGGGTTGGCTTTTCTGGTGGCTTACTCGTAAAGAATCCACCTACGATGCAGGTTCAATCCTTGGGTTGAGAAGATCCCCTGGAGGAGGAAGTAGCAACTCACTCCAGTGTTCTTGCCTGGGAAATCCCATGGACGGTGAGCCTGGGGGGCTACAGTCCATGGGGTCATAAAGAGTTGGACATGACTGAGTGGCTGAATAACAAAGCAAGGGTTAGTACCAAGGATTAGTGGTCATTGTGCTTAGTTGTAGTGACCCTGTGGACTGTACCCCACCAGGCTCCTCTCTTCATGGGATTTTCCAGGCAAGAATACTGGAGTGGTCTGCCATTTCCTTCTCCAAGTGGCTCTTTGATGGACTCTTGAGTTTTGCTAACCCAAGTAGGATTCATAAAATCTTGTACAATACAGGTGAACTATATGGTATTATGGTACCAATTCCAGACCACTTGGAAGGCTGTCTCTGAAATTCAGTTAAAAATTGCAACATTCCAATGATGCAATCATCCTGAATTTCCCTTCATGTCATTTCATTTTTAAAGTAGTTAAGAGAAGACTCATGAGATGTAACCAAGAATTAAAGCACGCCCCTGCTCAAGTCTCTGATGGCTTCCTGTTACTTCTCCAGGGAGAAACTCCCCACCCTTAGCATCACCTGGGAACCTTGCCCATCTGTCTCTGTCTACTCATGCTGCATTATCTTCTCTGTGCCCCATGGAGCCCAAAATGCCTGCATCCCCATGTTTCTTTTTGGAAGCTGGTACTTTTAATTGATTTCTCTCTGCTCGTAAGTGGTCCCAGAACTATCAAATATCAGATCAGTGTGCTGCTTACAGCCTTATTCTTACACCTGTGCTTTAGGCTAGTTATTCTTACTGCTGAAGTTTGTGTGACAAAGAGATAAACCAGGTATATGTATTGTTTCTATCATTGATGCCATCTATACAATTTTACTTACTCTTTTGAACAGAGTGGAGAATCCTTTAAACAGAAGAAGGAGTACAGTCCTCGCACGGCTTAATATTTCGGCAGTGGAAAGTAAATTTTTCCTGCATCCATTTACCTGTTTAGCCAAGAATACAGAAGGAATAAGCACAGCATATATACAATTAATACATCCAGGTAAACAATAGAGTCATTTATTTGAAATGCAGTTTTGTTTTCCCATGGTAAGATATCATGACCTTCAGGTTTGTAATGCTATTTCCTCTGCCCACAATGCTCTTTTATTTCTCAGGTGAACTGTATCTTTTGTGAAGTTTTTCTGTCCTACTTTCCTTCTCTTAATGCATCTCTCTGTCCCCAAAGATAAGCTGTCAGGGCCTCAGCTGTGTATTTCCATATCTGTCTTACTTAGTTTTCTTTACTTGATTGTAAGTTCTATGATAATGCAGACAATTGCTAATCATTCTATTTCCAGAGCTAGTTAGCAACTTAAGTCTGATCATCAGTTCAGTTCAGTCACTCAGTCGTGTCCGACTCTTTGCGACCCCATGGACTGCAGCTCGCCAGGCTTCCCTGTCCATCACCAACTCCTGGAGCTTACTCAGACTCATGTCCATCAAGTAGGTGATGCTATCCAACCATCTCTTCCTCCGTTGTCCCCTTCTCCTCCTGCCTTCAATCCTTCCCAGCATCAGGGTCTTTTCAAAAGAGTCAGTTCTTCACATCAGGTGGCCAGAGTATTGGAGTTTCAGCTTCAGCATCAGTCCTTCAGGACTGATCTCCTTTAGGATGGACTGGTTGGATCTCCTTGCAGTCCAAGGGACTCTCAAGAGTCTTCTCCAAAACCACAGTTCAAAAGCGTCAATTCTTCAGCGCCCAGCTTTCTTTATAGTCCAACTCTCACATCCATATATGACTACTGGAAAAACCATAGCTTTGACTAGAGGGACCTTTGTTGGCAAAGAAATGTCTCTGCTCTTTAATATGCTATCTAGGTGGGTTCATAACTTTTCTTCCAAGGAGTGTCTTTTAATTTCATGGCTGCAGTCACCACCTGCAGTGATTTTGGAGCCCCCTAAAAATAAAGTCTGCCACTGTTTCCATTGTTTCCCCATCTATTTGCCAGGAACTAATGGGACAGATGCCATGATCTTAGTTTTCTGAATGTTGAGCTTTAATCCAACTTTTTCACTCTCCTCTTTCACTTTCACCAAGTGGCTCTTTACTTCTTAACTTTCTGCCATAAGAGTGGTATCATCTGCATATCTGAGGTTATTGATATTTCTCTCAGCAATTTTGATTCTAGCTTGTGCTTCATCCAGCCCAGCATTTCACATGATGTACTCTGCATATAAGTTAAATAAACAGGGTGACAATATACAGCCTTGACATACTTCTTTCCGGATTTGGAACCACTGTTTTTCCATATCCTGATCTGTTACTTCTTAACTTGCATCCTGATCATCCTAGGGGCCTAATGAATATTTTTAGGTAAACAACTCCATGATGGATGCACAGGGGAAGCCGAAATATCTACTTTCCAGAGAGGATGTCAGAAGTTACTGGTTTTTATACATTGTATAATCAAACACAAAATTGACAGTATTTGAGTTCCAGCTCATGGATTCATTTTTCCATCTCATTTATTCTACTATTGACTCCTTCTGGTGTATTTTTCATTGCAGTTATGGTATCCTTCTGCTCTGTTGGGTTGTTCTTTGTTAAAACTTCTTGTAACTTCTCACTCTGTGCATCCACCCTTTTCCTGAGTAGAACTTTATGATCTTTACAATCAGTATACTGAACTCTTTCTCGGGTAGACTGCCAATCTCCACTTCAGTTACTTGTTTTTCTAAGTGAAAGGTTTTATCTTGCCCCTTTGTCTGGAATGTATTCCTTTGCTGTCTCATTTTGTGTAGATTTCTATTTGAGTTTTTGTGTATATGGAAGTTTCGTTATGTTTCTTGACCTGGGAGAAGTGGCCTCTATAGGGAACATTCTATTGTCCCATCAGTACACCTCCCTCTCATCACCCAAGGGCCAGGGGCCATGGTCCCAGAGTAGGGTCTGACCTGTTTGTGTGCTGTGAGATGACAGTTTTCTTGTGTCTGCCCTCTGGTGGGTGAGGCTGATTTAGAGGCTTATTCAGGCCTCCTGGTGGGTGGAGCTATGTCTTGGCTCACTTGCAAGAAAACAGAGGCAGAACACTCCTTGACATACATCACGGCAATATTGGACTTCCTTGGTGGCTCAGTAGTAAAGAATATGCCTGCACTTCAGGAGAAGTGAATTGGATCCCTGGGTGGGGAAGATCCCATGGATAGAGGAGCCTGGCAGACTACATGCAGTTCATGGGGTCACAAAAGTCAGACATGACTGAGGAATATTATTTCCACCACCACAGCAATATTATTTCTTATCCATTTTCTAGATAATGCAAATAAAAATAAAACCAAATGGGACCTAATTACACTTAAAAGCTTTTGTAAAACAAATAAAACTATTGAAAAAAATGAAAAGACAACTTACAGAACTAGAGAAAATATTTGTAAACAATGTGACTGGAAAGGGATTAATATCCAGTTATACAACTCAATAACAACAAAAACCTAGTCAAAACATGGGCTGAAGACCTAAATAAGACATTTTTTTCAAAGAAGACATATAGATGGCCAGCAGGCATATGGAAAAATGCCCAAGATCATTTATTAATAAAGAAATGCAGATCAGAACTACAATAAAGTATCACTTCCCTCTGGTCAGAATGAAAATGAAAGTCTCAGTCGTGTCCAACTCTTTGCAACCCCATGGACTATACATTCCATGGGATTCTCCAGGCCAGAATTCTGGAGTGGGTAGCCATTCCCTTCTCCAGGGGATCTTCCCAACCTAGGGATCGAACCGGGGTCTCCTGCATTGCAAGTGGATTCTCTACCAGCTGAGCTACCAGGAAAGCCCCTGGTCAGAATGGTCATCATTAATACATCTACAAATAATAGATGCCAGAGGGGGTGTGGAGAGAGGAACCCTCGTTGGTACAGTCTCTATAATAGAGAACAATAGAGCAGTTCCTTGAAAAATTACAACTAGAGTTACTATATGATCCGACAAGCCCACTCCTGGGCATATATTCAGAGAAAACTATACAGGCACCGTGGAGTTCATAGAAGCATAATGGAAGCAACCTAAATGTCCATGGACAGATGAATGGATAAAGAGGATGTGGTATATATTTGCAATGAGATATTACTCAGCCATAAAAAGAATTCCATTTGCAGCAATATGGACAGATCTAGACATTAGCATACTTAGTGAAGTAAGCCAGATAAAGGTATATATAATGTTGCTTATATATGAAATCTAAAAAAGATACAAATGAACTTGTTTACAAAACAGAAGCAGATGTACAGATATAGAAAACCTATAGCTACCAAAGGACAGTGAAGTGAAAGCTGCTCAGTCATGTTCGACTCTTTGCGACCGCGTGGACTGTACGGTCCATGGAATTCCCCGGGCCGGAATACTGGAGTGCGTAGCCTTTCCCTTCTCCAGGGGATCTTCCCAACCCAGATCCCACATGCTGTGGAGCAACCAAACCCCAACTAGAGAGCCTGTGTGCTGCAACTAAGACCCGACACAGCCCAATAAATAAATATTTTTAAAAAGCTACAGTAATTGAGTATAACTGTGAGCTGTCAAATTGGGCCAATCAGACATTAGTTTACCTTGATTTCCACTTCATACCCAGTACAACTGCAGGTGGGTCAGTGACCTAAATTGGAAAAGCAAAATAACCTAGCTTTTAGATTCTCTTTCCTGGTTGTCTCCTTGGCCCCTGATGCTTAGAAGGCTCTTCTTTCTCCACCCTCCCTGCCACCTCCTTACCTCTCCACCATACTCCTCTGAGGTCATCAGCTGAATAACTAGCCTGTGGAGCTGGGAGAAGGTGGACTGTCTGGCAGTCCTAAACTCTTCTTTCTTTTCCTCTAGTCTACTGCTTTCTCCACCTGACTCTTTTACTTTTGCAGAACGTTTGTAGGATTTTGAGTGAGTTTGACTTTACTCATATTCCTATGGAGTGCTCTGTCTTATGGTCTTTGGTGTTTTTTCTATGTTATTGCATACTACTTAAGTGGAAATTAAATACAGTGCACCTTAGTTTTACACAGTATCCATCCTCAATGCCTTTGTAGATTAGTATCCATTAATAGGGCCTTCGCTGGTGGCTCAGTGGTAAAGAATCCGCCTGTAAATGCAAGAGGCGCAGATTCAATCCCTGGATTGGGAAGATCCCCTGGAGAAGGAAATGGTAACCCACTCCAGTATTCTTACCTGGGAAATCCCACGGACAGAGGAGCCTGCTAGGCCATACTCCATGGGGTCGCAAAGGAGTCAGACATGGCTTAGCGACTAAATAACAACAACAACAATAATCTGTTAATAAGATATGGTAATAAATGAGTTAATACTGTCTGGAATTTGGGCTTACAGGCCGATCCCAATTATGGTTTCTCTAGGATGGGAATGTTTAATTTGCTGTGCTCAGTTCTTAAGTCCCTTGAGTTCTAATATGTTTTTCCCTCTTCTCTGCTATAGTCCCTGATTTCCAGAAGCCCACAGTTGGTATATTCGTCATGTTAACATTGGTAATTACATGCTCTGTCTGCATCTACAAAGTCTTCAAAGTTGACATCGTGCTTTGGTACAGAGATTCCTTCTATGATTTCCTCCCGAAAAAAGGTACAATTCTGTATTCTATGCAATATTTTCCTGAGAGAGTGGGGGGTAGTTAAGAGGGTTTTTCATTCAAATTTTAAAATGAAATGTGGTCCATACAAAATAATGTAATTATACATAATTATAGTTTCATAACTGAATAGACTGAATAGTATTAATATTTTCTAAGTTACTGCTCTGGTGCTCATAATGGTGGGAGAGCCTGGCATTTAGAGCATCTGCTTATAATTCAGTTATTCAGAAGCCATGGTTGAAGACTTGCTCTGTGCTAGGTAGCACAGAGATCACCCCATTATCTGCCATAAAATGAAAGAAATGACTCAGTTTTCATGCACCAGGGAAGAATTCTCTATTTTGCCTAAACCTCAGAAAAAACTACTACTCTACTAATATTTGGGCTTCGCTGGTAGCTGAGTGGTATAGAATCTGCCTGCCAGTGCAGGAGAAACGGGTTTGATACCTTGGTTGGGAAAATTCCCCTGGAGAAGAAAATGGCAACCCACTCCTGTGTTCTTGCCTGGAGAATCCCAGGGACAAAGGAGTCTGGTGGGCTACAGTCCATGGGGTCACAAGAAGAGTCAGACACGACTTAGTGACTAAACAGCAACACTAATACATAAAGGAAGAGTACATAGAATTCAGGACTGAGACATCTGAGAACAAGGAAGTGAAGATAGTTTCATACTAGGCAGGTAAAGAATCTTTCCTTATGGGGGACCGTTGAATAATATAAGAACTTTGTAGTGAAACACACAAAAGAGAAACTTGTCAGAGATGAACACTTTAAAAAGATATACATTTTGGTATTGTTGCTGTGTACCCTGTACACAAAATTAGTAATTCATTATGAAATGCATGTTTGTGATATTAACTTTACCAAATCTCATTTTTTCTTTTGGTTCTAAATCTATTGCATTTTCCCTTTTAGTTTCAGATGGAAAGATGTATGACGCATACATCCTATGTCCAAAGACCCCTGGGGAAGGGTCCACCTGTAACTCGGATATTTTTGTGTTTAAAGTCATGCCTGAGGTCTTGGAAAAACAGTGTGGCTATAAGCTGTTCATCTGTGGCCGAGATGACTATGTTGGGGAAAGTATGTATGCAGTGGAAAGAAGTAACATCTTGTATAACTAATTAAATTAGTAAGGTTGGGTTTCCTGTTTCTGGAAGCTGCAGCCTGGGTATTCATACTTGACAACTTGAAGAGCCTTTTAAGTGGCACTTCCCTGGTGGCTGAGCAGTAAAGAATCTGCCTGCCAATGCAGGAGATGCGAGTTCAGTCCCTGGGTCAGAAAGATGCCCTGGAGGAGAAAATGGCAGCCCTTTCTAGTTTTCTTACCTGGGGAATCCCATGGACAGAGGAGCCTGGTGGGCTTCAGTCCAAAGAGTAGAAAAGAGTCAGACACGACTGAGCGACCAAACAAGGACAGCATAGTGGCACATGGTGATGATTTTCATACTAAATGCAAAGTGTTTACTTTTCTCATACGCTATTGGGGCAACAATTAACTAAATTTTATTCCATTTTGTAGAACTTAACTAGTTAGATCTAGTAGTTACTTTACAGCTGATGGTCAAATAGGAGTGATACAGATCCAGTGGTTTAACAAAGTTCATAAAATTTATTCTTAAAGTACTCCTACATGAAATACTCACCTTTTGTGGGTCAGTGCTTGAGCTCTTCTGTAAAATAAGAAACTCTTTCAATTTTAAGGCAAGAAAGAATATCAAGAGATATAGGTGATGGGGTGGGAAGAACCTTGAGGGGTCTTGGTTCTGGAGGGAAGGATTATAAATTGAAAATTTACTTACTATGCTGTGTCTCATATTTTTCAGGCATTGTTGAGGTTGTTAATGAAAATGTAAAGAAAAGCAGAAGACTGATTATCATTTTGGTTCCAGAAACGTCAGGATTCAGCTGGCTGGGGAATTCATCTGAAGAGCAGGTGGCCATGTACAATGCTCTCATTCAGGAAGGAATTAAAGTTGTCCTACTGGAGCTGGAGAAAATTCCAGACTATGAGACAATGCCAGAATCCATTAAATTCATCAAGCAGAAACAGGGGGTCATACGCTGGTCAGGGGACATTAGAGAGGGGTCGCAGTCTATGAACTCGAGATTCTGGAAGAAGGTCAGGTACCACATGCCAGTCCAGCGGCAGCGGCGTTTATCCAAACACCAGCTGCTGTCTCCGGCCACTCTGCTGGACTCTAGGGAGAAACGGCCCAGGGAGGTCCACGTGCCTCTCGGGTAGTGGAGCAGCTTGGCCACGAGTTCCTTGGTGACTCCGTCTTCGGGCATTGCAGGCTGGGCCTCACCGACCTGCACAGTCATCCCACACACCTGTTTAGTCCCTTATCCCCGAGGTCACCTGGGGCCGGATTGAGGGAGCAGGATGTGGCGACAGTTGCTCTGTGGCCAGGGCAACTCCAGGCAGAGGGCTCGGGAAGTCCTTTAACAAGGCGCTGGGTGCCCTGTCTGAACGTTTAAGCTGCTGAGAAAAGGCAGTGGGCAGCGAGGCAGAGGAATGAACACGCAGGTCATACTCACCGTCTACAGACGGCCTTAGGGAGTCTCCCAGGGTCCGAGGGCGGGGCTGTGGCCCTGTCTGGGGACAGCAGGTCCTCGGAGTGGTTCTCTGGGCACTACTACAGGCAGACTGAGACCTGTACTTCCCAGAGGACGTAGAAGCATTCTTGGAGAACTTTCCATCTGCCTTGCATTTCCCATCCCTCTCAACAGACAGCCGGCAGTCACTTTCCAAAGATGGAATTTCATTTCATGAAACCTTTAAAACCATCATTTCAATGAGCAAAGGAATTCCCCCGACTCTTAAGGGTTTGAAATAACCTTAGCTTTCTGCAGGAGAGAGAGACTTTTGAGAGCAAGAATAGCAGAGAATGGATCCACCTCTTAATGCCATCCCCCGCAGTGACCACCTGGTTCCACCTTGTTCTTCTGCCTTTTCCTGGACTCGTCACTTCTCTGGAAGGTCCACTTCCGAGTCACCTCCTCCTTACACTCTGTCACACACATGGCCTCCAGATGAAACATCTTTCCATGATGCTCGGATCTTAAAATGCACTTACTAGCCCACCTCCATGGGCTTCTCCTGGGTCAGGAGCGAAAGCCCACTTCCTCCCAGGCACATCTCCCACCGCCCTGCACAGCTTGACACCTCTGTCCTGCTCTGTGCACCCCCAGATCGTTCACCTTCACAGCTGTCCCCAGCCTCCCTCCATCTCTGCCTCTCCTTCCTGTCTCCTCTGAGCAGAAATCCTCTTCACATTTTCTCTAGCTGACCCAAATTTTACTAAAACTCAAAATTTACTCCAAGTCCCTTTCCCCAGGAAACTGCCCTCAGGCACTTGTTCTGTTTCTATCAGTCTGATTGTACTTAGGCTGTCTCTTCGAGGGAACTTGCTTCTGTCTCCAGCTCCAAGCCCTGTTCTTTGCAGAAAAGGCAGGGGTGTCTCTTTGTTGGCAATGCCTTCAGAAGAAATTTGCACACACAACGTAGACTGGTGTAGTGCTTTACTGTTTAAAAATGTCCACAGGTCATCTTATTTTCTGAAAACCTCTGTTAAATTTCCCTTTAACCTCTTCCTTTCAGGCCTTCCCCATTAATTAGATTTTACTACATAATCTGATGAGAATTTTTCTTCCTGGTCACTGTGAGTGTTTAAGAAAAGTTTGCAAGTATAGTGAAGTATTCCATTTCCAGTCGTTAAAACTGGCTTAGCAGAATTTTTATTTTACCCCTTCTGCCTCTATTTGTAGTAAAAGAGGGTATTGAGCCATTTTTTAATGAGTTTTTTGATAAATTATATTTGTACTGGTTAAGGATTTTTTAAAAAAAAACTTGTTTGTATAATTCTGCAGCAGATACCAAATATTTTTATATAGAAAGACACCAGATTCGTGTACAGCACATATCATTGATCAATGGACTGTACTTATTTTCCAATAAAATTGTCAAAAGCTGGTATTGATTGTTCTCCTTCAAATCTGTTTCTTTCCTGGCCCTCTCCTGAGTTTACCTGCGTGCTCCCAGGTCGGATGGAGAGTGAGGAGACCTTCTTGCTGGGGAAGTCAGAGGTCATTAGCTGAGGGCTGACTCCCCTTTGTAGCCTCAGCTGCACTCCGTCTGTTTGCTTGCTCCTCAAATAGATTAAATAAGAGTCTTACTAACTTATTACCAGTCCAAAAACTCATAAGGGCAACATTTGTATAGACTTTTACATCTTTTTTTTTGCTTTTTGCAAAAACTATATTGGAGTATAACCAGTTAACAATGTTGTGATAGTTTCAGGTGGACAGTAAAGGGACTCAGCCGTACATACACATGGATCCATTTTCCCCTAAACTCCCCTCCCATCCAGGCTGCCATATGACACTGAGCAGAGTTCCCTGTGCTGTACAGTAGGTCCTTGTTGGTTATCCATTTTAAATATAGTGGTGTGTACCTGTCCATCCCAAACTCCTTAACCTCCCCCACTGTAAGTTTTTTTCTGTAAGTCTGAGTCTGTTTCTGTTCTGTAATTAAGTTCATTTGTATCATTTCTTTTTAGGTTCCACATATAAGGTATGTCATAACATATTTGTCTTTCTCTGACTTACTTCACACAGTATGACCATCTCAAGGTCCATCCATGTTACTACAAATGGCATTATTTCATTCTTTTTAATGGCTGAGTACTATTCCACTGTGTGTGTGTGTGTGTGTGTGTGTGTGTGTGTGTGTGTGTATACACACACACACCACATTTTTATCCATTCCTCTTAGACTTTTACATCTCCCAAAAAGTTTATTTTTTCCCTTTGACCCAGGAGCCTAACAAAATCAACAGATTTCATATCCAAATGCAAGCTCTAATGTTCACAAAGTCTAAGGATCAGGGTGCCCTTCACAGCTGGCTGGTGCCTCTTTCTTCTTACCTTGTAGCTGTTCTAACAAGCAGATGGTGCTGTGAGTACCTGAGGAGAAGGGCAGAGGTGGGTCAAGCAGATGGCCTATCCTCAGAGAATGGTAGCTTTGTCTCTAGTAATCCTGTGAATAAACTTGGTTTCCCAGTCATATTGAAATCTGCAAATAGAATGGATGGAGAGTCACACAATTGGTGATTGACACGAAGGGAGGAAGCAAAGCGACGCGGAGTAGACACCAGTCAGGTGAAGCCGTGATGTGTGGAGCCCAGGGCTCACCCCTCACCCAGTGTTGCTGAGTTGCTCAGGGCCAATGACTGTGTCCCTGTGACCCTCTGCCAGCCCCAAACTTCATAGGATGTTTAGTGCTCTAAAGAAAGAAGGGGATTAGTTTAACACATTCCTGAGGGATTTTTCAAGAAAAATTAAAAATACAAGAACTTAGGAAAATTGGGGAGTCAGCTCTCCGGAAAACTTGCCTAAACAGACTATCTCAGTGGAAGGATTCAGAGAGATTTCACCATATTTTTGGTGATCTTTTTTTTACCAGTTAATATATTTTTAGCAAACAGAATAAAACAATCAGTGCGAAGAGCAATTGTCTTTTTTTTTTTTTTGTCATGAGAATTTATGTTCTTCTCTTTACCAGATAAACTTTCCTCTTTTGTCTTGGGAGTTATTTCTTACTAGAAGTGCTACCTAGTTGGAAAGAGACCTGAGTATAAGTTTCTGCACTGTCAGTTTTGAAATTCATACACAGCGCAAGGTTGTTTTGGCCTTTGATGCCAAGAAGAAAGTGACATGTCATATTTAAAGTGTGCAGTTCAGTGCATGCACACTCAGTTGTGTCCAGCTCTTTGTGACCCCAGGGACTGTAGCCCACCAGGTTCATCTGTCCATGGGATTTTCCCAGCAAGAATACTGGAGTGGGTTGCCATGTCTTTCTCCAGGGGATCTTCCCAACCCAGGGACTGAACCCTTGTCTCCTGCTTCAGCAAGCAGATTCTTTACCACTGAGCTACCTGGGAAGCCCATACTTAAAGTAATAAAAGGGAGAAACCTACAACCAAGAATACTCAACTCACTCAGGCTCTCCTGACTTGAAGGAGAAATCAAAAGCTTATACAGAAAAGCAAAAGCTAAAAGGATTCAGCACCACCAGACCAGCTTTACAACAATTCTAAAGACATTTCTTCAGGAGGAATAGAAAAGGCACAACTAGAAATAAGACAATTAGGAAAGGGGAAAGCTCATAGGTCAAGACAAATAAACAGTAAAGGTAGAAAATCATCCACACACAAATATGATCTCAAAGCTAGCAACCCTGAGAAGAGGAGATCACAAATGCAGGATAGTGGAAACGCACTTAAAATTAAGAGACTAACAATTTAAAAAATCTTATATATATATATATAGACTGCTATATAAAAACCACAAGTTAACTAAAATTCCCAAATCTAGATAAATAAATGCACAAAAAGGAATCCAACGTAACATGAAAGTCATCAAATTCCAAGAGAACAGAGGAGGAATGTGAATTCTACCAAATGTGTATGTGTGTGCTCAGTTGTGTCTGACTCTTTTACAATCCCATGCACTGCAGCCTGCCAAGCTCCTCTGTCCATGGAATTCTCCAGGTAAGAATACTGGAGTGGGTGGCCATTTCCTCCTCCAGGGTATCTTCCTGACCCAGGGATCAAACCCATGTCTCTCTCGGCTCCTGCATTGGCAGGTGGATTCTTTACCACTAGCACCACCTGGGAAGCCCCCTATCCTTCTGAAACTTTTCCAAAATATTGCAGAGAAAGAAGGTCACCATCACCCTAATACCAAAACAAGACCGAGATACCAAAAGAAAAGAAAATCAAAGGCCAATACCACAAAATTACAGGCCAATATCACTAATAAATGTAGAGGGGAACATCATCAATAAAATACAGGCAAAATGAATCCAATAGCACATTAAAAAAGATCATCCACCATGGTTTAGTGGCGTTTATCACAGGAATGTGAGGATTTTTTAATATCTGCAAATCAACCAGTTATACACCACATTAACAAACTGCAGAATAAAAAAATACGTGATTATCTTATAGATGTAGAAGTTTTTGACAAAACTCAACTTCTATTTTTGATAAAAACTCTCCAGAGAGTGGACATAGAGGAAACCTACCTCAACATAATAAAGGCCATATATGACAAACCTACAGCAAACGTCATTCTCAATGATGAAAAGCCAAAAGCATTTCTTCCAAGATTAGGAGCAAGACAAGGATGCCCATTCTCTCCACTTTCATTCAACAAACTTTTGGAAGCCCTAGCCATGGCAAGCAGAAGAAAATGAAATAAAAGGAACCCAAACTGAAAATAAGCAGCAAAAATCTCAGTTTTCATAGGACGTGATACTATACATAGAAAATCTTAACGATGCTACCAGAAAGCTACAAGAGCTCATTAATGAATTTTTTATAGTTGCAGAAGACAAAACAAAACAGAGAAAATGTGTTCCATTTCTACACACTAACATTGAAAGATCAGAAATAGAAATTAAGGAAATAATCCCATTTAGCATTGCATCAAAAAGAATAAAATACTTAGGAATAGCATACCTAACAAGGCAAAAGACATGTAATACTAAAACTAAAACATGCAAATAAAAGAAATGGAAGATGATACAAACAGTTGTGTTTAGTTGCTCAGTAACGTCTGACTCTTTGAGACCCCATGGACTGTAGTCCACCAGGCTCCTCTGTCCATGAGGATTCTCCAGGCAAGAACACTGGAGTGGGTTGCCATGCCCTCCTCATGGA
The DNA here is from genome assembly GCA_007570785.1 of Antilocapra americana. Taxonomy (NCBI): domain Eukaryota; kingdom Metazoa; phylum Chordata; class Mammalia; order Artiodactyla; family Antilocapridae; genus Antilocapra; species Antilocapra americana. The sequence continues at coordinate 6,986,732 of ML662448.1, forward strand.
AAGGCAAATCATGTTATTGGATAGGAAAAATGAAAGGGGTCAAAATGACTACATTAGCCAAGGCAGTCGAAGGACTCAGTGCAATCTTTATTAAATCACCAAGGCTTTTTTTCCTCACAGATCAAGGACAAATAACTTTAAAATTTGTGTGGATACCTAAAAGAACCTAAATAGCTAAAACAATCTTGAAGAAAAATCCATAGAGCTGAAGGACAAAAAAACTTTAAAATTTGTATGGAGACCTAAAAGAACTTAAATAGCTAAAGCAATCTTGAAGAAGAAACCATGAAGCTAAAGGAATCAAACTCTCTGATTTCAGACTATACTATAAAGTTAATCAAAACAGTATGGTACTGGCACAAAACAGAATGAGAGATCAGTGGAGTGGAATAGAAAGTCAAGAAATTAATGCATGAAACTATGGTTAGTAAATCTACTCAAAGGAGGCAAGAAAGAGCAATGGAGAAAATGAAATCTCTTCAAGAAGTTGTGCTGGGACAACTACATGCAAAACAATGAAATGAGAACATTTTTTATCCTGAAAATAAGTAAACACAAAATGGATTGAAAAACTACATATGACCAAGTACAATAAAAACTTCTAGAGGAAAATACAGGCAGGATATTCTCTAACATAAATTGTACTAGTACCATTGTTTTCTTAGTTCAGTCTCTCAGGCAATAGAAAAAAAAAGCAAAAATAAATAAGACCTAATCAAACTTATGAAATTTTGCACAGCAAAGCATAAAAAAATGAAAAGCTAAAGATTAAGAGACAATATTAACATCTGAAAATGATGTGACCAAAAAGCAATTAATCTACAAAATATGAAATTCTGCAGCCATGAAATTAAAAGACACTTGCTCATTGGAAGAAAAGCTATCACCATCTTAGACAGCACAGTAAAAAACAGAGACATTTCTTTGCCAACAAAGGTCCATCTAGTCAAAGCTATGGTTTTTCCAGTAGTCATGTATGGATATGAGAGTTGGACCATAAAGAAAGCTGAGCACCAAAGAATTGATGGTTTCAAACTGTGGTGCTGGAGAAGACTCTTGAGAGTCCCTTGGACAGCTAGGAGATCAAACCAGTCATTCCTATAGGAAATCAGTCCTGAACATTCACTGGAAGGACTGATGCTGAAGCTCCAATACTTTGGTCACCTGATACAAAGAACTGACTCATTGGAAAAGACTCTGATGCTGGGAAGGATTGAAGAAAGGAGGAGAAGAGGACAACAGAGGATGAGATGGTTGTATGGCATCACCAACTCAATGGACATGAGTTTGAGTGGGCTCTGGGAGTTGGTGATGGACTGGGAAGCCTGGTGTGCTGAAGTCCATGGGGTTGCAAAGAGTCAGAGACAACTGAGTAATTGAACTGAACTGCAAAATATATGAACTTCTCATTCACTTCAATATAAAACACACTGAATCAAAAAATGGGCAGAAGATCTAAACAGACATTACTAAAAAGAAGACAAAGATGGCCAAAGAGCACATGGAAACATGTTTAATATAGATAATTATTAGAGAAATGGAAATCATAACTACAATGAAGTATCACCTCATACATATGAAAATTTCCATAATTAAATTGTCTACAAATAACAAAGCCAGGAGAGAAAAAAAAAATCCCTTCAACACTGTCATAGGGAATGCAGTTGGAAAAAGCTAATATGGACAACACTATGGAGACTCCTTAAAAATTATGTTAAACTTTTTTGTTAAAAAAAGAAACACACTCACAGACTCACAAACTAGGAAAAGTTAGGTTTACCACTTGAGAAAGGTGGCAGGATAATTTAAAAAGTTGAGATTAATATACATACACTATTATATACACAAAAGATAATTCATAAGCACATGCTATATAACACTGTACTAAATACTCTTTATTAACTTATATGTAAAAAGAACATGAAAAATAGATATCTGAATAAGGAAATAATTTTGCTGTACAACTGAGAATAAAATAACCCAGCATATCAATACTCCACCAATATACAAACAAATTTAAAAAGGGGAAAATGTTATGCATATTTTACAAGAATACAGAAATCTGATAGGGAAAACAATAAATAAAATATTTAAAAACAAACATGATGTAGGAGAAAGTCACATCAAATAAAATATTTAAAAATAAATAAAGATGTAGGTGAAAGACCTATGCTGAGATCTATAAAATAAAAATAAAGGAAACTGAAGAAATGGAAACATCATACTCTATGATTAGAAGCATTAATATTTTTACAAAGGCCATAGTTCATAAAGATTGAAGGGAATCTCTGTCAAATTAGCCATGATATTTTTCACAGAATGAGAACCAGTTATTCTAATTTTATAGGGAACCATTAATAACCCCCAAACTGCCAAAGCAATTCTGAGGACCAAGAACAAAGCAGGAGGCATAACCCTTCCAGATTCCGCACAACACTACAGAGCTACAGTATTCAAAACCAGGAGGTCCTGACAGAGAAACAGACCGATGGGGCAATGGGAAAGAATGGAAACCCCAGGCACAAACCCACAGAACTATGGTCAATCTTTGACGGAGGAAGTAAGAATATACAAAGGGAAAAGACAGTCTCTACAGCAACTGGAGGTGGGAAGTTGAGCAGCCACAAATAATCACTGAAATTAGAAACCACCCACACAGCAACCCCCGCCCCCCAACTCCTCAAAAAAGGAACTCAAAAATGGCTAGAGGACTTAAACAGGAAGACACCACACCACAAACTCCTAGAGAAAAACAAAGGGAAATCACACTGTCAGAAATCATCCTATTGTTTTCTTGCTTGTAGCACCTAAGGTAATATAAAAATAAAAAATGAGACTTAGTCAAATTAATGGCTTTTGAACAATAAAAATATAACAGAGAGTGGGAGAAAATAGTTGCAAACAATATGATCCACAAGACACCAGTCTCAAAATATACAAAAAGCTCATGCACCTCAATATCAAAACACTAGCAACTATACAAAAAACCAGACAGAAGATCTACACAGACATCTCTCCAGAAAAGACCTTCAGATGGCCAGGAAGCACAGAAAAAGATGCTCAACATTGATAATTTTTAACAAAATGCAAACCAAACCAAATTGAGGTATCATAACAACATTCAAAATTTCCATAATTAAAACATCTACAAATAAGAAATGTTTGGGTAGGTGGGAAGAAAAAATAACTCTCTTACACTGTTGCTGGGAAGATAAAAGTGGTACCACCATTATGTAGAAGAATAAGGAAGTTTTTTAAAAACTAAATGAATTTACTTCAGTCAGTCATTCAGTTTGGTCACTGTCATGTCTGACTCTTTGTGACCCCAAGAAGTGCAGCACGCCAGGCCTCCCTGTCCATCACCAACTTCCAGAGTTTGTTCAAACTCAAGTCTATTAAGTAGCTGATGCCATCCAACCATCTCATCCTCTGTTGTCCCCTTCTCCTCCTGCCTTCAATCTTTCCCAGCATCAGAGTATTTTCCAATGAGTCAGTTCTTCTTTGTATCAGGTGACCAAAGTATTGGAGCTTCAGCATCAGTCCTTCCAATGAAGATTCAGGATTGATTTCCTTTAGGATTGACTGGTTGGATCTCCTTGCAGTCCAAGGAACTCTCAAGAGTCTTCTCCAACACCACAGTTCAAAAACATCAGTTCTTCGGTGCTCAGCTTTCTTTATGGTCTAACTTTCACATCCATAACTAACTATTGGGGAAAAATAGCTTTAACTAGATGGACCTTTGTCGGTAATGTCTCTGATATTTAATACGTCTAGTTGGGTCACAGCTTTTCTTCCAAGGAGCAAGTAGATGGACCTTAGTCGGTAATGTCTCTGATATTTAATATGTCTAGTTGGGTCATAGCTTTTCTTCCAAGGAGCAAGCAACTTTTAATTTCATGGCTGCATGCTAAGAAGCATAAAACACTAAAAATAAAGTCGAAGATGACTCATAGAAATGGAAAGATATCCCATGCTTTTGGTTTGATACCAGTAATATTTTTTAAATGCCCATATGACCCAAAACAATCTACAGATTTAGTGCTATCCCTATCATATTCCTTGTGATATTTCACAGAACTAGAACCAATGATTCTAAATTTTACTTGGAACTATACATGACCCAGAATTGCCAAAGCAACCCTGAGGACCAAGGACACAGCAGGAGGCATAACCTTTCTAGTAGCTACATATAAATAATCACTGAAATTAGAACCCACATGCACATCATTCAACAAATAGGAACTCAAAAAAGCTTGAGGAGTTAATGATGGACATCACCCCATAAACTCCCAGAGAAAAAGGTAGGCAAAATGTCCTCTCACAAATGGTACCATTATATTATTGTCTCCAAGGCAATAGAAAATGAATGAAAGATAAACAAATGGGACCTAATTAAAGTTATGGTCATTAGCACAACAAAGGAAACCCATTTTAAGATAAAAAAACCCAACCCACCCAATGGGAAAAAATTAGTTTCAAACTTTGAGATCAAGACTGATCTCTAAAATACAGAAACAGCTCATTCAGCTCAGTAACAAAAACATTAACAAGCCAATCAAAAAATGGGCAGAAGATCTACATACACATTTCCCCGGAGAAGACATACAGATGGCCAAAAAACACAGGAATAGATGCTCAACATCATTTATTATTTATGAAATTCAAATTAAAACCACAATGAGGTACCACAATGATCAGAATTTCCATAATTAAAATATTTACAAATAAGAAACGTTGCACTGAATGTGGAGAACTGCTGCGCTGCTGTTGTGTTGCGTTGCGCTGCTGTTGAGAACAGAAAGTGGTACTGCCACTATGGAGAACAGAAAGGGGGGCCTTAAAAATTAGGTGAACTTACTTGGAAAGAGAAACAGATACACAGACTCACAGAGTAGAGACTTATGGATACCAAAAGCAAAAGAGATGAGCAGGTATGATTTAGGAATTTTGGAATAATTTAGATACACCACTCTTTACAAAAGTTCCACAGGGAAATTTACTCTCTCTGTCATATTTAAAAAAAGAAAAATAATGTATGTATGTATAAATAAACCAATAGGCTCTACAAGTGAAAGCAGCACAACATTGTAATTCAAGGCTACTTCATCATCAATACAAATCTTAAATAATTAAGATGGTAACGTGTTATGTTATACATATTGTACCACAATCAAAAACATGACTAAAGCTGAAATGAAATAAAATGGTAGCAAAGTATTAAATACTTAAAAATTAACCTGATAGAGGAAGTGAAATACTTATGTCCTAAAAACTATGAAATAAATTTGAAAATGTTTCCAATAAATAGAAGAATATCACATACTCTTTTATTGGAAGTATTAAATTATTAAGTGATTACACTACCCCCAAGAAATCTATATATCTATCAAAATACCCATGGGATTTTTTTTTCAGAGCTAGAACCAATAATACTGAATTTTATATGGAACCATAAATGACCTAGTATTGCCAAAGAAATCCTGAGCACAGAATAAATCAGGAGGCATAACCCTCCCCAGAATTCAGGCAATACTACAGAGCAACAGTCATCAAAATAACAGTGGTACTGGCATAAAAACAGACCTCAGGATCAATGGAACAGAAGAGAGAGCCCAATAGTAAACCCACACACCCACAGTCAATTAATCTTGCATAAAGGAAACAAGCATATACAATGGAGAAAAGACAGTCTCCTCAGCAAGTGGTGGTGGGAAAGCTGGACAGATCCATGGAAATCAGTGAAATTAGAACACAAACTCACATCATACACAACAATGAACTCAAAATGTTCAAGACTTAATATCCAGACATCGCACTATGTAAGTTTTAGAGGACATCATACACAAAACGTTCTCTGACATTAACTGTGCCAGTGTTTTATTAGGCCAGCTTCCCAAGGAAATACAAATAAAAGCAAGAAGAAACAGGGTTTCCCTGGTGGCTCAATAGTAAAGAATTCCCCTTCTAATGCAAGAGGTAAGTGTTCAGTCCCACGAAGATCCTAAATGCCGCAGAACAAATAAACCTGTGCACCACAACTATTGAGCCTGAGCTGTAAAGTCCAGGAACCACAATTTCTGCAGCCTAGAGCACATGTTCTGCAACAAGAGAAGTCACCACAATGAGAAGCCCTTGCCCTGCAACTAGAGATAAGCCCGCACAGCCACAAAGACCCAGCACAGCCAGTAAGAAATTATACATTAAAAAAAAAAGCAGACTAATCTAACTCATGAGCTTTTGCACAACAAGGTAGCCACAAACAACAACAAAAAATGACAACCCATGGAATTGGAAGAAAATATTTGCAAATGATGGCTCAGACTAGGACTAATCTCCAAAATACACAAACAGCTCATTCCCCTCAACATTAAAAAAAAAAGAATCTATTGAAAAAATGAGCAGAAGATCTACACTGACATTTCTCCAAATGACCCAAAGCACACAGAAGTATGTTCAACATCAACAATTATTAGAGAACTGCAAATCACATCTACAATCAGTGATCACCACACCAAGTATCAGAAAGTCCATAATTAAAGTGCCTACAAACAACAGATTCTGGGGAGGTTGTAGATAAAAAGGAGCCCTTTTACTCTTCTGGTCATAATGTATGTTGGTTCAGTCAGTATGGAGAACTGTAGGGAGGTTCCTTAAAATTTAAAGATTCAAAGACTGAGAAAACACATCCATCCTTACCAAAGGGGAAAGGTAGTGGGGACGGATGAATTAGGAGTTTGGGGTTAACATATACACACTACCATACACATAATAGATAATTAACAAGGACTGACTGACTGACAGTCGTGACTGACATTGCGACCCCATGGACTATACAGTCCACAGAATTCTCCTGGCCAGAATATTGGAAGGGGTAGCGTTCCCTTCTCCAGGGGATCTTCCCAACCCAGGGATCAACCCAGGTCTCCTGCACTGCAAGCAGATTCTTTACCAGCTGAGCCACAAGAGAAGCCCAAGAATACTGGAGTGGGTGGCCTATGCCTTCTCCAGCATATTTTCCTGATCCAGGAATCGAACCGGGGTCTCCTGGATTGCAGGTGGATTCTGAGCCACTGGGCTTCCCTGGTGGCTCATATGGTAAAGAATTTGCCTGCATTGTGGGAGACCTGGGTTTGATCCCTAGATTGGGACGATTCCCCTGGAGGAGGGCAGGGCAACCCACTCCAGTATTATTGCCTGGAGAATCCCCATGAAAAGAGGAGCCTGGCAGGCCACAGTCCATGGGGTCACAAAGATTCAAAATGACTGAGTGACTAAGCACAGTATAGGCTAACTGCATAGCACAGGACTCTCTAATTAATACTCTGCATAACCTAGATGGGAAAAGAATTTTAAAAAGTTGATTTCTGTATAAGCACATTACTAGGCTGCACAAATGAAAGTATACCCATGGCGGTTTCATGTCAATGTATGGCAAAACCAACACAATAAAGTAAAGAAAATTAAAAACAAAAAAACAAAAAAAAACAATATTATAAATTAAAACTACTCAAATATAAAATAAAAATTCTTTAAATGATTTAGATAATAAATGTTATGCATACTGTATCACAATAAAGAAATGCTTACAAATATGAAATAAAATAAAACACATCAAAATAAATAAAAGAATTAAACCTAAGGAGATGAAAGACTTATATGCTGAGAACCATAAAACACTGAAAATAAAATGAAAGATGACTCAAAGAAAGAGAAAGATATCCCATGATTTTGGATTAATAGCAATAGTATTTTTAAATGGCCATACTTTCCGAAGCAGTCTACAGATTAAATGCAATCCATGTCAAATTCCTTAAGACATTTTTCACAGACATAGATCCTAAAATTTACTCAGAATCATATATGATGCAGAATTGCCAAAGTAATCTTGAGGACCAAGAACAAAGCAAGAAGCATAACCCTCCTAGACTCCACACAACACTACAGAGTTACAAGTCTTCAAAACAAGGAGGTCCTGGCACAGATACAGTTCTGTGGGCCAATGGAAAAGAACAGAGACCCTAGGATCAAACCCACACACTATGGTCAATTTATCTTCCATGATGGAAGCAAGAATGTATTGAGTTGGCCACAAATTGTATTCAGATTTTTCTGTAGATGTTATGAAAAAAACTTTTAAGGAAACTTTTGGCCAGCCCAGTAAAAGGGGAGGGCTTCCAAGGTGGCTCAGTGGTAAAGAATCTGCCTGCCAATGGAGGAGACCTGGGCTTGACTCCACAGGTTGAGAAGATTCCCCAGAGAAGGCGATGGCAACCCACTCCAGTATTCCTGCCTCGGGAATACCATGGACAGAGGAGCTTTGTGGGCTACAGTCCATAGGGTAGCAGAGAGTCAGACATAACTGAGTGAGTAAATAACAACAACAGTACAAGGGTGAAAAGACAGTCTCACAGCAAATGGTACCGGGAAAGTCATAGAGCCACATGCCAACCACTGCAATTAGAAGCCACATGCACACCATTAGGCAAAAAGTAACTCAAAATGACTTGAAGACTTAAGAAATACCACACCATGAACTCCTAGAGAAAAATTAGGCAGTGTTCTCTGACAGAAATCATACTGTTTTTATCCTTGGGTAAGTCTCCCAAGATGATAGAAAGTGAGCCACAGATACACACATAGGACCTAATCAAGTTTATGAACATTGGCACAGCCAAGGAAACCACATACAAAATAAGACAACCCACTGGATGGGAGGAGGTAGAGGCAAATGCTGTGATCCACAAGACACTGATCTCAAAAATGTACCGACTCACTCACTTCAGTGTCACAGCCCTAGCAACCCAATCAAACAATGGGCAGAAGATCTGCATAGATATTTCTCCAGAGCAGACCTACAGATGACCAAACAGCACAGGGAGAGATGCTCAACATCAACAGTTTGTTTTTTTAACAAAATGCAAATGAAAACCACAATGAGGTATCACCACAATAATCAGAATTTCCATAACTAAAATGTCTACTAATAAGAAATGCTGGACAGGGTGGGAGAAAAAGGCACACTCCTACACTCTTGGGTGGGAATATAAGTGGTACCACTACTGTGGTAAGGAGGTTCCTTAAAAATTAATGACCTTATTTACTAAACAAAAAGAGACTTACAGACTCAGAGTAAACAAACTTATGTTTAAGGAGGGAAACTAGTGATGGGCAGGTTAAAATAGGAATTGAGATTAACACATTACTTATACCCAATACATATTCAAAATAACTAATATGTACAACAGGGAACACAAATATCCTAGACAGGCTATATGGAGAAGAATCTGAAAAATGATACATATAAGTAAATTTTATGCATTAAAACTGAATCTAACACAGCATTGTAAATCGACACTTTTCCAATATGAAATAAAAGTTTGTAAAAATTAAGATCATAAAGCTAATGTTATGCATATTTATCCACATAAACATGTATGGTAAAAACAAAAATGTCCCATCAGAATGAATATAGTACTGAGGAATTAACTGGATTAAAGAGGCCAAAGATTTGTATGCTGAGAATCATAAAATACTATAAATAAAATGGAAGATGACCAAATAAATGGAAAGATTTCACATGCTTTTGGATTGAGAGCAGTAATATTTTTAAATGGGCATACTACCCAAAGCAATCTATAGATTAAATGCAATCTCTATCAAATTCCCTGTGACATTTTTCACAGAACCAGAATCTGATCCTTAAATTTATGTGGTGTGCACGCATACGTGGTGCACAATTCCCTAACCAATCCTGAGGACCAAACACAAAGCAGGAGACATAACCCTCCCAGACTTGACACATCACTAAAGAGCTACAGTACTCAAAACAAGGGCTTCCTGGCACAAAACAGATCTATGGGACAACGGACAAGGAGAGAGACCCCAGGCACAAATCCACACACCTAAGGTCAATTAATATTCCACAGTGGAATCAAGAATATACGGGGTTGGTCAAAAATTTCACTTGGATTTTTTCTGTACAATGCTATGGAAAAACTTGAAGGAAACTTTTGTCCAACCCAGTACAAGCAGAAGATAATCTCAGCAAGCAGTGTTGGGAAAATTATAGAGTTGCATCCCAATCACTGAAATTAAAACCCACATGCACACCATTCAACAAAAACTAATTCAATATGGCTTGAAGATGCAAATAAGAGACATCACATCATAAACTCCTAAAGAAAAAAGTATACTAATGCATATATATGGAATTTAGAAAGATGGTAACAAGAACCTGGTATGTGAGACAGCAAAAGAAATGCAGATGTATAGAACAGTCTTTTGGACTCTATGGGAGAGGGCAAGGGTGGGATGATATGGGAGAACGGCATTGAAACATGTTAATTATCGTATATGAAATCAATCACCAGCCCAGGTTTGATGCTCAGGGCTGGTGCACCAGGATGACCCAGAGAGAGGGAATCTGGAGGGAGGTGGGAGGGGAGTTCTGGAAGGGGAACATATGTATACCCATGGCAGATTCATGTCAATGTATGGCAAAACCAACACAATAATGTAAAGAAAACTTTAAAAATAAATAAATAAATAAATTTTTAAAAAAAGTAGGCAAAGATTCTCAGAGAGAAATTGCACAGTTCTTGCCTTAGGGTTAGTCTCCCAAGGCAATAGAAAATGAACCAAAGATAAAAAATGGGACCTAATCAAGCTAATATCATTTTGCACAGCAAAGGAACCATAAATGAAAGAAAAAGACAACCCACTGGATGGGACAAAATAATTGCAAATGATGTGATCCACAAGATACTGATCTAGAAATTATAGAACAGTTTGTTTACATCAGTATCAAAACACTAGTAAAGCAATTAAAAAGCCACCAGCCAGGAGATCTTCACAGACATTTCTCCAGATGGCCAAAAATCAAAGGAATGATGATTTGTGTTATTGAATCAACATCAATAATGTTTAATGAGATGCAAATGAAAACCACAATGAAGCATCACTTCTATGATCAGAATTTCCAGAATTAAAATGTCTACTATTGAAAATATTGGACAGGGTGTGGAACAAAAGGAACTCTACTACACTTCTGGTGGGAATGTAAACTGGTACAGCAGTATAGAGAATAGTAAGGAGGCTCCTAAAAAATTAAATGATCTTATTTACAAAACAAAAAGAGACTTAACAAACACAGAGACTGAGAAAACAAACTTACACTTAAGAAGCAAACTGGTGGTGGGCAGGGATAAATTAGGAGCTTGAGATTAACATATACACAGAACAAAATATACAATACATATTCAACCAGTACCTCATGTATGGAAGAGGAAACAACTAAATATGCTGTATGGCCTCTATGGGAAAAGAACCTGAAGAAAGAATAGATAAAAGAAAATTACTGTGCTGTTACAACTGAATCTAACACAGCACTGTAAATAACTTGATTCCAAAATAAAATAAAAGTTCATAAAAATTAAGATCATAAAATTGTTATGAATAGTATATCACAATACAGAAATTCAAAAAGTAAATACAATAAAAAAGAAAAAAGTCACATCAATATGAATATAGCACTGAGAAATTAACCTGACTAAGCAAGTCAAAAACTTATATGCTGAGAACCACAAAACAACAAAAATAAAATTGAAGATGACCCAAAGAAATGGAAAAATAACCCATGCTTTTTACACTGATGACAGTAATTTTTTTAAAACGGCCATACTGCCCAAGACAATCTATAGATTTAATGCAATCACTAACAAATTCCCTGTGACACTTTCACAAAAGTAGAACCACTGTTCCTAAAATTTACTCGGAACCATTTCTGACACAGAATTGCCCAAGCAATCCTGAGGACCAAGAACAAAGCAGGAGACAGAACCCCACCCCCAGACCGCACGCAGCACTGCAGAGAGTATTCACAACAAGGAGGTCCTGACAGAGAAACAGGCCTGTGGGACCACGGAACAGAACAGAGACCCCGGCACAAATCCACACAACTGTGGTCAATCAATCTTTGAGAGAGGAATAAGAGTATACAGTGGAAAAGTCTCCACAGCAACTGGGGATGAGGAAGTTGGACAGCCACAAATATCACTGAAATTAGAATCCATTCACACACCTACCAAAAAGAGGAACTGAAGATGGCTAGCAGACTTAAATAGGAGACATCACACCACAAACTCATAGAGAAAAATGAAGGGAAACACACTGTTTCTCCCACTGTTTTCTTACATCAAGCTCCCAAGGCAATAGAAAAATAAACAAATTGGACCTAATCAAATTAATGGCTTTTTGCACAACAAAAAGGAAATAATAATGGAGAATGGGAGAAAATAACGGTAAACAATGTGATCCACAAAACACTGATCTCCAAAATATACAAAAAGCTCCCTCACCTTAATATCAAAACACTAGCAACCCAATAAAAAACCAGATGGAAGACCTACATAGACATTCTCTGGAGAGGACCTTCAGATGGCCAGGAAGTGCCAGAAAAGATGCTCAACATTGATGATTTTTAAGGAAATTGCACATCAAAATCAAACTGAGATGTCATAACAATCAGAATTTCCATAATTAAAACATCTACAAATAAATGTTTGAGTGGTTGTGAAGAAAAAGAAACTCCTACACTGTTGGTGGGAAGAAAAAGTGGAGGAGAGTAAGGGAGTTCTTGAAAAATTAAATGAATTTACTTACAAAACCAAAAGAGACTCACAGATTCAGAGACTGAGAAAACAAACTCACTTACGAAAGGAGGCAGGTGGCAGGCAGGCATGAATTAGGACTTGGGTTTAAAATATACACACTATATGCATAATACATGCTCAACAAATACCTAATGTATAGAATAGAGAACTCAGTAAATACACTGTGTAACCTATATGGGAAAAGAATCTCATAAAGGACAGATAAAAAGAATATGTAAACTACTGTGCTGTTACAACTGAATCTAGCACAACTTTGCAAATCAACTCAAGTCTAAAACAAAGCTGCTGCTGCTAAGTCACTTCAGTTGTTTCTGACTTTGTGTGACCCCATAGATGGCAGCCCATCAGGCTCCCCCATCCCTGGAATTCTCCAGGCAAGAACACTGGAGTGGGTTGCCATTTCCTTCTCCAATGCATGAAAGTGAAAAGTGAAAGTGAAGTCGCTCAGTCGTGTCTGACTCTTAGCGAGGCCATGGACTGCAGCCTACCAGGCTCCTTCGTCCATGGGATTTTTCAGGCGAGAGTACTGGAGTGGGGTGCCATTGCCTTATCCAAAAACAAAGCTGAACTTGTAAAAATTAAGGTCATACAAGTTACGTTGTGCATATTAGATCACAATAAAGAAATTTGAAAAAGTACAGTACAATAAAAAGCAAAAAATGTTGCATCAAAATGTATATGTTAGTGAGGAATAACCTCACTAATAATGTCAAGGCTGTATATTGTCACCCTGCTTATTTAACTTCTATGCAGAATACATCATGAGACATGCTGGACTGGAGGAAGCACAAGCTGGAATCAAGATTTCCAGGAGAAATATCAATAAGATATGCAGATGACACCACCCTTATGGCAGAAAGCAAAGAAGGACTAAAGAGCCTCTTGATGAAAGTGAAAGAGGAGAGTGGAAAAAGTTGGCTTAAAACTCAACTTTCAGAAAACTAAGATCATGGCATCTGGTCCCATCACTTCAGGGCAAATAGATGGGGAAACAATGGAAACAGTGTCAGACTTTATATTTTGGGCTCCAAAATCACTGCATATGGTGACTGCAGCTGTGAAAAGATGCTTGCTCCTGGAGGAAAAGTTATGATCAACCTAGACAGCATATTAAAAAGCAGAGACATTATTTTGCCAACAAAAGTCTGTCTAGTCAAAGCTATGGTTTTTCCAGTAGTCACGTATGGATGTGAGAGTTGGACTATAAAGAAAGCTGAGTGCCAAAGAATTTATGTTTTTGAACTGTGGTGTTAGAGAAGACTCTTGAAAGTCCATTGAACCACAAGGAGATCCACCCAGTTCATCCTAAAGGAAATCAATCCTGAATATTCATTGGAAGTACTGATGTTGAAGCTCAAACTCCAATACTCTGGCCACCTGAGGTGAAAAACTGACTCATTTGAAAAGACTCTGGTGCTTGGTAAGATTGAAGGCAGGAGGAGAAGGGGATGACAGAGGATGAGATAACTGGATGGAATCATCAACTCAATGTACATGAGTTGGAGTAAACTCTGGGAGTTGGTGATGGACAAGGAGGCCTCCAGTGTTGCAGTCCATGGGGTCACAAAGATTTGGACATGACTGAGTGACTGAACTGAACCTCAGGAGGTGAAAGTCCTTATGCTGAGAATATAAAAGATTAAAAAAGAAAATTGAGATGATTCAAAGAAATGGAAAGATCTCCTATACTTCTGGACTGATAGCAGTAATATTTTCAAGATGGTCATACTACCCACAGCCATCTAGATTTAATGCAATTCTTATCAAATTACTCATGATTTTTTTCACAGAACTAGAACCAACAGTCCTAAATTAAGACAAACCCATGCATGATCAAAAATTGCCAAAGTAATCCTGAGGACCAAGAACAAAGCAGGAGGCATAAACCTCCCAGAATGCACACAAGCCTATCAAGCAAGTATTCAAAACCAGGGAGTTCTGGAACAAAAACAAACTGAGGGAGGGAAGAATGAAAAAGAACAGAGACCCCAGGCACAAACCCACTCACCTACAGTCAATTCATCTTCCACAGTGGAAGCAAGAATATATTGGATTGGCCACAAATTTCATTTGGATTTTTCTATAAGATATTAAGGAAAAATTTGAAGAAACTTTTTTTTCAAAAGCAGGAATATTTATTACACTTAAAAATAAATGTATATAATAGGTATGCTAGTTTAAAAAGCATAAAATATGACAGTATATAAAAATACGTGGATTAAAATTCTGGAAAGTTAAAGGATTAATTGTTGATGACGGTTATACATGGGAACAGAACTTATGAGAGACTGTTTGGTTGCACTGACAGTCTTTTGAAATGTTTTTTTTTTTTTTTTTTAGCTTATTCAATCATTTTTTTTTTTTATTTTTTTATTTTTTATTAGTTTTGCCATACAATGACATGATATTGCCATGGGTTTACATATGCTCCCCCTCCAGAACCCCCCTCCCTCCTCCCTCCCGATTTCCTCCCCCCGGGAAATCTCGCTGCACCAGCCCCGAGCATCAATCCTGGGCTGGCGATTGATTACACATATGATAATTAACATGTTTCAATGCCATTCTCCCATATCATCCCACCCTTGCCCTCATCCACAGAGTCCACGAGTCTGTTCTATACATCTGCGTTCCTTTTGCTGTCTCGCATGCTGGGTTCTCGTTACCGTCTTTCCAACCCAATACAAAGGGAAAATGAGTTTCCTTAGTGAGTGCTGAGGGGAAGTCATACAGCCACAGGCGAATCACTGAGATTAGAACCCACATGCACACCATTCAGCAAAAAGGAACTCAAAGTGGCTTGAAGTCTTAAATAAGAGACACCGTGTCATGGACTCCTAGAGAAAAAGTAGGCAAAACAATCTCTGAAAGAAATCGAACTCTTCTCTTCTTAAGCCAGTCTCCCAAGCCAATAGAAAATGAACCTAAGATATACAAATATCAAGCTTATTTGAAAAAAAATGAAAATAATATATATGTATAAATAAATCTTTAGGCTTTACAAGTGAAAGAAACACAGCATTGTAAATCAACACTATTTTATCATACAAATCTTAAATAATTAAGATGGAAAATATTATGTTATCTATACTGTAACAGAATAAAGACATTTTAATAAAATTAAAATAAAATGTTAGCAAAATATTAAATAAAATAGTTAAAATGAACCTGACAAAGTGTAATACTTATATCCTGAGTACTACAAAATATTAATAAAAGAATTTGAAAACATTTCAAACGAATGGAAGACTATCACATGCTTGCTTAATTGGAACCATTACATTGTTAAAATAACCACACTACCGCATGAAAACTACATATTTAATGCAGTCTCTATCAAAATACCCACGGGCATGTTTTTATAGAGCTAGAACCAGTAATAATGAAGTTTATAAGGAACCATAAATGACCCAGCATTGTCAAAGAAATCTATAGGCCAAAGAATAAGGAAGCATAACCCTCTCTAGACTTCAGGCAATACTACAGAGCAACAGTCATCAAGACAATGTGACATTAGCCCAAAAACAGACCTCTGGATCAATGGAACAGAAGAGAGAGTCCAGCAGCTAACCCACACACCTACAGTCAATTGATTTTGCACAAAGGAAACATGAATATACACTGGGGGAAAGACAATCTCCTCAGTAAGTGGTGTCGGGAAAGTTGGACCACCACATGGAAATCAACGAAATTAGAACATGTAAATTATCATATGTGAAATGAATCACCAGCCCAGGTTTGATGCATGATACAGGGTGCTCAGGGCTGGTGCACCAGGATGACCCAGAGGGATGGAATCAAGAGGGAGGTGGGAGGAGGGTTCTGGAAGGGGAACACATGTATACCCATGGCGGATTCATGTCAATGTATGGCAAAACCAACACGATAATGTGAAGAAAAAAACAAAAAATAAATAAAAACAAAACAAAACAAAAAAGAACACACTCTCACACCATGCACAACAATGAACTCAAAATACTTAAGGACTTAAATCCAAACATCACACCATATAAGTTTTAGAGGAAATCATAGGCAAACCATTCTGGGCCATAAATCGTACCAGTGTTCCCTTAGGCCAGTTTCCCAAAACAACAGAAAGAAACAGAGTTTCCTTGGTGGTTCAGTGGTAAAGAATGCACCTACAAATGCAGTAGACATAGGTTCAATCCCTGGTTCAGGAAGATCCCACATGGGGCAGAGCAACATGCCACAGCCCTGTGCCACAGCCACTGAGCCTCTGCTCCAGAGCCCAGTAACCAAAACTACTAAAGAGCTCGAGTGTTAGAGTCTCTGCTCTGCAATAAGAGAAGCCACTGCAGTGAGAAGCCCACGCACGGCAACTAGAGAAAGCCCACTTAGCAAGAAGACCTGACACAGCCATAAAGAAAGAAAGAAAACTATATATATATGAACATAACTCATGAGCTTTTGCACAGCAAGGTACCATAAACAACAAGACTACACATAGAATGGAAGAAAATATTTGCAAACAGTGGGACAGACTAGGGACTGACCTCCAAAATACACAAACAGCTCACTCAACTCAATATTAAGAAAACAAAGAACCCACTGAAAAAATGGGCAGATCTACATAGACATTTCTCCAAAAACATACAGATGACCCCAAGCACATATAAATATGCTCAACAGCGACAATCATTAGAGAAACGCAAATCAAATCTACAATCAATGATCAACGCGCCAAGCATCAGGATTTCCATAATGAAAATGTCTACAAATAACAAATTCTGGGGAGATGGTGGAGAAAAAGGAACCCTTCTTTCCTGCTATTCAGAATGTATATTTGTTCAGTAAGTATGGAGAACAGAATGGAGTTTCCTTACAAATTAAAGATTCAGAGACTGAGAAAACTTATCCTTAACAAAGAGGAAAGGGATTGGGGAGGGATGAATTAGCAGTTTGGGATTCACATATACGCATTACTACATACAAAATAGATAATCAACAGGACTGATTGCATAGCACAGGGACTGCTAATCAACACCCTTTTTAACTTAGATGGGAAAAAAATCTAAAAAAAAATAGATTTCTGTGTGAGCACATCACTAGGTTGTACAAATGAAATTAACACATTGTACAGCAAAGTGAATCAGTCATACGTATACATATACCCCCTTTTTTTTGGAATTTCCATCCCAGTTAGGTCACTTGCTTTTCTGTTTATTACCAAGATCATTACAGGTCAAACACAGCCCTGATTCCTCTCTGAAACCAGCTGCAAAATGGGAGGTGACTTTGTAAGTTAGCTGTATTCCAACATGGGGCTTCCCTCATAGCTCACTTGGTAAAGAATCCGCCTGCAATGCAGGAGACCCTGGTTCAATTCCTGGGTTGGGAAGATCCCCTGGAGAAGGGAAAGGCTACCCACTCCAATATTCTGGCCTGGAGAATTCCGTGGACTACACATATAGTCCATCAGGTCGCAAAGAGTCAGACACCACTGAGCGACTTTCACTTCAACATAAAAGAAAAATTTTTTCCATGATTAACATAAAATGTTATGCATATATCACCACAATAAAGAAATTTCTTAAAATAGAAAAATTAAATCAGATCAAAATAAACAAAATACTTACAAATAAACCGAAAGGGATGAAAAGATTTATATGCTGAGAATGATACAACACTAAAAGAAAACTGAATATGACTCAAAGAAATGGCAAGATATCCCATGTTTTTGGACTGATAGCAGTAATAGTTTTGAAACAGCCATACTACCCAAAGAAATCTACATATTTCATGCAATCCCTATCAAATTCCCCAGGACATTTTTCACAGAACTAGGGCAAATAATCCTAAAATTTACATGGAACCATACATGACCCCGAATTGCCAAAACAATCCTGAAGACCAAGGACAAAGGAGGCATAACCCTCCCATACTTCACACAACACTACAGAGCTACAAACTCAAAACAAGGAGGTCCTAGCACAAAACAGACCTATGGGACAATGGAAAAGAACAGAGGCTCCAGGAACAAACCCACACACCCACGGCCAGTTAATCTTCCACAATGGAAACAAGAATGTATTGCGTTGTCCACAAACTCCATTTGGATTTTTCTGTATGATGCTGTGGAATAACTTCAAGTAACCATTTGGCCAATCCAAGGGGAAGAAGACAGTCTTCTCAGCAAATGCTGCTGAGAATGTGGTACAGCCAGAGGACAGTCACTGAAATTAGAATCCATAGGCACGCTATTCACCAAAATGGAACTCAAAATGGCTTGACTTAAAGAGACATCACACCATGAACTCCTAGAGGAAAAAAGTAAGCCAAGCATTTTCTGACAGAAATCATTACTATTCTTTTCATAGGTTAGTCTCCCAAGGCAATAGAAAATGAACCCAGGTTATAAAAATGGCACTTAATCAAGCGTATGATCTTTTGTGCAGCAAAGGAAACCCAGAAAGAAAATGATAAAAACAACCCATGGGAGAAAATAGTTGCAAACTTTGAGATCAAGACTCTGATCTCCAAAATATAGAAACAGCTCATTCAGCTCAATATCAAAACCACTACAAGCCAATCGGAAAATGGGCAGAAGATCTACACAGACATTTCCTCAAAGAAGACATACAGATGGCCAAAGAGCACAAAACAAGATGCTCAACATCGTTTATTACTAACGAAGTGGAAATCAAAACCACAATGGGGCACCACCACAGTGATTAGAATTTCCTCAATTAACATGTTTACAAATAAGAAACGTTGCACTGAGTGTGGAGAAAAAGGAACCCTTCTGCTCTGTTGGTGAAAATGTGAAGTGGTATCACCACCATGGAGAACAGTGAGGAGGAACCTTAGGAAGTAAGTGACCTTACTTCAAAAGAGAAGAGAGAAAGCAAAAAAGGGAGGGAAGCACAGAGACTCACAGAGTGAGCAAAGAGACTTATAGTTACCAAAAGCAAAACAAACGGATAGGAAGGATTTAGAAGTTTTGGTATAACTGGTCCCTTCACTGCATGGCAAACAGATGGGAGTGAAATAGAAACAGTGACAGACATTTTCTTGGGTTCCAAAATCACTGTGGATGGTGATTGCAGCCCTTAAATTAAAAGACATTTGCTTCTTGGAAGAAAAACTGTGACACACTTAGTGTATTAAAAAGCAGAGACATCACTTTGCCAACAAAGGTCCGTCTAGTCAAAGCTATGGTTTTCCCAGTAGTCATGTATGGATGTGAGAGCTGGACCGTAAAGAAGGCTGAGCACCAAAGAATTGATCCTTTAAACTGTGGTGCTAGAGAAGACTCTTGAGAGTCCCTTGGACTGCAAAGAGATCAAAGAAGTCAATCCTAAAGGAAACCGACCCTGAAAATTCATTGGAAGGACTGATGCTGAAGCTGAAGTTCCAATACTGTGGCCACCTGATACAAAGAGCCGACTCTTTGGAAAAGACCCTGATGCTGGGAAAGACTGAGGACAGGAGGAGAAAAAGATGATAGAGGATGAGATGGTTGGATGGCATCACTGAGTCAATGGACATGAGTTTTGAGCGAACTCTGGGAGATAGTGAAGGATAGGGAAGCCTGGTGTGCTGTAGTCCATGGGGTCGCAGAGTTGGACACAACTAAGCAACTGATCAACAGCAACATACACACCACTATACAAAATATATAAGCAACATGACCACAGGGAACTTTACTGAATACTCTCTATATGGTATTTTAAAAAATAGGAAAAACAATAGATACGTGTATAAATAAAACCCTAGGCTCTACAAGTGAAACCAACAGGGCATTGTAAATTAGTACTATTATCAATGCAAACCTTAAAAATAATTAAGATGGGAAATTTTATATTATGCATATTGTACCACAATAAATTTGAGCAAATGGTGGCAAAATATTAAATACTTAGAAATCAACCTGACAAAAGAAGTGAAATACTTCATATCCCAAGAACTATAAAATACTTAAACTATAAAACTATAAAATAAAGAAATTTGAAAAAAGTTTAAATAAATGGAGTAATATCACATGCCCTTTTAGTGGAATCATTAAACTGCTAAAATATCCATACAACCCCAAGAAATTTAGATTTAATGCAATCTCTATCAAAATATTCAGGAAAATTTTATTTTTACAGAACTAGAACCAATAATGCTGAGATTTATATGAAATCATAATGACCTAGTATAGCCAAAGCAATCCTGAGGACAAAGAACAAAGCAGGAGGCATAACCCTCCTGAGACTTTAAGCAGTACTACAGAGCAACAGTCATCAAGGCAATGCAGTGGTGGCACAAAAACAGACCTATGTATCAATGGAACAGAAGAGAGTTCAGCAGTAAACCACAGACTTACAGACAATTCATCTGGCATAAAGGAACCAAGAGTATACAATGGGGAAAAGACAGTCTCCTCCGTAAGTGGCTTTGGTAAAGCTGGACTGCTCCATGGAAATCAATGAAATTATAACACACCCTCATGGCCATACACAACAATGAACTCATTTTGAGTAAGGACTTATTCCAGGCATCACACCATATAAGTCTGAGAAGAAATCATAACAAAACATTCTCTGATAGAAATCATACTAGTGTTTCCTTGGGCCAGTCTCCCAAAGCAATAACAATAAAATAAAAAAGAAATGAATGCTACCTAATCTAATTCATGAGCTTTTGCGCTGCAGGGTAACCATAAACAAAGTGAAAAGACCACCTACGGAATGGGAGAAAATATGTGCAAACAATGGAGCAGACTAGGAACTAATCTGCAAAATATACAAACAGCTCATTCTTCTCAATATTAAAAAAAAATTCAAAATATAGGCAGATCTACATAGACATTCCTCCAAAAACATATATGGCCAAAAGGCACATACAAATCTGCTCAACACTGATAATTATTAGAGAAATGTTAATGAAATCTACAACCAGTGATCACAAGTATCAGAATTTCCATAACTAAAATGTCTACAAATAATAAATTCTAAGAAGATGGTGGAGAAAAAGGAGCCCTTCTACACAGTGTGTTGGAATGAATATTTGAGCCACTATGGAAACAGTATGGAGGGTCCTTAAAAAGTAATTTATTTAGGCTTCCTTGGTGGCTCAGAGATAAAAATCACCCGCCAATGCAGGAGACATGGGTTCAATCCCTGGTCCTGGAAGATACCACATGCCAAGGTACAGCAAAGCCCATGAACCACAACTACTGAGCCTGTGCTCTAGTGCCCAGAAACCACAACTACTGAGCCAGTGTTCTGCAACTACTGAAGCCCACGTGCCCGTCAGCCCATGCTCAGCAACAAGAGAAGCCATGGAAATGAGAAGCCCACACATGCAACTAGAGAGTAGTCTCTGCTCGCTGCAACTAGAGAAAAGCTCACACAGCAACAAAGACCCAGCATAGCAAAAAATACAGAAGGTTATATATTTTAAAAGTTAATTTATTTATAAAACAGAAGCACGCACGGGGAAAGGTGGTGGGGAGGGATGAATTAGGAGTCTGGCCAAATTAGGGATTTGCCATAATTAGGGATTAGCATATGCAAAGTGAAAGTGAAGTCTCTCAATTGTGTCCCACTCTTTGTGACCTCATGTACTGTAGCCTACCAGGCTCCTCCATCCATAGGATTTTCCAGGCAAGAGTACTGGAGTGGGTTGCCATATCATTCTCCAGGGGATCTTCCTGACCCAGGGATACAAACCCAGGTCTCCTGCATTGAAGGCAGATGCTTTACCATCTGAACCACCAGGGAAGTCATATACACACTGTTATATACAAAATAGATAATCAACAAGGACCTAATGCATAGCATAGCACAGGGTAATCTGCTCAATAATCTGTTTAACCTATATGGAAAAAGAATCTGAAAAAAATAGATTTATGTATAAGCACACACTAGGCTATACACATAAACCTAACACAACACTGTAAATTAACTCTACTCTGATATAAAAGAAAAGCTTAAAAAATAATTAAGATGATAAATGTTCTGTTATGCATATTTTACCACAATAAGAAATTTGAAAAATGTATGAAATAAAATCACAACAAAATGAATAAAATATTTAGGGATAAAGCTGACCAAAGAGGTGAAAGACTTATATGCTAAGAAGCATAAAATATTAAGATAGGAAACTACAGATGATTCAAAAAAATTGGAAAGATAGCCTATGCTCTTAAATTGGAAACATTAATGTTGTTAAAATGGTCATACTACAAAACCCATCTAAAGATTTAATGCAATCCCTATCAGATACTCATGATTTTTTCACAGAATTCAAACCAGTAAATCTAAAATGTAAATGAAACCATGCATGACTCAGAACTGCTGAAGCAACAGTGAGGACCAAGGACAAAGCAAGAGGCATAATCCTCCCAGACTTTACACAACACCACAGAGCTATGGTATTCAATACAAGGAGGTCATGGTACAAAAAGAGACCTGGGGGACAATGCAAAAGAACAGAGACTCCAGGAACAAACCCACAGTCCTATTGTCAATTAATCTTCCACAGTGGAAATGAGAATGTATTGAATTTGCCACAAATTTAATTTGGATTTTTCTATACAATACTATGGAAAAACTTGAAGGAACTTTTGGTCAACCCAATATAAGGTGACCAAGACAGTCTCCTCATTAAATTGTGCCGGGAAGGTTATACAGCCACATGTCAATCACTGCAGTTAGAACCCACATGTACAACATTCAACAAAAAAGAACTCAGAATGGCTTGAGGTCTTAAACAAGAGATGACACACCATGGACTTCTAGAGAAAAATGTAGGGAAATTATCCTCTGACAGAAATCATACTGCTCTTTTCTTAGGTCAGTCTCTCAAGGCAATGGAAAAAGAATCAAAGCTATACAAATAGGACCTAATAAAGCTTATGACCTTTTGCACAGCAAAGGAAATCATCAGTTCAGTTCAGTCACTCAGTCATGTCCGACTCTTTGTGACCCCATGAGCTGCAGCATGCCAGGCCTCCCTGTCCATCACCAACTCCTGGAGCCCACCCAAACGCATGTTCATTGAGTTGGTGATGCCATCCAACCATCTCATCCTCTGTCGTCCCCTTCTCCTCTTGCCCTCAATCTTACCCAGCATCAGGGTCTTTTTAAATGAGTCAGTTCTTCGCATCAGGTAGCCAAAGTACTGGAGTTTCATCTTCAACATCAGACCTTCCAATGAACCTCCAGGACTGATTTCCTTTAGGATGGACTGGCTGGATCTCTTAGAAGCTCTATACAGTCAGCAAAAACAAGACTGGGAGCTGACTGTGGCTCAGATCATGAACTCCTTATTGCCAAATTCAGACTTAAATTAAAGAAAGTGGGGGAAACCACTAAACCATTCAGGTATGACCTAAATCAAATCCCTTATGATTATACAGTGGAAGTGACAAATAATTTAAGGGACTAGATCTGATAGAGTGCCTGATGAACTATGGACAGAGGTTTGTGACACTGTACAGGAGACAGGGATCAAGACCATCCCCAGGAAAAAGAAAAAGGAAATCATAAACATAATGAAAAGACACTCCACTGAATGGGAGAAAATAGTTGCTAACATTGTGATCCACACAACACTGATCTCAAAAATGTACAAGCAGCTCGTTTCCTCAGTATCAAAATACTAGCAACCCAATCAAAAAATGGGCAGAAGATCTACATAGATCTACCAAGATCTATTTGATCTACAAAGATAGATGGCCAGAAAGCATAGGAATAAATGCTCAACATCTATAATTTTTTAATGAAACGCAAATGAAAACCAAAATGTGGTATCACCACAACTATCAGAGTTTCCATAATTAAATGTCTTAGTAAGAAATGCTGGACAGGGTGGGGAGAAAAATGAAATCTCCTACACTGTTGGTGGTAATGTAAAGTGGTATAGCATCTATGGAGAGCAGGAAAGAGGTTCCTTAACAATTAAATGATCTTGTCTACAAAACAGAAAGAAATTTACAAATTCAGAGACTGAGAAAACAAACTTATGCTCAGGAAGAGAACTGGTGGTGGGCAGGTTAAATTAGGAGCTTGAGATTAGCATATACACATTACTGTATGCACAATTCATATTCAACAAACACCTAATGTATACACTAGGGAACTCAAATAAATAAATACACTGTACAAGCTGTATGGGGAAAGAAAACTTTGTGCATTAAAGCTGAATCCAACACAGCACTGTAAATCAACATTTTCTCAAAAAGAAATAAAAGTTTGTAAAAATTAAGGTCATAAAGGTGATGGTATATATATTTTACTACAATATAGAAACTTGAAAAAGTACAGTAAAAACAAAAAAGTTGCATCAAAATGAATGCAGTAATGAGGAATTAACCAGAGGAAGGAAGTCAAAGACTTATATGCTGAGAACCATAAAATACTACAAATAAAATTGAAGATGACTCAAATAAGTGGAAAGATATCACATACCTTTGGATTGAGAGCAGTAATATTTTTAAAATGGCCATATGACCCAAAGCAATCTACAGATTTATGGCGTCCCAGGTGGTGCTAGGGGTAAAGAACTTGCCTGCCAGTGAAGGAGACGCAAGAGACAGTTTCAACTCCTGGGTTGGGAAGATCCCCTCGAGTAGGAAATGGCAACCCACTCCACTGTGCTTGCCTGGGAAATCACATGGGCAGAGGATCTTGACAAGCTACTGTCCACGGGGTCTCAAAGAGTTGGATATGACTGAGCTTAAAAAAGACAATAAATATCAGATTCCTTATGACATTATTCACAGAATTAGAACCAATGATCCTTATATTATGCGGAAGCATACATGACACAGAATTCCCTAACCAATCCTGAGAACCAAGGACAAAGCAGGAGACATAACCCTCCCAGACTGCACACAACACCGCAGAGCAACAGCATTCAGAACAAGGGGGTGCTGGCACAAAAACAGACCTGTGGGACAGTGAGAAAGCTCAGAGACCCCGGGAACAAACCCACACACCTACAGTCAATTAGTCTTCCACAGTGGAAGCAAGAAGATATTGGGCTAGCCACAAATTTCACTCTGATTTTTCTGTAAGATGTTATGGAAAAACTTGAAGGAACACTTTAGACAACCCAATGAAAAGGGAAGAAGACAATTTCCTCAGCAAGTAGAGTTGGGAAAGTGATAGGGCCACATCCCAATCATTGAAATTAAAACCCACCAGCACACCATTCAACAAAAAGTGACTCAAAATGACTTGAAGCCTTAAACAAGAGACATCACATCATAAACCCCTAGAGAAAAAAGTAGGCAAAGATGAGCAGACAGAAACCGTACAGCTCTTGCCTTGGGTTAGTCTCCCAAGGCAATAGAAAATGATTCAATGATGTAAAAATGAGACCTAGTCAAACTTATGACCTTTTGCACAGCAATGAAACCAGTAACAAAATAAAAAGACAACACACTGAATGAGACAAAATAGCTGCAAAAGATGTGATCCACAAGACACTGATCTGGAAGAGATAAAAACAGCTTGTTCACGTCAATATCAAAACACTAACGCTGAGTAATATTCCATTGTGTATATGTACCACAGCTTTCTTATCCATTGACTTTGTGGATGAGGGTAAGGGTGGGATGATATGGGAGAAGGGCATTGAAACAAGTTAATTATCATATGTCTAATCAATCGCCAGCCCAGGATTGATGCTCAGGGCTGGTGCAGCGAGATTTCCCAGGGGGGAGGGAGGAGGGAGGGGGGTTCCGGAGGGGAAGCATATGTAAACCCATGGTGATATCATGACATTGTATGGCAAAAACAATTAAAAAAAAAGAAAGAAAGAAAAAAAAAGAATAATAAATGTGCTAAATGGCAAAAAAAAACCCACTAACAACTCAAAAAAAAAAAAGAAAAAACACCAGAAGATTTACAAGGGCACTTCTCCAGAGTAGACCTACTGACAGCTAAAAGCAAAGGAACAGATGTTCAACATGAATAATTCTTCAATGAAATGCACATGAAAAACACAGTTGAGGTATCACCTCTATGATCAGAATTTCCAGAATTAAAATAGCTACAAATAAAAATGCTGGACAGGGTGTTAAAGAAAAAAGGAACTCTCCTGTACTGTTGGTGGGAATGTAAAGTGGTACAGCTACTATGGCAAACAGTGCACGCAAAGTCGTTTCAGTTGTGTCTGACACTTTGCAACCCTATGGACTGTAGCCCACCAGGCTCTTCTGTCCATGGGATTCTCCAGCAAGAACACTGGAGTGTGTTGCCATTTCTGTCTCCAGGGGATCTTCCTGACCGAAGGATCAAACCAGAATCTCCTGTATTGCAGGCGGATTCTTTACCACCAAGCCACCTGGGCAGCCACAGGAACAGTAAGGAGATTCCTTAACAATTAAATAATCTTCTTTATAACACTGAAAGAGACTTACAAACTCAGAGACTGAGGAAAAACTTATGCTTGGGAAGAGGGACTGGTGGAAGGCAGGGATAACTTGGGAGTTTGAGGTTAACATATACACACTACTATGCACAAATACATATTTGTATATTAATGTATAAACAGGGAACTAGACTAAATGTACTGTATAGTCTATAGGGGAGAAGATCTGAAAAGAGGACAGATATAAATAAATTACTATACTGTTACAACTAAATCTAACATAGCATTGTAAATAAACTTGACTCCAGTATAAAATTAAAGTTTGTAAAATTAAGATAACATAAAATTATGTTATGCATATTGCACCACAATTCAGAAATATGAAAAGGCACAGTTGAGTTCAGTTCAGTCGCTCAGTCATGTCTGACTATTCACAACGCCATGGACCACAGCACGCCAGGCCTCCCTGTCCATCACCAACTCCCAGAGTTTACTCAAACTCATGTCCATTGAGTCGGTGATGCCATCTAACCATCTCATCCTCTGTCATCATCTTCTCCTCCCGCCTTCAATCTTTCCCAGCATCAGGGTCTTTTCAAATGAGTCAATTCTTTGCATCAGGGGGCCAAAGTATTGGAGTTTCAGCTTCAACATCAGTCCTTCCAATGAATACTCAGGACTGATCTCCTTGCAGTCCAAGAGACGCTCCAGAGTCCTCTCCAACACCACAGTTCAAAAACATCAATTCTTCGGCACTCAGCTTTCTTTATAGTCCAACTCTCACATCCATACATGACTACTGGAAAAACGATAGCCTTGACGAGATAGACTTTTGTTGGCAAAATAATGTCTTTGTTTTTTAATATGTTGTCAAGGTTGGTCATAACTTTCCACCCGAGGAGTAAGTGTCTTTTAATTTCATGGCTGCAGTCACCATATGCAGTGATTTGGGAGCCCCCCAGAAAATAAAGTAAGCTACTGTTTTCACGGTTTCCCCATCTATTTCCCATGAAGTGATGGGACCAGATGCCATGATCTTAGTTTTCTGAATGTTGAGTTTTAAGTGAACATTTTTACTCTCCTCTTTCACTTTCATTAAGAGGCTCTTTAGTTCTTCTTCACATTCTGCCATTAGGGTGGTGTCATCTGCATATCTGAAATTATTGATATTTCTCCTGGCAATCTTGATTCCAGCTTGTTCTTCAGCCAGCCCAGTATTTCTCATGATGTACTCTGCATATAAGTTAAATAAGCAGGGTGACAGTATACAGCCTTGATGAACTCCTTTTCCTATTTGGAACCAGTCTGTTGTTCCATGTCCAGTTCTAACAATGCTTCCGGACCTTCATACAGATTTCTCAAGAGGCAGGTCAGGTGGTCTGGTATTTCCATCTCTTGAAAAATTTTCCACAGTTTGTTGTGATCCACACAGTCAAAGGCTTTGGCATAGTCAATAAAGCAGAAATAGATATTTTTCTGGAACTCTCTTGCTTTTTTGATGATCCAGTGGATGTTGGCAGCTTGAGCTCTTGTTCCTCTCCCTTTTCTAAATCCAACTTGAACATCTGGAAGTTCATGGTTCACGTATTGTTGAAGCCTGGCTTGGAGAATTTTAAGCATTACTTTGCTAGTATGTGAGATGAGTGCACCTGTGTGGTAGTTTGAACATCCTTTGGCATTGCCTTTCTTTGGGACTGGAAAACTGACCTTTTCCAGTCCTGTACCATTTCTGAGTTTTCCAAATTTTTTTGACATACTGAGTGCAGCACTTTCACAGCTTCATCTTTTAGGATTTGAAATAGCTCAACTAGAATTCCAACCCCTCCACTAGGTTTGTTCATAGTGATGTTTTTTAAGGCCCACTTGACTTCACATTCCAGGATGTCTGGCTCTAGGTGAGTAATCACACCATTGTGATTATCTGGGTCATGACGATCTTTTTTGTATAGTTCTTCTATGTATTCTTGCCATCTCTTCTTAATATCTTCTGCTTCTTTTAGGTCCATACCATTTCCGTCCTTTATTGTGCTCATCTTTGCATGAAATGTTCCCTTGGTATCTCTAATTTTCTTGAGGAGATCTCTAGTCTTTCCCATTCTATTGTTTTCTTCTATTTCTTTGCATTAATCACTGAAGATCTCCTTGCTATTCTTTGGAACTCTGTATTCAAATGGGTATATCTTACGTTTTCTCCTTTGCTTTTCGCTTCTCTTCTTTTCACAGCTATTTGTAAGGCCTCTTCAATCAGCCATTTGGGTTTTTTATATTTCTTTTCTTGGGGATGGTCTTGATCCCTGTCTCCTGTACAATGTCACGAACTTCTGTCCATTGTTCCTCAGGCACTCTGTCTATCAGATCTAATTCCCTGACTCTATTTGTTACTTCCACTGTATAATCATAAGGGATTTGATTGAGGTCATGCCTGATGGTCTAGTGGTTTTCCCTACTTCCTTCAATTTAAGTCTGAATTTGGCAATAAGGAGTTCATGATCTGAGCCACAGTCGGCTCCTGGTCTTGTTTTTGCTGACCTTATAGAGCTTCTCCGTCTTTGGCTGCAAAGAATATAATCAGTCTGATTTTGGTCTTGACCACCTGGTGATGTCCCTGTGTAGAGTCTTCTCTTGTGTTGTTGGAAGAGGGTGTTTGCTCTGACCGATGTGTTCTCTTGGCAAAGTTCTACTAGCCTTTCCTTGCTTCATTCTGTACTCCAAGGCTAAATTTGCCTGTTACACCAGGTGTTTCTTGACTTCCTACTTTTGCATTCCAGTCCCCTATGATGAAAAGGACATCATTTTGGGGTGTTAGTTCTAAAAGGTCTTGTAGGTCTTCACAGAACTGCTCAACATCAGCTTCTTCAGCATTACTGATTGGGGCATAGATTTGAATTACTGTGATATTGAATGCTTTGCCTTGGAAATCAACAGAAGTCATTCTGTCATTTTCGAGATTGCATCCAAGTACTGCATTCCAGACTCTTTTGTTGACTGTGATGGCTACTCCATTTCTTCTAAGGGATTCTTGCCCACAGTAGTAAATATAATGGCCATCTGAGTAAAATTCACCATTCCAATCCATTTTATTTCACTGATTCCTAAAATGTCGATGTTCACTCTTGTCATCTCCTGTCTGACCACTTCCAATTTGCCTTGTTTCATGGACCTAGCATTTCAGGTTCCGATGCAATACTGATCTCTACAGCATCAGACTTTATCTCTATCACCAGTCACATCCAAAACTGTGTGTTGTTTATGCTTTGGCTCTGTGTCTTCATTCTTTCTGGACTTGTTTCTCCACTGATCTCTGGTAGCGTACTGGGCACCTACCAACCTGGGGAGTTCATCTTTCAGTGTCCTATCTTTTTGCCTTTTCATTCTGTTCATGGTGTTCTCAAGGCAAGAATACTGAAGTGACTTGCCATTCCCTTCTCCAGTGGACCACATTTTGTCAGAACTCTCCACCATGACCCATCTGTCTTGGGTGGCCCTAGACGGCATGGCTCATAGTTTCATTGAGTTAGACAGGCTGTGGTCCATGTGATCAGATTGCTTAGTTTTCTGTGACTGTGGCTTTCAATCTGTCTGCCCTCTGATGGAGAAAGCTCAGAGGCTTATGGAAGCTTCGTGATGGGAGAGACTGACTGAGCAGGAAACTGGGGTCTTGTTCTGATGGGCAGGGCCATGCTCAGTAAAATTTTAATCCAATTTTCTGTAGACAGGTGGAGCTGTGTTCTCTCCCTGCTATTTACCTGGGGCCAAACTATGGTGGAGGTAATGAAGATAATGGCGACCTCTTTCTAAAGATCCCAAGCACGCACTGCTACACTCAGTGCCCCCAGCCCTGTAGCAGGTCACCGCCAACCGACACCTCGGCCAGAGACTCCCGGACACTCCTGGGCAAGTCTGGGTCAGTCTCCTGTGGGGTCACTGCTCCCTTCTCCTGGGTCCTGGTGCACAAGGTTCTGTTGTGCCCTTGAAGAGTCTATTCCCCAGTCCTGTGAGAGTTCTAGCAGCTCTGTGGGGGGGGTTAATGGCGACCTCCTCCAAGAGGGCTTATGCCATACCCAAGTCTGCTGCACCCAGAGCCGCTGTCCCTGCGGCAGACTACCACTGACCCGTACCTCCACAGGAGATGCTCAAACACAGTTCTGTCTCAGTCTCCATGGGATCTCTGGGTCCTGGTACACACAATGTTTGTTTGAGCCCTCTGAGGTTCTCTGGCAGGAATGGGGTTTGATTCTAAATGCGAATTCACCCCTCTTAACATCTTGCTGGGTCTTCTCCTTTGCCCTTGAATGTAGGGTATCTTCTCACAATCGCTCCAGTGCCACGCAGCCACTGCTCCAGCGCCTACCATCTTGCTGGAACTTCTCAGTTGCGTCCAACTCTTTGTGACCCTATGTACTATACCGTCAATGGAATTCTCCAGGATGGAATACTGGAGTGAGTAGCCTTTCCCTTCTCCAGGGGATCTTCCCAACCTAGGGATTGAACCCAGGTCTCCTGCATTGCAGGCAGATTCTTTACCAGTTGAGCCACAAGGGAAGCCTGAGATTCATTTACTCAGAGTAAAAGTCAAGGAGGACTTCTCAGGTAGCTCAGTGGTAAAGAATCTGCCTGCCAGTGCAGGAGATGGTGTTCAGTCCCTGGGTCAGGAAGATCCCCTGGAGAAGGAAGTGGCAACCCACACCAGTATTCTTGCCTGGAGAATCCCATGGACAGAGGAGCCTGTTGGACTATAGTCCATAGTATCGGGTCAAGGTATTGTAAGAGTCGGACACAACTGAGAAACTTCACTCACTTACTCGCTACAAGTCAATGAGAGGAAGACAAACAACCAGGTGGGTAAAATGAAAAAAAAAATGAGAAAGAAGGAACTTCACACAGAGGACACAGGATGAACATGGGCAAGGATATCCCACCTTCCTAGTAATTAGAGAATGTAAAATAAAACCACATGATAGCTTTTATATCATTGGACTGGCAAAAACTGGCACAATGTAAAATGTGCCAGATGTTCCTACCAAAATTACCAAATGTTGGAAGGAGCATGAAGCAAGAAACGCTTACCCTGTAAAGCAGTGCTCCCTAACTTATTTTGGCAGGAAAGACTGGTTTCATAGAAGACAAATTTTCCATGGACTGGGGTGGGAGAGATGGTTTCAGGATGTTTCGAGCACATTGCATTTATTGTGTACTTTACCTCTTTTATTATTACATCAGCCCCACCTCAGATCATCAGGCATTAGATTCCAGAGGTTGGGGACCCCCTGCTGTAAAGGATACTAATGAGGAGAAAGCTAGGGATCACTTAATACAGTAGAAGATGTGTCTACCCAGTGATCCAGCATTTTCCCCTCACTAGACAAGTTCTCCAGTGGGTTCACATGAGAATTCTGATAAGATGATCATGTAGTAGAAGACCTTGAGCTCACCTCCTCTCATGAGCACAGGAAAACCACAACTGCTCAACCATCAATAAAACAAACTGGAACCTA
The DNA here is from genome assembly GCA_007570785.1 of Antilocapra americana. NCBI lineage: Eukaryota > Metazoa > Chordata > Mammalia > Artiodactyla > Antilocapridae > Antilocapra > Antilocapra americana. The sequence goes on from ML662448.1 coordinate 7,019,223, forward strand.
GCAAACAAGTTGTTGTTATTCAGTCACTTAAGTTGAGTCACACTCTTTGCGACTCCATGGACGGCAGCACGCTAAGCTTCCTGTCGTTCACTATCTTCCGGAGTTTGCTCAAGTTCATGTCCATTGAGTCAGTGATGCTACCTAACCATCTCACCCTCTGTCATCCTCTGCTGAAAACAAGATATTCTATTGCCAAAGACAAAGAAGAAACCACAATGAGATTGTAGGAGAGGTAATTACACTGACTAGGTAATCAAAGCTCATACCACATGGTTAGTAACTCATAAACTGGAGAATAATTATCTTGCAGAGGTTCTCCCACACAAATGAGAGTTCTGAGTCCCACACCAGCCTGGGGGTCTGGCATTGGGAGGAGAAGCCCAGAGCATTTGATCTGAAGGCCAGCAGGGCTTGAGAGTGGGTGCTCCATGGGACTGAGGGAAACAGACACTGCACCCATGGAGGGTGCCCACGACCCAAGGCAGAAGTAGTGACTTCCTAGAAGGCTGGGCCATGCCTACCTGCTGGTCTGCTGTGGCTCATTCTGGGGAAAGGACAAGGGGGCAGAAGTATCCGAGAGCATTCATGAGCACGAGCTCTCCTGGACACCTCCATTTTGGCACCAAGCCCTGACCCTACTAACATCCTGTAGGCTCCAGTGATGTAATGCCTCAGACCAAGCAACGACCAGGGAGGGAACCCAGTCCTACCCATCAGCAGACAGGCCTGAAGACTTCCTGAGCCCACAGCACCCACCTCTAGATGCACCACTTGACAGGACCCTACCCACCAGAGTGCCAAGACCCAGCTCTACCCACAGGTGGGCCAGTATCAGCACCCTCCCCCCAGGACACCCAAACAAGCCTCTAAAAAGTCTCATGCACTAGGGTGAAGAAATCAGAAGAAAGAAAATTATGGTCTCACAGCCTACAGAGATGAGTCTGCTAACACAGATCAGAACCTACCAGCTGGTAGGGACCAGCTGGCCCCTGGGTGATGAGAGGGAGGTGTTACTGATGGGACAATAGGACATTCCCTACAGAGGCCACTTTTCCAAGGTCGAGAAACGTAACTAACCTTTCACCTGCATAAAAATACACATAGAAATTTACACAAAGTGAGACAGCAAAGGAATACATTTTCAGTGCTGGTTTAGTCACTAAGTCATGTCCAACTCTTGTGACCTATGGACTATAGCTCCCCAGGCTCCTCTGTCCTTGGGATTCTCTAGGCAAGAATACTAAAGTGGGTTACCATTCCCTTCTTGAGGGGATTTTTCTGACCCAGGCATTGAACCTAAGTCTCCTGCATTACAGGGGAATTCTTTACTGACTGAGCCACAAGGGAAACCCAATGTTTTACAAGATGGAACAAAATAAAATCCCAGAAGAATAAATGGAGAACGCAATTTACCTGAGCAATGATTATAAAGATGATCCAAGAATTCAGGAATAGGATGGAGACACAGCAAGAGAAAGTAAAGGAGCTTTTTAAAAAGAGTTAGAAAATATAAAGAAATACCCAGCAGAGCTGAAGGCTACAATTACCGAAATGAAAATACACGAGAAGAAATCAATAGCAGAAAAACTAGGCAGAAGAACAGTTAAGTGAGAAGACAGAGTGGTGGAAATCACTGCCATAGAGTGGAAAAAAAAAAGAATGAAAGAAAATGAGGACAGTTTAAGAGACCTATTGAATAACATCAAATATACTAATGTTTGCATTATTGGTGCAATAATGGGGTTCCAGAAGAAAAGACAAAGGCCTGGAGAAATGGTACACCCCTATGGAGAACAGTATGAAAATTCTTTTAAAAAATTAGAGCTATCATAACAACTCCCTACAATCCCACTCTTGGGCATATATCCAGCCAGGAAAGACAAAAATCCTAACTCAAAAAGATACATGCACCCCAGTGTTCACAGTAGCACTTTACAATAGCTAAGGCATGGAAGCAAGCTAAATGTCCATCAACAGACAAATGGATAAAGATGTGGTACATAGATACAATAGAATACTACTCAGCCATGGAAAAGAATGAAAGAATGCCATTTGCAGCAACAAGGATGGACCTAGAGAAGTGAAGCCAGACAAACAAAAATATCATGTGATATCATCTATATGTTGAATCTAAAAGATATTGTGCAAATGAACTTATGTACAAAGCAGAAGCATATTCACATAAAAAACAAACTTCCAGTTAACAAAGGGGAAAGTGAGGAGGGGTAAATTAAGAATTTGGGATTAACAAGTACACACTACTATATATATAAAATAGGTTACAAGGATCTCATGTATGGCACAGGGAACTCTACTATTTTGTAATAACCTATAAGGGAAAAGAATCTGAAAAAAGTAGATTTAGAAGTGTACAACTGAATCACTTTGCTGTACACCTGAAACTAACACAGTATTGTAAATAAACTATACTTCAATAAAAAATAAAAGTTTAATATCAAGATTCTTTATGGAAATTTCTGGCAGGGCCAGATTAAAGGAGCCTACATGATAACTGTGAGGTCATAACTCCCAGAATAATTACTAAATCCCTGTCAAACTTCTTTGCCTTTTTTTCCCATTTCTGGTGGTTAACCCCTTTAAACATCTGAAACTAGCATTGACTGAGTCAAGGAGGACTAATGTGATTTCCCCAAATAGTGCTTTGTTGTTTAAATTAAGTAACTAAGAAAGAGCATGTTTTAAAAAATAAACAAAAAAAGAGCTTAGGTGATAAAGAACAAGAAGTCATTTTGGAAAAAAATCCCAAACACCTTAATCTTTATTTGGCTGTATTTGGTAGAAGTGAGTGTAGTTTTAGAGAGAAAAAGAATGTTTCAGAATATATTAAATTCTAGTTTTGTTAATTTAAACTGACTAAGGCTCAGTTCCCAGATACTTCCTTGCTGTTATGTTATATTGCTTCAACAATTAATTAATTTATTAAAAGGATACTCTTGAGTTTGTTTCTGATGCTTATTTCAGTAATCATTGGATAGAGATCAGATGCCCCATGACCTACAACCACAAGATCATACATAATTAAAAAGCCTATCTCCAATTAACATGGAAAGACCTTTATTAAATACTCTGAACTATTTCCTCCACAGCAAAAGCGATCAGAATTGACTCTTAGATTAATATTTCCACTTAGAAAGAGCACTGCACTTGTCTACATAGAGGATTATTGACCTCAAAATCATCTTAAAACACTGCTCAGGAAAAAAGCTACCAGATCTGAAGTGGAGAGCTCCCGTAGACGCTAGACCAGGCCTGCATACCAATCACTTTGATAATTGCTTACACATTCGCTTAGGAACCATCTGTATCTCATGCTCTTATGCAGAGTTAAGTTAACCCAACTGCTTGGTTTATGGTCAGTTACCTGTACACAGTGGGCTTCCCTGATGGCTCAGACAGTAAAGAATCTGCCTGCAATGTGAGAGACCTGGGTTCAATCCCTGGGTTGGGAAGATCCCTTGGAGAAGGGAATGGCTACCCACTCGAGGATTCTTGCCTGGAGAATTCCATGGATAGAAGAGGTTGGCGGGCTGCAGTCCATGGGATCACAAAGAGTTGAATAAATCTGAGCCACTAAAACACACACCTATACCCAATATTCTTGGGTGACTTTGGTGGATTTCTCCATTCCATGGCTCTTACTGATTGGTTCTTAGGACATTTATTCTAGAGGAAAGAAATTATTGTCTGTTTCAGAGACTAATGACATTACTAGGTGGGTTTCCCCTCATCTGACCAATTAGTAATACGTGCTCTGATCTTGATCATAAATATGAATTTTCCTCTAAACTTACTCAAGCTCAATCAAGGCAACAGGAAAAAAATTAGCCAAAATTTTATGGGCTGGATTATTGTGATTAACATCAGGCTGTTGGTCATTTAAGCTTAAAAACTCCCTTTTGTTGGGAACAATTAAATACTAAGTCTAGTAACACGAGGAAATTGGGCTGGGTACCTTATGGACAATGCCAATAAGATAATTTCCCTTGAAGATAAGAATTGGTGTAGCCTAAGTCAGATGACCTGGGGTATACTGGGCTGCACCTAGTGGAGCCTCATAACTTAAATTGTTACTTGTGACCTTACTGGGACTTCCCAGGTGGCTCAGTGGTAAAGAACCCTCCTGCCAATACAGGAGGTGCTAGTTCCATCCCTGGGTCGGGAAGATCCCCCAGAGAAGGAAAAGGCAACTCACTCCAGTTTTCTTTCCTGGAAAATCCCATCGATAGAGGAGCCTGGCAGGCTGCTAGCGATGGGGTCTCATTGGACATGACTGAACAACTAAGTGAACACACATATGACCTTCCTAATACTGCTACTAATAACTGTATTACCTCTAGATCCCCATTCAGTAATCTCATGAACAAACTGTGTTAACAAGATAGTATGAAAGAAAAAAGATCACCAGACATTGAGAAGGCTACATACACTTCTGGTCTTTTCATCGACCTTCAGGGGGGATGGAGCTGTGTCTCCTTGGCTGGGGTTTTCATGAGCACCGTCTGCAGGCTGAAACCATGTTCTGGTGAAAAACTTCAGGGTGGGGTCTATCACAAAGTTCACCAGCTCATTCCCCACTGTCAGCTTTTACCTGGGTTCCTGTGGAGAACTAGGAACCTCAGGTCCATGAGAGCCCCTGGACTCCCTGTTCTTCTTTCTACCAAGTGTTCCCTTCTTTCTACTATGATACAGTCTCTCCTCTTTTGCTGTGTTAACTACAAATTTGTACTTGCCGTCTTCCTCTACAAGGATTAAATCATGTGCTGCTGCAGCTACTGATTTTCAACACTCCCTGAAAGGAGTTCAGGGTAGAGAGCAGAAATGCAGCATTCTGTGCTCCGGTAAGGAGGGGGAGCCCAAATTCCTTGTTGTTGCTTCCGTCACTCAGTCGTCACTCAAGTCGTATCTGACACTTTCCAGCCCTATGGACTGTAGCCCACCAGGCTCCTCTGTCCATAGGATTCCCAAGACAAGAATACTGGAAGGGGTTGCCATTTCCTTCTCCAGGGGATTTTCCCCATCCAGGGATCAAATCTGAGTCTCCTGCATTGGCAGGTGGGTTCTTTACCACTGAACCACCAAGGAAGCCCCTCCTATCTAGAAAAACACTAAAATACTTCATGGTGACGACTGTGCCTCTTGACTAGTAGGAACCTTGTGTGAAAATATATGTGCAGGCTGCATGCACTTCTTCACCAAAATCACATATATACTGATGTTCCCCCTGCATCTTTGGAGCAGTTTCTCAGAACTATCTGAGATGCCGTCCCCTGGACCATAGAATCCTCATTTTGCTCCAAACAAAACTTAACTCACAACTCTCACATTGCTTGTTTAGAAAAAATTTCCTCTTATGTTTTAGCTTAATGCAACTTGTTTTCCTTGGACTGCAAGGAGACCAAACCAGTCAATGCTAAAGGAAATCAACCCTGAATACTCATTGGAAGGACTGATGCTGAAACTTCAAAACTTTGGCCACCTGATGTGAAGAGCTGACTCATTTGAAAAGACCCTGATGCTGGGAAAGATTGAAAGCAGGAGAAGGGGACGACAGAGGGTGAGATGGTTAGATGGCATCACTGACTCAATGAACAAGAGTTTGAGCAAGTCCAGCAGTTGGTGATGGACAGGGAGGCCTGGCGTGCTGCAGGCCATGGGGTCGCAAAGAGTTGGCCGTGACTTAGTGACTGAACCACAACATTCTGTATTCCAATATTATTCCTCCTGATAGTAAGGCATTGTTTCTTCCCCAATAGCGGCTTAACTTCTTCAGGTTACTTGCCTTCCAGGAGTCCAATGCCACTGCCAAAAAACTGGCATTTTTGTTTTGCATATTTATCTTCTGTGTTTGTTCTCCAAAACTGAACACTTTGAGAGCAACATCTACCAAATCAGGAAGTGCATTAGGTTCATTTCAAATGCACTCATTTTGGCAATTTTTCTCCTAGTATGAGGCACTTTACACCCCATATCTTCAGAAAAGTCCAAATTTACCATTCTAATATTTTCAGGGGCCTTGGGACCTGCATTAGTATGTCTGTAGGTCCAATAAGGCTTTTCCAAGAATTCAAAGAAGTATTTATTATGAATTTCTTGAATTTTGTTTACTTTGCTTTGCTTTCATTCCCTTTTTCAAAGACACCCCGTGCACCTTTGGGAGTGCTCTGATAAGGGCATCCCTCCCTCACTGCGGTCCCAATGTGGTTCAGCTATGGGTGCTGCCAATGGGGCTTCAGGTGGAACAGATCCTCTCTATAAGGAGGGTTGCAATCTTTCCAATTAAAGGAGTCTGAGAAACTCACCTGGCTGGTTGTTGGCATTTAGGTCCCCTAAAAGCTGATTGTGGGGTGAGTAAAGAACCCACCTGCCAATGCAGGAAACATAAGAGATGCAGGTTTGATCCCTGGTAAAAAGATACCCTGGAGGAGGGCATGGCAACAATCCACTCGAGTAGTCTCACCTGGAGAATCTCATGGACAGAGGGGCCTCGTGGGCTACAGTCTACAGGGTCACAGAAAGTCAGACATGACTGAATCAACATAGTACACAAGCAGCACAAGCTGATTATATAAGAGAAACTGCCTGCCTTGGGAGTGGTTTCTGACTCAAATTGGGGGCCCTGTTGGGTCTTAGATGGCAATACCCAGCCAAGTTCCTGTGCCCCAGAAACACTGGATTTTCTAATTGATTCCTATGAGGAGGGATAGTCCTGGGCTTCCCTGCTTGCTCAGTGGGCTCAGAATCCACCTACCAATGTAGGAGACACAGGTTCGATCCCTGGTCCTGGAATATCCCACATGCCGCGGCACAACTAAGCCTGTGCAGAACAATGACTGACCCTGTGCTCTAGAGTCTGGGAGCCACAACTTTTATAGCCAAATGCCCCGGGAAGCAAACGCACTCAGAAGGACAGTGTGGATAGTGGAGTGCAGTTTATTACACTGGTGGGTCCGAGGCAGAGTTTCCTCTTTAGCCAGGGACCCCAACTGATTTTTTGACAACCTTTTATACCCAAAGCATACATGCCCAAGCCCACAACCCCCAAATTCTCTAAAGCCCACTCTGGACAAAGTTAGTATGAGATACATTCAGGTAACAGCCATAAATGTACATTCTTGGTGATGCAGTCTAACCTACATCAATAGGTATTAAGATTACAGATAGTGGTTGATTACATACAGTCATTGCATTCCTGTTGGCTCTGGGAGGTCTAGGTATGGGGTCAGCCTGGTCTGGTTTCCAGGTGCCGGGGAGGCCTGCTGGTCATTGGTGTTTTATCTCCATGGCCTCTCAGATATATAGTTCAAAGTTCACCAAGCATGTAAAATGGAGTCACTCCAGTCAGGGGACTCTGCTCCTTTCCTTCTTCACAATTACTGAAGCCTGTGTACCCTAGTGCCTGTGCTTCACAACACAAGAAGCTGCAAGGAGAAGCCTGCACACCACGACTAGACGGTAGCCCCTGCTCACTACCAGAGAAAGCTCTTGACGCAACCAAGACCCAGCACAGCCAAATAAATTTTTAAAAAGGAGGGTTAGTCCTAAGTACGTCAGGAATTGGGGCTGGATAAACACAGAAGTTGGGTAAAAAAAACCTAGCGATTCTTCCCTCTCTCTAACAGAGCACCCCACTTACAAAACAAACACAAAACAGACTGGCTTATTCCACAGAAGAAAAACAAAAAAGCCCCAAACAAGAGGAAATAAAGTTTCTGGCTGTACACACCAGAGGCACTACCTTATCTATGGGGCAGCACTTCAGCTCCTAAATGTTGGTTCCCTGCTTCAGCTGCTGGGTGCTGAGGCAGCCAGAACTCTGAAGGGAAGCTCCTTGGCCAAGTGTCCTGGCAACGGTCGGTGCCTTTCCCGAATGTTCCCCAACCAGGGCTGGCTGGCCATGAGCCGCAGGCTCCTGGCAGCCTTCATCAAAACTTGTTACCAAGCCTAATTTTATACTCCTCGCCACATAATAGACCACTAAGTCCAGAGATGAGTGGCTGGGGCAAGGAATTGACTTTATTGAGAAAGCCAGCAGACCAAAAACATGACAGACTGCCACCCCCTCAGGCAGCCATCTTGCCTGAGTTAGAATTCTGGCTTCTTTGACAACCAAGGGCGAGGGGGAGGCGGGAGGAAGCAGGGAGGGGTGGGGAGGGCAGAAATAAGTGAAACACTTCCTGGTTCACACCAGCCTCTGGAGGAGGTCTGTGAATTTCTTCCTCTCTGCAGTCAGTCACAAGTGAACCTCATCTGGCTCTCTCCTGGGAGCTAATCAGAGGTCTTTTTGGCTTAATGATCATTACCTGGGAGGCAGGGTTCTCAGAGATGGGCCATTATGTTGAATTAAAGCTTACAGGCAACATCCCTTTAGTGATTAACTTGTAACAAAATTCAAAGTTTTTCCCTACTACAGAAAGTTTTTGTCAGTATCTGAGATGGAATCTCAAAATATATGTTCTTAATTATATCTTTTGATCTGTACAAATAAAAGAACACATTTATTTAATCAAGAATGAATCTTTTTCAAATTCTGAGGTTTGGGAGAGCAAGGCAGAGGAAGGTATATAATTTTGATGTCAGCTGCTTAAAATGATAAGGCGTTGTTGTTTGTTGTTTAGTTGCTAAGTTGTATACGACTCTTTGCTCTTAATACAGAGGAAACTCACTTAATGCTGATACCAAGGGAAAAGTAATAAAGATCTCCACTTCTGGCTTACCTAGGGGATCTCAGAGTAGAGAGCCCTAGGGCATCCCCAAGAGCCTTTAAAAAGATCTCTGAAGTCAAATTCATTTGCATTGTAATATTAAGACTGTCTTCTTTTTATACTTGTTCTCTGACTTGTGGACAGTGGACTTTCTCAGAGGCTATATGACATGTTACATCGTAAGAGACTGGATATGAGAATTCAACTCTCTTGTTAGACATTTCCAAACTCTAAGCACAAGCACGGGTATATAGTGTTATGTAGAATAATACCACTGTTCTCAATAAGCCTGTTTTGGAAAGTAGAGTTATTTTCCATAAAATATATGGCATTTAGATTAATACATAGACAGTTTATTGTCATTATTTAAAATAAGAAGGGACACTTCGCCTTCCAAGGCAGGGAGGTGTGAGTTAGATCCCTGGTTGTGGGGCTGGTATCCCATGTGCCTTGCAGCCAAAATAACAAAAAATAAAACAGAAACAAAAAATGGTCCACATGAAATCTTTAACAATAAAATAAATAAGAAAATAAATGTTTAAAACACTTACCATCTTGATTTCTAAAATAGTAAAGATCGACAGACATAACTGACATAAACAAAAGCATTTTGGAATCCTCAATTGTTTTTAAAAATGTAGACATTTGCAAACTGCTGGCTCTCAGTTTATCGGAGAAAGCTTTACTGGCATCTTTCCTTGCTTCTGTGACATCTGTTTCACTGGAATGTCAAAAGGACCGCCAGAACTGGCTTGGCCAGTTTTGAAAGGAGATTACATTTTATATATTTTTCCTAAGTCTCAGAGCCCTCAGGGATGTGTCTGGGTATCTCCTGATGATCAGGGCAACGTGCCCCTGTGGATATCGTTACTTGCTGTGTAACTAAGTCGCTAAGTTGTATCGGACTCTTTGCAACCCCATGGACTGCACACACCAGCACACCTTCACTATCTCCTGGAGTTTGCTCAAACTCATGTCCATTGAGTCCATGATGCCATCCAACCATTTTGTCCTCTGTTGCCCAGTTTTCCTCCTGCCTTCAGTCTTTCCCAGCATCAAGATCTTTTCCAGTGAGTTGCCTCTTCCTCTGACTGTTGAGTGCCTTTGTTCAGGATTCTGTCCACCTACAGATGGCAGGAAGGAAGAAATAAACACCCCCCACCCCCACCCCCACCTGAAGCAGGTCATTCTAGGAGTTATGTGCAAGATTAATGTCCTTTTAATTTTGTTTCCTGACCTCCCCTGCCCATTTCTGAGCCATAAAAGAACCTGGCATCCAGACCCCGGACAAGATGATTACTTTGAGACATTAGTCTGCCATTTTCTCAGCCAGTCAGCTTTCCAAATAAAGTCGTATTCCTTGCCTCAATACCTTGTGTCTCAGATTCTTTTACCTATCCTACACTTATCAGATCAGCTTGAACTAGGCAACAGTGGAATGTCTGCTTTACAGAAGTTAACCAACATGACTCAGGCAGACATTACTAAATGATACTCCTTAAAAGCCATCTGAGTTGGCTTCCACTTTGGGAGCATCCTATACAGGCCAATGCATGTAATAATTGCTCAAATGGAGCTTGGAAACGAAGGAATAGTTCATTTGCTGGGATAATTTAAAATAGATTTCAGCAGACATTTCTGGGGATGGGGATTCTTCCCTGGTGTCTCAGATGGTGAAGAATCTACCTGTAATGCTGGAGACCTGGGTTTGATCCCTGGGTCAGGAAGATCCCCTGGAGAAGAGAGTGGCTACCCACTTCAGTGTTCTTGCCTGGAGAATTCCCACAGACAGAGGAAGCTGGTGGGCTACAGTCCGTGGGGTCACAGAGAGTCAGACACTTCTGAGCGACTAACAGTACTGGATATGGAGGACTTAGCTGCCTGACAATCTGGCCAAAACACTTCAAAGCCACTTCCTAGTGTGATGGCAATTTCCTCCTTAAGCTTCCACTGGGAAGGCAGGCCTGCCCCGCCCAGGGTGGTGAGGAACTAGCCTGGTATGGAAATGCCACCACAGGGCTCAATCCAGGGCTGTCAGTCTGCACTTTCTATGTCATCCTGCGAGCCCATCCAGTCGGGCAGGTACACACCCAGTTGAGGTCGGCGGTGAGCAGCGCGCGGGCTTGGCGCCAGGCACTGGAAAGGTGCTCAGGGAAGGAGGTGGTGAAAATGCGCTCGACTGGGGCGGGGGGCCGCGATCAGGACTCCCGGGCGGCCCCTATCCGGCTGGGCGACCTTGCGGGAGACAACTCCGTCTCTGGACGAAGGTGTGGAACACCCGTCCACTGCCTGTGCGTCTTCCTACCTTTGTTCCTGCCGGCCTTTGCCAAGCAGGCCTAAGCTGGCTTCTCCGGAGTGAATGGGTGTTTGGAGTTTCTGTGTAGACTGCCGGGCCAGAAGGATCCCGAGGTCCAGCGCCCGCAGGGGAAGTCTTCGCGCGATGCGCGACGCGCGGCTGGGACCCGGGCGCCACCATGGGGAGCAGGGGCCGAGGGCTGGGTGACAGAGGGGGTGTCTCTGAGCCCCTAAGGGAGGACTGGGCAGCCTAGAGGAAGGGACCAGCCCCGAGGCCCCCACGGGGCGTGGAGGCTCCCACTGATGCCAGATTCTGGAGGTGGGCGCTCAGAGCAAGAACGGGGCCGGGGAGGGAGCAGTCTTGGGGGACACGTCCGGGTAAACGTGGGGCCAAAGTTAGAGGGCTCCGGGTGAAGAAAGAAAGATGGGTGGCCCGGCTGGGATCTCTGAGATTCAGAGGTCTCACTGCCCAGGCTCTGTGCCAGAGGAGCGCACGCCGTGCCCGCTGCGCCCCTTCCCATCCCATTCTCTTCCTTTCTCGCAGCTGATAGATAGGGGAATGCGGTCCTTGCTCCTCTGCGTCGTGGCCATCGCTCTTCCGCGCTTTATCAGAGCAGGTACGTACGGTTAGCTCGGGTCTCAGCGGCTGCCCTCCCTCCCGGCCTCCCGCCGCTCTGTGCGAGCCCCCGCGCGAACCCTGGAGCATCGGGTGTGGTGACTCTTGCCCCAGCGGCCCAGGCAGAATCCCGCGGGATGGGGAAACTGCAGGTTTCAGCTCCCAGTGTCTGATGCCCTGCGCGGAACGTCACCTTGGAGCTTTGAAGTGACTTGAAGCGGGGAGGAGTTGGGCAAGGTTGCAAGTCAAGACGAGTTAAAACGCACAAAGAGATTATGATGCCTGTGTGTTTTGTATGTCAAAGGGACATTTTAGACCAAGGTAAAAAGCAAAGAAACTAGCAATGGAACAAATTACTTCCAAGAAAAACTAAGCAATGTGTTAGAAGGGAACTTTAATGTGAGAGAACTGTTTAACAAGCCTTTGTGGAAGAGGTTTTATTTGGGACAGATTGAATTAACTGGAAGGCAGTGCTGAAGAAAAACAGGTCAAATGGGGCTCAGAATAGGAATGTTTGCTCTGAAGGAGGAGGATGAAGGAATTAGGGTCTTAGAATAGAAGAAAGTGTGAAGAAACTGACAGTCGCTCAGTCCTGTCCTACTCTTTGCGGCCCCATGAACTATACAGCCCATGGAATTCTCCAGGCCAGAATACCAGAGTGGGTAGCCTTTCCTTTCTCCAGGGGATCCTCCCAACCCAGGGATCGATCCCAGGTCTCCCACACTGCAGGCAGATTCTTTACCAGCTGAGCCACAAGGGAATAGAAGGCAAAGAGAAAATCATTCCAAATGGGAAAGATGACTTGGGGGTGGGGGGAGGATTAGACTCAGTAAATTCCCTCTTAGGGACAGATGGAAGAAGTTTGGGTTATACTTCCATATCAGCAGACTGTTTTTAGGAAACTCTCATGCTGAGAAAACTTTTAAGTAAAATTTCAAAGCAGCAAGAAACTTGAGGTGTTTGTTCAGACAAATAATAACCAACACGAGCACTCTCGGTAGGGATTATTTTTTCCCTTTCTTTCCCTAGATGCTTGTGAGAACTTAACTCTGCAAGAGACGGCACCAGTAGATCAGCCTACAGCTTTTAATTGCATCTACTCTCTGCCAACATCGGGGAAAGTAGATGCAGTGTGGTATAAATATCCTAGCAAAATCCCAATATCCAAAAACACACAGTCTAGAATTCACCAGGACCAAAATTGGATTTTGTTTCTCCCAGTGAAAGGGGAGGACTCTGGGATCTACCAATGTCATACAAAGTAAGTTCCTCATTCAAAGTAGAACGCTTTCTTACTCATATATGTATGTGTATATATGCTGTTGTTGTTGTGTAGTTGCTAAGTTGTGTACAAATCTTTTGCAACTCCATGAACTGTAGCCCACAAGACTCCTCTGTCCATGGGATTTCCTAGGCAAGAATACTGGGATAGCCATCTCCTTCTCCAGGAGATCTTTCTGACCCAGAGATTGAACCCAAGTCTCCTGCATTAGTAGACAGATTCCTTACCTCTGAGCAATCCGGGAACCCCATGTGTATATATGTGTATATACATATGGGTATAATTCTTTTAGAAAGATTCTTGATAAACTCTTAATCAGTGTAGAAAACTCAATGAGAAGAATATAGTTTTTGTGATTGTTATGAGATGGTTTCAATGAACAGGCTTTTAAACAGAAGAGATTTGTAAATCAGCTGTTGAAACAGGAAATGCGTCTTTTCTCATTGAAATGCTGCCCAAGGTCAGCCCAGCTGACAAAGCCTATTTTTTCCAATATGATTGCTGCCTTCTCTCTTGAAATAAAGTTTTTGTGACTGGCGGCTCATTCAGATAGGTATATGCCTCCTTCAAGCCCTTTTTTGTAAGGAATCTGTTGTAGGAATTTAACAGTGTCCAGGCGTCAGGTGTGTTCTAGAGGTAATTGAGTCTGGCGGGGACTGTGGTGAACAGGAAAACATATGCCTCACCAAAATCGGCCATCTTTTCAGTTCAATGGTGGCTCAGGCAGTAAAGAATCCACTTGTAATGCCGGAGACCCAGGTCTGATCCCCGCATTGGAAAGATCCCTTGGAGAAGGGAATGGCAATCCACTCCAGTATTCTTGCCTGGAGGATCCCATGGTCAGAGGAGCCTGGCAGGCTGTAATCCTTGGAGTCACAAAGAGTCAGACACAACTGAGCGACTAACACACACACTCATTCAGTTCTAGGACATCTTCCAAATTGTCAAGGTAACCTGGAAATTAGAATGAGTGTGTATGTGGTTAACTTTCCAATAAGCTTTGTGTGTCTGTCCTAATTAAAACACATCTGCAGACCTAATTTTGGCTGTGGGTCCCATTTTGTTATCCTCCTTTGCCAATGGGCATGACCTGCATGAATTATTTGACCTCCTTGAGCCTTGGCTTTCTTATCTGTAAAGTGGAAATCAGGCCAGTCAGATAGGATCGAAGTAAAAATCACCCCAGATCCCATGTGAAATACCCTAGAAATGCCGCTGCATCCTTCCTCTCTCATGGTCCCTAGGGTCTCTAGGCCCCTTTCTGTGTTTGCAGATGACCACATGCCTCTCTGATTCCTGCCAGATGCCTCATTTCCGTGTGATTGACTCAGGGTACGCTGTTTCTCAGTGACACACGCGCCAGTGCCAGTAGCCCCACCCCCACAATTTCACTCTCTGAAGACCAGCTGCCCCTGTCTTATGTGGTCTGATTTCCCGTTTCCTCTAGGTTATTAATTAACTGGAGTTGGAGATCTTATGTCACATGAATCTGTCTGGCTGTCCAGTCTGGATTTATTCATTTTCTATTCTAACTGGGGCTGTATTTTTCTTTATTTTTGTTGGAGGATAACTGATTCACAGTGTCGTGTTAGTTTCAGGTATAGAGCAAGGTGATTCAGTTATACATATACATATAAAAGTGAAAGTTTTACTTGCTCAGCTGTGTCTGACTCTTTGCGACCCCATGGACTGTAACCCGTTGGATTCCTCTGGCAAGAATACTGGCATGGGTTGCCATTCCCTTTTCCAGGGGATCTTCCGGACCCAGGGATCAAATCCTGGTCTCCTGCATTACAGGCAGATTCTTTACCTTCTGAGACATCAGGGATCCTGATGTATTTCTCTCATTTCAGTATGTATTTTCTCTTAACAAGAATATTCTCTTACATCATCACCAAATAGTTATCACACTCAGGAAATTTAACCAACACAACACTTGTATCTACTGCCCGATTCATATTCTAGTTTCATCTAACTTCTACAGGATGACTTTTACAAATGTTTTTCTTCCTTTTCCTGTAGAGGATCAACTCAGGATCGTTGCATTGCATTGAGCTGTCATTTGTTTTTAATTGGAGGATAACTGGTTTACAGCGTTGTGTTGGTGCGCTTCCCTGGTGGCTCAGTGGGTGAAGAATCCACCCACGATGCAGGAGATGACATAGGCAGACACGGGTTCGATCCCCGGGTAGGGAAGATCCCCAAGAGGAGAGCATGGCAACCCACTTTGGTACTTGTGCCTGTAGAATCCCATGGACAAAGGAGCCTGGTGGGCTACAGTCTGTGGAGTCACAAAGAGTCAGAGGTGACTGAAACAACTGAGCGCGCACAAACGTGCGTGAATCAGCTGTAAGGATGCGTGTATCCCCTTCCTGGTGAGCCTTGCTCCCACAGCCCCACATCCCACCACTCTTGATCATCACAGAGCCCCGAGCTGAGCTCCCGGTGCTACAGAGCCGCCACGTGCTAGCTGTCTCTTTTACTCATGGCGGTGTGAATATGTCAATGTTGCTCTTTCAGTTTGTCCCACCCTCTCCTTCCCCCCTAGGTCCAGAAGTGAAGTCAGAAAAAGAAAAATGAATATTGAATATTAATGCATGCATATGGAATCTAGAAAACTGGTACTGGTGAATCTATTTGTGGGGCAGGAATAGAGACTCAGATGAATAGAATAGACTTGTTTATTTTTAATCTCTTTTCATTGGGAGCGGATCTTCAGCCTGTTGTGTGTTTGTGTGTGTGAGTGCATGACACTGACATTCTTAAGGAGTATAGGCAGTTATTTTGTATTGTATCTCTTAATTTGGGTTTGCCAGATATTTCTTCCTCAGTCGGTTCAGGCTGAGCCTCCTTGGCTGGAACGCTATGACTGTGGTTTGTGTTCTTTTCAGATAGCACAGTCAGAGGGACCTCCTGTTCACATGCTTGTTCTTGGGGATGTTCATTTTGATTATTTGGATAAGATGCCCTACCACGTTTCCACAATCCAAATCCTTTTTTTTTTCCTTTTGTAATGAATGACTTGTGAGATGTATGTGGTCTTGTTGAGGTGAAGGGTTGGGCACAGTGCCTGGAAGGGGATCAGGACATTTTTGGAGATGGACGGAATCATTTGGTTCTGTGGCTGTTCGAGTTCCTGAAGTTACAATCTGTTGTTTTCTTACAGTGATACGGACATCTGTTCCAGAATGCAAGTCAACCTCACTGTGTTTGAAAAACATTGGTGTGGTGCTTCTGGAAACAGTCAACTGAGGGTGCCTCATGAGTACAAGCAGATCCTGCAGGTCGGAAGAGATGACATCCTTATATGTCATCTCAACTTCCCGAACAATTTTTATTTGGATTCAATAAAGTGGTATAAGGTAAAAAAAAAATTTTTTTCCTATGATATTTTCCTTCCTGTTCTTTAAAACCTCTTTTTTTTTGTTTTTGCTTTTTTAGTTAAAGTTTAAAAAAAATAACTTTGTTTGTTGGCTGTACTGGATGTTGGCTGCTGTGTGGGCTTTTCTCTAGTTGTGGCTACAGGGGGATACACTCTCAGTGTGGGCCTCAGGCTTCTCATGTTGCAGAGCATGGCCTCTGGGCTGTGTGGGCTCGGTAGCTGTGGTGCTCTGGCTTAGTCGCTCTGTGGCATGTGGGATCTTCCCAGACCAGGGATCGAACCTGTGTCTCCTGCATTGGCAGGCAGATTCTTTACCACTGAGTCATCAGGGAAGCCCTGTGTTGTGCTGTACTTGATCGCTAGGTCGTGTCTGACTGTTTTTGACCCTGTAGACTGTAGCCACCAGGCTCCTCTGTCCATGGGGATTCTCTAAGAAGGAATACTGGAGTGGATAGTTGTGCCCTCTTCCAGGGGATCTTCCCAACCCAGGGATTGAACTTCCCAACCCAGGGATCGAACTTCCCAACCCAGGTCTCCCGCTTTACAGGCTGATTCTTTACTGTATGAGCCACCAGGGAAGCCTTACGTTGTACCTTTTAAAGTGGAATATGCTAAAGAGAGAGATTTGTGACCTAACTGCAATTGATAATTTAATCCTGCAAATTACTTATTTTTAATTTACAGTTATTAGAGCTTTGTAATCGCTCATTATTTCTATTCACCCCTCCCCCAGTTATTCTTGCTTTTCAGGCTATCCTTCATTATTCTTTTTTATTAGGATTAATTAAGTAGTTTCACTGAATGGATAGTGGTTTCTTTGCATGCACAGTCCACACACAGGATTCAAGAATCACAAAGTATAGGAAGGCATACCCTGGAAAGTCTTCTTCTTAGTTCTGATCCATATTTCCTGGGCCCGTTGGCTGCTATCATTATTTCCTTGAAGGCTTTGCATCTTCCTTGTGTAATTCCATACAAGCATAAAGGTAGCAGCCGTCCTGGGAGGCTCAGTATGCTGGCATAAGTCCTTTTGGAGAAGGTCTCCGTATGTCCTAGTCCTTCCATTTTTATGGAAATCGGGCATTGTATACTCACCCTTCTATACCTTGTGTTTTTACCTTCAAACCTTCTGCTTTCTTGACAGATAATAATGTATAAGGCATAATCCTTGGCAAGCAGGAGCACAAGCTAGTATAGTATTTAATATTTGAACTAGTTTTTCCCCAGCTTTGCCTATTAGCCCTTGCCAGTACAACCATCTGGGTCATAAGCTCTCTTTGTGGAAATGTTTTCATTTACTGACTCAATTTATTTAATAGTTATAGGGTTATACAAAGTTCTTGCTTATTCTTGAATGGGTTTTGGTAAGATTTTGTTTTCTAGGAAATTGTTTTTTCATTAAATGTTACTGATGCTCTGGCATGAAATTGCTGAACAATTTCAATGATCTGCTTTTAATGTTTCCTTCTATAGTAAGGTTTACCTTTAATCCCTACTACAATGTGTTTCTCTGTATCTCTGTCTGTCTCAGGCATACACACACACTCTCTCTTACTCAATTAGTCTCAGTTCTGTTACTTCTTTCAAAGAACCAGTCTTCGCCTTTGTTGATCATCTCTGTTGTATATTTCACATTCATCTGGTTTGTTTCTGTTTTCTTCTCTCACAGGAATGTGGCAATGAATGTCCTTTTCCCTGCCTTTTATTTTACCTTTTCTTTTCCATTATGGTTTCTTACAAAATATTGACTATAGTCTCCAATGCTGTATAGTAGGTCTTTGTTGTTTGTTTTATATATGGTAGTTTATATCTGTTAGTCCCAAACTCCTAATTTATTCCTCCATGCCTTCCTTTGACCACCATCTATCTTGAGTCTTTTTCTGTCTTTGTAAATAAGTAGTTGTGTCATGTTTTAGATTCCATATACAAGTTATATCACATGATATCTGTTTTTCTCTGTCTGACTTATCATTCACTACGATAATCTCTAGGTCCAGCCATGTTGCTTCAGATGGCATTATTTCATTATTTTTTATGCCTGAGTAATATTGACATATAGATAGACAGTTGCAGATACATACCTCAGATCTCCTTTACCCATTCATTTGTTGATGCCCGATATTTTTAGTTAAGTCCTCACTTGGTGAATCAATCAGAAGGACTTGAGTATGGTGCCACGTTGATCTTTAGGCTATCTGAGAAATTGAGTTAGGAAGTGGGGATCATCAAGACAGTGTGTGGGGTAGAACAGATGGAATGAGGGGCATTCCTTATTCACCTGGGCTTGCAGCCTTACTTGGTGCATTGGATGGTGGTGCACTGGGGGACTTGGGCTCTTGTGGGTGGAGGACATTCTTGCTTGTTCACATCCTCCTATCAAACTCCTTTATGAAATAGGTTTAATCCTTCCCCATAAAGTCTTCCTTCCTGTCTACACAGGCTTCTCTTCTCTCAACTCATATTCATAGCGCTCACTCTAGCCTGCAGAATACTCTTTGTCAAATTATCTGGGGATATATATATATATACACACTGATGTGCTCAGTCATGGCTGACTCTTGCGACCTCATGGACTGTAACCCACCAGGTTCCTCTGTCCGTGGAATTTTTCAGGCAAGAATACTGGAGTAGGTTGCCATTTCCTTCTCCAGGAAATAATATATATATATATGTATGTATCTTATATAATATATATCTTATATAAATATATGCTTCTCTGGTGGCTCAGACAATAATGTGTCTGTCTGCCTGTAAGGCAGGAGACCCAGGTTCAATCCCTGGGTCGGGAAGATCCCCTGGAGAAGGAAATGGCAACCCACTCCAGTATTCTTGACTGGAGAATTCCATGGACAGAGGAGCCTGGCAGGCTACAGTCCATGGGGTCGCAAAGAGTCAGACACAACTGAGCTGCTTCACTATATAAATATATATGCCTTCAATTAGATTATAAATTACCTAAGGTCTAGAGATCACATAGATTTCTTGTCTCCCCATGGTTCATGGACTGGTGCTAATTAGGAATGTAACTGATACCCTAAAATACTCTTTGAATTGAAAAAAATGTTTTTTGTTTGTTTGGTTGGTTTTAGGACTGTATAGAGATAGAAGGAGAACGGTTTATTTCTCGAGGGAAAAAGCTTTTAGTGAAGAATGTCTCGGAAGAGGACAGAGGGAATTATGAATGTCAAGCCAACCTCACACATGCAAATAAACAGCACACTGTTTTCAATAGCATCTCTGTGACTGTCAGTAAGTACACGCTTACCCTTCACCTTGACTCCTCTTGGGTTTGCTCGAGATGAGTGGTTTTGGGCAGAAGGGTTTCCCCATCCTGATTTTCCTGAGGATTTATAGGCTCTCAAATATGTCTTTATTAGGATCAGAGGTTAGGAATAGTGGGGTGAAAGGGCATGAGCAGTTTAATTTTCTCATCTGAAAAAATAGAAGACTCAAAACTCCTAGTTTATGCATGAAAATTAAATGAGATTGTGTCTATAGAGAAGCTCATGGGTTGCCTGAAAAAGTGTAGATATTCAGTAAAGGTGAGAGTTAGACCATAAAGAAAGCAGCACGCCAAAGATTTGATGCTTTTGAGCTGCGGTGCTGGAAAAGACTCTTGAGAGTCTCTTGGACAACAAGAGGATCAAACTAGTCAATCCTTAAGGAAATTAACCCTAAATATTCATTGGAAAGACTGATGCTGAAGCTCCAATACTTTGGCCACCTGATGCAAAGAATCAACTCATTAGAAAAGACCCTGATGCTGGGAAAGATTGAAGACAAGAGGAGAATGGTGCGGCAGAGGATCAGATGGTTGGATGGCATCACCGACTCAATGGACATGAGTCTGAGCAAACTCAGAGAGATAGTGATGGACAGGGAAGCCTGGTATGCTGCAGTCCATGGGGTCTCAAAGAGTGGGACCTGACAGTAACTCAACAACAGCAACAATATGTCTCCCCAGAACAAGACACCATCCTTGTCTTATTCACCACTGAATTTCCAACACATACTCCAGAGCCTGCCTTAGGCTACACACAAATCTATTGATGAACTGAATGATTGACTACTCTTATGCTTTAGTCTTACATTGGGAATTCTTTATAAGGTGAAATTTCAAAGGCAAAATGAAGAATACCTTAAGAAATCATTGAGTCCAATCATCTATATGTCACATCTTTGCAATAAATGTTTACTTGTAATTTGCTATGTACCAAAACTTGCTAAAATGTGATAATAAGAAAATTTTTTAAACTTGTTTCTTCTACTAAGGAGCTATCAGCCCAGTTGTAGTGGAGCTAGAGATATAAATATATTGTCTTAACATTAGGTGGCAAAGAGAGAGTTATAGTCAGGGTCTAGGGGAGCAGGAAAAAGTAAAAAGTAGATGCATGGATGGCAGATAAATAAATGGCCTTGAAAGGCTTCCAAGAGGAAGTATCTTCTCAATTGAAGTTTGAAGGATAGGCAGGATTTATAGAAGTAAAGAAGAGGGAGGAAAGGCAGGGATAAGAGCCTCAGACAATGCATAGAAATGTGTACCATCATAGTTCATGTTGGCTTTAAGAGTAATCTTGTTAGAACATATAGAATGGTGAGGTGAGGAATGATGGGAGTTGAAGTCATGAAGTTAAAGAAGGTCAAGGTCAAGGGGGCCGATTTTACACCAGCTTTACCAAGTTTCCTCTGTGGAGTCCTTGAATGCATGCAAGCGCAGAGCCCCGAGGCTGCACTCGTGATGGATGGGGTCAGTTCTGAGATGGCTCAAGCAGGAGTTGAAGAGGGTCGTGTGATCTGGAGACCACTTAGGAAGCTGCCGTGGCATCTTCTGAGTGTGATCATCTGCACTTGGCTGCAAGCGGTAGGAGACTGTTCTTCAGGCAGCCATGTGTGGACCCTTCACTGAGTGCTCACCAAGGTCAGGTCCTGGGCTGACCGCTGCTCTGATGGGGCCCTGAAGTTTGAGCAGAAGAGGCAGAGATGAATCAGATGAGTCACGAATGAGATGGCTGATTTTTTCACTTACGTAATTTTGGCTGCACTGGGGCTTCGTTGCTGTGTGGGCTTTTCTCCAGTTGTGGGGAGTGGGACTCCCCTCTGGTTGTGGTGTGCAGGCTTCTCACAGCAGTGGCTTCCCTTGTTGTGGAGCACAGGCTCTAGGATGTGCAGGCGTTGGTACTTACGGCTGCTAGACCATAGGCTCAGCAGTTGTGGCCCACTGCCTTAGCTGATGGCAGGTGGGATTTTCCTGGACCTGGGATCGAACCCATGTCTCCTGCCTCAGCAGATGAATTCTTTACCACTGAGCCACCTGGGACACCCAACTGCTAAATACTGGTAGGCAAATGGAGAAGGGGAGACATGAGGGAGAAAGTCAAAGGGTTGGGGAGTCAACGCAAGGAAGACAGTTATAATGTGAGGGAGAGGGATGAAAAAGGTGAAGGACAAGAGGAAAGGAGGGGCGTGAAGAATACAGAAGGGCAGAGTTGGAGAATGGAAGAATGGAATTGGCGATAGACTCAGGTCAGAGCTTCACTTATTGCCACTGTTAAGGAAGTATATTGGATGACCAGGCGGTGAGAATTTATCACACAACCTCATCCGTTTCTATTTATGTCATATATATATAAAACAGTGACATGACTTCTCTTGGTAGCCTAGCCTTCAGATTTTCCCCTTAGCAATTCAGTTATAACCTGGCTGAAAAATATGCATTTATGGAGTGATATTTTGTCGCATCTTGGGTTTTGGTTCTTCTTGACCAATGTTTATTGAAGGTCTGCTCAGTGCCATGTTTCACGTTATGACTGCATTCAAGTAACTGTGTTTCTAACACAATCTCATGTGTTATGATTTTTTAGCAGAAAAAGTGGGAAATGGGAGAAGAATCCCTAAGATCATTTATCCAAAAAACAATTCAATTGAAGTAAAACTTGGTGAGTAAACTTATTGGAACCTCTGAAGTTGCTAAGGTCCGAAGGGTTGGGGCAGGTATGGGGCAGAATAAAAAAGGGAGAGGAAGCTCCAGCAAACTGAATGTCTCAGATGCAGAGAAACTCGAACATTAAAGACAGAGATGAGAAAGCTTATAAAGCAAAGTAGGAAATCAGATGAGTGTGTTCTCTCAGTCATATCCGACTCCTTGTGACCCCATGGACTGTAGCCCACCGGGCTCCTCTGTCCGTCAGATTCTCCAGGCAAGAACACTGGAGTGGTTTGCCATTCCCTTCTCCAGGGGATCTTCCCGACCCAGGAGTCAAACTGGGGTCTCTTGCACTGCAGGCACTTTCTTTACCATCCTAGTCACCAGGGAAGCCCATCTGCTTAGAAGTCTCTGGACCCACATATTTTAAGGAGTGTTCTTTTGAATTTTTCAAGGGAAGTTCAATAATAATAATAGCAATTAGGGTATTTGTTTACAAATCACTCACCATGTGAATATTCTTGTGGATTTCATAAACACCTAGACAAGATAAGTATACCTGTTATTACCACTCAATTAACTTTGTTCCCCTCTCCTGTCTTTGAAAATTCTAGTCATTGTGCTTAGATAATTAAGAGAGAAAAGATAAGCCTTGGAAGAGCATGATAGTCATATAAATTAATTTAAAATCTTCCCATAAACAGAAGTCTGGGTTTATTTGGCTTTCCTGGTGAATTTTAAAAAACACTTAATAAAGAGATGACATCAATTTTCAACAGATTGTTTAAGAGAGAAGAAAAAGAGGAAATAATCCTTATCTTATTTCATAAGGTCAGGAAAACATTGACACCCATCCCAGCAAAGACATTATTACAAAGGAAAATTTCAGACCAAATCGTTCATAAACACAGATGAAAAATGTAAAACAAATTGCTAGCAAATGTATTTTAACAATGTACATAAAGGGCAAAACTGGGGTTACATGGAGCAATGCAAACTTGTTTAGTATTAAATAATTCATCTTTTGCATAAACGAGTTCAAGGAGAAAACAAATGATACAGTTACTGCATAGATACCGAAAAGTCATTTAGAAAACTTGAACTAGGAATTCATTACTTAAAAATAAAAATCTTTTAAGATTAGAAATGAAATGGAATGTGCTTAATCTGACTGGATTTGGAATTAGAAAGCCAGAGTTCATGCCTCGCTCCTTCCTCTAATGTGGGACCTTGAGCAAGTCACTTGATCTATCCGGACCTCAATGTTCTCATCTGTAAGATGGGTGTAATAGCACCACCCCGTTTCTGCTCTGCAGGAGTGTTTTTAGATATGAAGACCAAAGCATGTGTGAAGTACTTTTTAAATTGTAATGTTCTTCGCTAATTTTGCTAAGAGTAGAGTAGTATCTGTGCCCCTGATGTGACAAGCCTTGGCCCCGACCTGGTGACGTTTGGCAGCTTATTCTCGTCTCTGTGCAGTACGCACCCTGCACGGTCTCATGTCTTCCTCATCTCTGCCCAGGGAGAGGATAACGCAGATGGATGTTGACCTCAGGGAGGACATTTTTGGTAACTGAAGGCTATTCAAGGTTCAGAAGCGAGGTGCCTTTGTGAAGCAGGTCACCCTGGTTGGGATCTCACTAACTGTTTCTGAATCTGATTGTGCAGGCTCCATGCTCATTGTCGACTGCAACATAACAGACACGCGAGACAACACAAACCCTCGCTGCTGGAGGGTCAACAATACCCTGGTGGATGACTACTACAGGGAATCCAGGCGCATTCAGGAAGGAATTGAGTGAGTGTCTTGCTTTCCTGGTTTCTCTAAAACCTAGCAAGAATTTCTCCATCTAAATGACCTTGGTGCTGGTGCTGCCTATTAGGTGACTCTCACAGCCTCTCCCTCACTCCTTTTGGTGATATGTTTCAGAAAGCCCAGCATCTGGGACAGAGAAGATGCTTAGAGACTTTGCTGGTGGTCCAGTGGTTAAGACTCCAAGCTTCCACTGAAGGGGGCACAGGTTCCATCCCTGGTCAGGGAAATAAAATCCCTCATGTCCCGCAGTGCTGCCAATCAATCAGTGGTAAAGATAATTTTTAAAAAAGATGCTCATGCTCCCAGTCCTGCTTTCTCTTTGAGAAAGGAGGCAAAACAATCAAGTATGGCTTCAAGCATCCTCAGCGAGGCCTTATAATCAGGCTCATGATATACTTAGTTATATCATGAGCCATGAGCCTTCAAGATTTAAACAGTGAAGTGGACAGTGACATGGGGATTTTTGGGGGAGATGATGCGTGATCATTAGCTAATGGAGTGGTACAAACCCAATTGATGATGGTGTTTAAGTCGAGTGGTAGAAAACAAGGCCAATGAATTCAGAGGACAGACGAGCTTGTGGCGGGTATTGCAGTGTAAATAAGTTAGAATGGGTGGAGAGCAGCAGGGGAGGACCCCTTAGGGCTGAGGACGGTGCCTCTGCAGGAAGGGGCACACTTCTGTGTCACTGTCCAAAAGAAAAGGCACGCTACACTTGGAGCTACAGAATCCATTGCCTCATTGAGCCAGCAGGGTATTCTCAGGGTTAAATGATGGTTCCAAGTGTTCTCCAAGAAAGAACTTTATTCTCCAGACAAAAGTTCATAAAAATCTGGTGGGTAAAGACAGCTCCTGTATGTATTAATGACAGGCTCTTTTCTCTTATAGAAACTATACTATTTTTCCAGAACATATTTTTTACACAGTGAACATAACCTTCTTAGAAGTGAAAATGGAAGATTATGATCACCCTTTCACGTGTCATGCTGGAGTGTCTGCTGCTTACTTTATACTAAAGCTCCCAGGTAATGTCCTACTGGGATGTGCGCTACTCAGAGAGTTCCAGGTGATGGTAAGGAAACAGCCAGGAAAGAGCATTAAATGCTTGCTGTGAGACAGCGGGGTGGCTTTGAGTAAGGAAACTCAATATGAAATCTGATTAAAAACTGGTATCCTGTCTGAATATGCTCTCGGGGTCAGGCTATTTTTTCACTGCAGGGTCCTTAGAAAGCACCTTCTGAACGTACATTGAGATTTTATGCATCAACACTCCAAGAAGCAGAGGTATTCCTTTATTACATCTGATTTGCTCAACTTTTATAATCATGGGCTTGTGATTTTCAGTTTTTCGGTTGTTTATTAGAAGTCATGTGATATAAAATGCCAATGTATATTGTTATCATGTAGCTTGTAAAATTATCGATAGAGGCTAAATTCAGGTATGTGAGCAGGAGGGACCCTTCTCTTCTCTTGTGTCATCAGAAGGGGTTAATTGCTAAAATCATTAGTTGCTTGGAGCCTGGACTTTGCCTCCATGTGTGTCTACAGATAGTGCACTTAGCACTGTACAGAGTGTGCTGATTCTCTAATGGAGGCAGTGGACTCAGAGAGTAGACAGCAAACGATGAAGTCATCTGGAGAAAAATCAGAGGAAGTGTTTGAAGGACCTTGCAGGAGACTGGCCTGTGGTTTACCAAGACAGCTTTTTTTTTTTTTTAAATAATTCTATTAATATCAACTCTTAGTTTTTGGATCGCTTTACACAAGAGAGAAGGCTTTGATTTGCCAGCAGTACTCATGTAGAAGCGTTTCTCTGTGGTTCATCATCAGGAGCAGAATTGCTGGACAGAGTACCTCGGAGTCCAGCCCAGAGGAAAGAGGGGACTCTGACTGTGGGAAACCTGGGAGCTCACACGAGACCTACAATGGCTATGACTGAAATCTGCCTCAACCTAGACTGAGGATGAGCAGTGAGATTTCTGTGTCAGTATTGACTTATAGCTACTGTGTTCAGAAGGACTGTGAGGCTCAAAGCAAATGAATGGTGCTAGCGGGGAACACCTGCTTGGTCATACAGGAGGAGGGTCCTTGGTCTGCTTTGTTTCAGGTTAGTTAAGAAACCCACACTTACTGAACTCATCACTGCTCATGTTGACGCTGACTTCATATCTCACATGCAGTGTATTTCTGGACAGGGGCACTGTGTTTTGTTTTCTCTAAATTCTTAGGAACTTAAATTCAAGCCTCATCTTGGTTTACTTGAAACCAGAGGTAAGACCACAGCTTCTCCATTAGACTTCCTGATTTTTCTTGAAGACACCTATAGGTGTGAATCTGATTTCATTTATCAGAAGTAGGATTTCTAGAGAGTTGTTTGAATTGGATGTGCCCCTTTATAAATTTTTTTTAATCGCTTGTTCTCGGCTTACCATCTCAGCTTAAGGCTGATGGTGGCCATGTGGACCCAAATGATAAATCCCACTTTAAATAGAGGTTTCACTTGGATACCTGATGTCTCAACAGAGAGTTTCCCACTTATTTCAGTTTCAAGGCCAATACTCCCTTTGAACTTATTTATTAGTTTCCTGTTTTGAATGTCATCATCTTTTAGCTCATTTATAGAGCAGAGGGAATCAACACTCCTGAATGCAGTGAATGATCAACCAAGAATTTCAGGCCATCACTCCTGTCTACTTTACCAGGGGCTTTCTGAATCTCGCAAATATTGTGGGCATGATCTCTTTATCATGATCATTTATAATGCCAATATCCCTGTTGTGTACAGTGAAGGTCCCCAGACACAGTGTTCCTAAAGAGACAGGTGGCACAGCTGGTCCAAGAGCTGGTAAAGGGTGAAGAAATCAGAGATGGTGGGAGGGAGGAGGAGGAGAATCCATTGAATAGTTAGAAGCTAGAGGCTCAGACAAGAGGTCAGGACCAACAGTAGCAAGGTGCAGAGCAGCTCCACTTGGCAGGGCTGGGACTTCATCAGTGGATTGATTTTAAGGGTACAGAAGGTGTTTTTATTTATCATGCTTTATTGTGCCATGTATTTGAAGACATACAAGTATGCATAAGGATTTCTTTGCAAAATGATTGCAACATGTTATGGCCTGGGGCAAACTGTGATTGGCTCTTTAGTAAGCTCCCCTCCTCCTCCCCCGCCCACTCCCTAGCCACGCACACTTTCCAGTGGGGACCAGAGGACCAGGGAGGATGAAGGAAGTGGTAAACGTGTGGTGGATTCTAAGAATGGAGAGAATTTCTCTTCCTCTCTCCTAGTTCCTCTTTTCTGATTCTCTCTCTCCTGGAGCCTCCTTCTTTGGCAGCACAACGTTGGGCCATGGTAAGGCAGAAAGCTTTGGGCTGTTCCTCTTCTCAGATATGTAGAAGCATGTTTTCAGGGACTTGGATTTCCAGTGAAACTGGTTCTGCTCCTTGGACATCTGCCCACTGCTTTTTGCCTTAATTGCTCAGCAAGGTGCTCACAAAACACAACCAGGTGTAAACGCCCATCCTGAGTTAGTGTCTTGCAAATAGGTGCCACCCGGCTGCTGCTGGCAAATGAGAGGGAGGAAGCTGGAATCTGGCCCTTGGCCAGTCTTGTGCAGCCATGGGGATGGCTTCCAGGGGTGGCAACTGGTGGTTCTCTGCCTATGATGGGGCGTGTGCATGCATGCTAAGTCACTTCAGGCATGTCGGACTCTGTGCTGCCCCGTGGACCGTAGCCCACCCGGCTCCTCTGACCGTGGAATTTCCAGGCAAGAATACTGGAGTGGGTTGCCATTTCCTTCTACAGGGGATCTTCCTGACCCAGGGATCAAACCCGCATCTCTTATGTCTCCTGCATTGCAGGTGAGTTCTTTACCACTAGGGCCACCTGGGAAGCCCCACGATGGGGGTCTTGCTGCTCAATTCTGAGTCACTGGGAAGGTGATTATAACAGTAATATAACAGAATCAAGAAAGTTCTCAGTATTACGTAGCAACCTAAATGGGAAAAGAATTTGAAGAATAGATACATATATATGTGTAACTGAATCCTTTTGCTGTACACTTGAAGCTAATACCACATCGTGAATCAGCTGTAGACAGATAGACAGATGTGCCCAGTGCTGATTCTCTGCTGCCTCGTGGACTGTAGATGACCAGGCTTTTCTGTCCATGGAATTTTCCAGGCAAGATCACTAGAGTGAGCTGCCATTTCCTGCTCCACGGCATTCTCCCCACCCAGGATCGAATCCACGGCTCTTGTGTCTCCTGCACTGGCAGGTGGATTCTTTCCCACTAGTGCCAGCTGTGGTGGTTCAGCGGCTAAGTGGTGTCTGACTTTCTGACCCCATGAACGGCAGCATGCCAGGTTTCCCTGCTCTTCATCTGGGAAGTCCAATGATTAACTATGCTCCAACATAAAATAAAAAGCTAAATGAAGAAACAATAAGTAAAGATTGTCAATAGCAGCTGAAAAAAAAATAATAATCAAGAATGTGCAACAGGGGATGTCCCTGGCGGTCCAGTGGTTAAGACTTTACCTTCCAAAGCAGGAGGTGGGGGTTCTACCCCTGGTCGGGGAGCTAAAATCCCACTTGCCTTGTGGCCAAAGAACCAACACATAAAGCAGAAGCAATACTGTAACAAATTAAATAAAGTTGGCATTTAAAAAAATCATTTTCTTTTTCAAAAAATTGTGCAACAAAATCGGAAGACGTTGCCAATAAATGTGCTCAGGCTCTGCCTCTGGAGAGTCTAGCGATGAGTAAGGAGTTACCTGGCCAGGTGTGCTTTGACAGGTAAACAGTCTTCTACAGTCAGAGTCATATCGCATCTACCATTCAGAGCTAGGTGTCTACAGAGTTTCCCTCTCCAAGTTCCCAAGAGCACATTTCTTCCTCAGATTCATGACCAAGACCAAGTTAATCTACTCCCCACACCTATTATTTAACTGTGAAGAGATTTTGGGGCTTCCCAGGTGGCTCAGTGGTAAAGAATCCTCCTGCCAATGCAGAAGACATGGGCTTGATCCCTCGCTTGGGAAGATCCCCTGGAGAAGGAAATGGCAACTCACTCCTGTGTTCTTGCCTGGGAAATGCCATGGACAGAGGAGCCTGGCAGGCCACAGTCAAGCCCATGGATCGCAAAGAGTCAGACATGACCGAGTGACCAAAGAGCAACAACAAAAACCTATTATTTAACTGTAAAGAAATCTTTGTGTTATTCTCATTAACATTTAATACATTTCTATTTGGCATATGTAATGGGATCCATTTAAGTAAAGTGTATAATTGACTCTTTGTAGTATTATTGTTCATTCATTTTTGCTGTCATTTGTAGTTCCAGATTTTCAAGCTTACTTGATAGGAGGGCTTCTCATCTTGACTGGTGCAGTGGTGTCCGTCATGTGTATCTACAACATTTTTAAGATCGACATTGTACTTTGGTATCGGAGTTCCTTTCATTCTGCAGGGCCCATAGAAGGTGAGTGTATTTGCTGTCATAAGTACATGACTTCAGTCACCAAGTCATGTCTGATTCTTTGCAGCCCCATGGATGGCAGCATGCCCGGCTTCCCTGTTCCCAGAGTTTGCTCACACTCATGTCCATTGAGTCGGTGATGCCATCCAACCATCTCACCCTCTACTGCCTGCTTCTCCTTTCGCCTTCAATCTTTCCCAGCATCAGGGCCATCAGGTGGCCAAAGTATTGGAGCTTCAGCTTCCTCATCATTGAATCTGCTTTAATATCCCTTAATTGGATAGAAAAAGGCATACACACCTGAGAGAGGTCTGTCTGTGCAGCTTTCTGCGTGGGGATCTGTGGAGGCATCACTTTCTGGTCCACAGGTTTGGCAGTGCTGATGGGAACTCAGGGGAGTGGGGGTCCAGGCACATGTTAAGAATCCTTGTTACAACAGAAGGGTGATATTCACACTAAGCACCTACTTTGCACAGGAAAAACCACATGCTTGTGCACAGGTTTGATAAAGCACAGGTGTCCTAACTTGGAGTTTGAATGAAATTTCAGAATTCAAAATCAGCAGCCATTGAGCCACCTGGGAAACAATGAATTCTCTTTTGACAGCGAAATTGACTTGTGAAAATTGGCTGTGTGTGACCAGTGCAACCTGAAGCTCTTTTATCTTTTCTTAAGACATTTTAAAAATTTATTTTTCATTGGAGGTTAATTGCTTTACAGTATTGCGTTATGTTCTGCCATACATTAGCATGAATCAGCCTTAGGTAGACATACATCCCCTCCCTCTTGAACCTCCCTCCCACCTCTTACTCCATCCCACCCCTCGAGGTTGTCACAGAGCCCTGGGTTGAGCTTCTTGCGTCACACATCAGTTTCCCACTGGCTATCTGTTTTACACACGGTACTGTATATCTTTCCATGTTCATCCCACCCTCTCCATCCCCGCCTCAGTCCACAAGTCTGTTCTCTATGTCTGCGTCTGCATTGCTGCCCTGAAACTCTTTCAGTGCTGTGGGCAGTGGGCTGGGCTGAGCTGGGCTGTGGTCCCTGTAGAGCCTGTTCTGTGTCAGCCCATCTCTGCCTGTGATCCTCCTGCATCCGTTTGAGAAGAGGCTTCAGGGCAGGAAAGCTGTTGTCTTTCCTAACCCAGAGATGCTTCATGCGTTGATGGACAGGGGCCTGTTGGGGTGTCCCCGGAGCTCCGTCTCTCTGACTCACTGGGATTTCAGGGAACGTGAGTGCAGAGTGCATGGTGAAGCTGCCACGGGTGAAGTCAGATGTAGCAGGAAGAGGAAAAGGAACTGTATCTCATCCCGAGCAGCGGAAGCTGGACAGACAAGAGACTCAGGGAGCCCCGCCCTCTGCTCAGACCGGGCTGCTGACCACAGTCAGAACCAGTGGGTGGAGGACTTGAGATGGGAACTGACAGTCAGCCAGGGGTTCTCTTCTTCTTTAAGTCAGCAAAGTACATGCGTCCTTTGTGACTAGATTTCCTCCAGCTCAGTCCCTGTGATTCCCCTCTGAGTGTAACTTCAACAATCAGTGAGGAATGAAACTCTTGAGGTGAACCCAGATGCTGTTCCCAGTTTTGTGTCCTGTGAGGACACTCTGGTTATTTGGGAACATGTGGAGTCAGCGACAGCAAATACCAATGAAGAAGAGAAAGTGTGTCCTTCTCCTGATAAGTTTATTCCAACCAGATTAGTCAAGCTACAGAAGTGATTCATAGTGAGGTGTGTCTAATTCACAGTTTTATTAAGAGTCCTGGATGGTCTTGGCTAAAGTCCGTAAGTTCTATGTATTGTCTATTAAAAAAAAATTTTTTTTTGGCGTATATTTGCTTCACAGTGGTGTGTTAGTGAATCAGCTGTATGCATACATACATCCCCTCTGTTTCGGATTTCCTTCCCATTCAGGTCACCGCAGAGCATTGAGTAGAGGTCCCTATACTATACAGTAGGTTCTCGTTAGTTATTGATCAATATTTTCTGCATGCCTGCTCAGTCGCTTCAGCTGTGTCCGACTCTTTGTGACCCCATGGACTCTGGCCCACCAGGCTCCTCTGTCCAGGGATTTCCCCAGCAAGGTCCTGGAGTGGGCACTGAAGTGCGCAGGCTTCTCTTCTTATGCAGCACGGGCTCAGGAGTTATGGGGCAGAGGCACACAGGTGTAGGAGCCCTGCAGCATGTGGAATATTCCTGAACCCATGTGCCCTGCATTGGCAGGCGGATTCTTAACCACTGGACCACCAGGGAAGTCCTCCCCTCTCACCTTATAGTTTTTAAAATGACTCAGATCTTGGATTTCTAGTGTCAGTTCTATCGCGTTCATGCATCAAGGTGGCTGCAGAGTCTTACCCAATCCTAAGGAAAGGGAAATAGAATCCTCCTCATTATGGGTGTGGCAAAGTTTGAAAAGAGCCTGTGGGACTGGAAATACTTCTACGGCTATTTTTGGAAAATACAATCTGACCTAGTTGCCCGTAATGACTCAGGGATGAACTTTGTGAAGCTTACTTTTCCAAATTTCATCAAACGAGTCTATGTAACGAAGCCTCCATACAAACCCTAAAGGACAGGGTTCAGAGAGCTTCTGGGCTGGTGACCAGGTAGAGTCTAGGGAGAACAAGGCCCTAAAGAGGGCACTGAGCCTCTGCATCCTTTCCCTATCCTTTGCCCTGAGCACCTTCTCATCTGCTTTTTGATTCTCATTCTTTAAAAATCCTTTTTTAATAAGTCAGTGATCTACTTTTTTTTCTTTTTTCTTTTTTATTGTTTTTTCCATACAATGTCTTGATATCACCATGGGTTTACATATGCTTCCCCTCCAGAACCCCCCTCCCTCCTCCCTCCCCCCCGGGAAATCTCGCTACACCAGCCCCGAGCATCAATCTTGGGCTGGCAATTGATTAGACATATGATAATTAACTTGTTTCAATGCCCTTCTCCCATATCATCCCACCCTTACCCTCATCCACAAAGTCCACGAGTCTGTTCTATACATCTGCGTTCCTTTTGCTGTCTCGCATGTTGGGTTCTCGTTACCGTCTTTCTAGATTCCATATATATGTGTTAGTATACTGTATTGTTGTTTTTGCTTCTGGCTTACTTCACTCTGGATAATGGGCTCCAGTTTCGTCCATCTGAGTAGAACTGATTCAAATGAATTTTTCCTTAATGCTGAGTAATATTCCATTGTGTATATGTACCACAGCTTTCTTATCCATTCGTCAGTTGATGGGCATCTAGGTTGCTTCCATGTCCTGGCTATTGTAAACAATGCAGCGATGAACATTGGGGTACACGTGTCTCTTTCAATTCTGGTTTCCTCGGTGTATATGATCTACTTATTGATAGTAACATGTTTCTCTGAGTCTGTGAGTTATTCTAGCAAAATAATCGAACCTAAGACGGATGTCATGGGAATTTCCAGTGTATAGCTGGGTGGTCAGGAGCAAAGGTAACACCCTGGACTTGTGATTGGTATTGTGTTATTGTGTTGTGTTAGTCGCTCAGTCATGTCCGACTCTTTGCGACCCCATGAACTCTAGCCCTTCAGGCTCCTCTGTCCTTGGAATTCTCCAGGCAAGAATACTGGAGTGGGTAGCCATTCCCTTCTCCCGGGGATCTTCCCCATCCAGGGACTGAATCCAGGTCTCCCACACTGCAGGCAGACTCTTTACTGTCTCAGCCACCAGAGAAGCTCTAGTAGCATGAATGTTACCAAACTCAGGTCCAGCTGCTCACCTCTCAAAAGCTCCTACTCGAGAGACTGGGATTGGATGGAAAATGAAAGGCTACTTTATTCAGCAGGCCGGCAACCTGGGAGAGGGTGGACTAGTATCCCAGAACTACCTCCTAAGATTCTGCTTGGCCATGAACGTTTTTAAAGGGAAAAGGAGAAGTAATTTGAATTAATCATTGAGATGGGGTCCAGGCTGGTTGCCATCTCCCACTGCAGGCAGGCTCTTTGACTCCTTGTGGTCTTTCTTTTATTTATTTATTTTTTAAATTTTCTTTACTTTATTGTGTTGGTTTTTCCATACATTGACATGAATCCGCCATGGGTTTACATATGCTCCCCCTCCAGAACCCCCCTCCCTCCTCCCTCCCAATTCCCTACCCCTGGGTCATCCTGGTGCACCAGCCCCAGACATCAAACCTGGGCTGGCGATTGATTTCACATATGATAATTAACATGTTTCAATGCCATTCTCCCATATCATCCCACCCTTGCCCTCTTCCACAGAGTCCACAAGACTGTTCTATACATCTGCGTTTCTTTTGCTGTCTCGCATGCAAGGTTCTCGTTACCATCTTTCTAAATTCCATATATATGCGTTAGTATACTGTATTGTTGTTTTTGCTTCTGGCTTACTTCACTCTGGATAATGGGCTCCAGTTCTGTCCACCTGAGTAGAACTGATTCAAATGAATTTTTTTTAATGCTGAGTAATATTCCATTGTGTATATGTACCACAGCTTTCTTATCCATTCGTCAGTTGATGGGCATCTAGGTTGCTTCCATGTCCTGGCTATTGTAAACAATGCGGCGATGAACATTGGGGTACACGTGTCTCTTTCAATTCTGGTTTCTTCGGTGTGTATGCCCAGCAGTGGGATTGCTGGGTCATATGGCAGGTCTATTTGCAGTTTTTTAAGGAATCTCCACACTGTTCTCCATAGTGGGTGTACTAGTTTGCATTCCCACCAACAGTGTAAGAGGGTTCCCTTTTCTCCACATCCTCTCCAGCATTTATTGCTTGTATACTTTTGGATGGCAGCCATTCTGACTGGTGTAAAGTGGTACCTCATTGTGGTTTTGATGTGCATTTCTCTGATAATGAGTGATGTTGAGCATTTTTCATATGTTTGTTAGCCATTTTTCTGTCTTCTTTGGAGAAATGTCTGTTAAGTTCTTTGGCATACTTTTTAATTGGGTTGTTTATTTTTCTAGAATGGAGCTGCAGGAGTTGCTTGTATATTTTTGAGATTAATTGTTTGTCCATTGCTTCATTGGCTATTATTTTCTCCCATTCTGAAGGCTGCCTTTTCACCTTGCTTATAGTTCCTTTTGTTGTGCAGAAGCTTTTAATTTTAATTAGGTCCCATTTGTTTATTTGTGCTTTTATTTCCGATATTCTGGGAGGTGGGTCATAGAGGATCCTGCTTTGGTTTATGTCGGAGAGTGTTTTGCCTATGTTTTCCTCTAGGAGTTTTATAGTTTCTGGTCTTATGATTAGATCTTTGATCCATTTTGAGTTTATTTTTGTGTATGGTGTTAGAAATGTGGTCTTTCTTTAGAAGCTCTCTTTTTCACACACTCAGTTTGTGAGCTGACTGAAGGGGAAGCTGGGGAAGAGATCTGGTCATCTTGAATTACTTATTCTTCATTGTAGCTTCTTTAATCTAAGAATGGAGTCAACAGATTAGGTAAGGTATTATGTGATCAAAAGATTTGAAAGGTGTGCTTCAGATAGAGATGAGTTAAGGATGGCGGTGCCTGATGTAAAGGTTAAATTGAAATATAGCTTTGCTGAGTGATAGGACAAAAGGGCCTCTTACAAGGAGAGTTTTGGATTTTCTTCCTGTTGAGGTCACCACAGAGCATTGAGTTGAGTTCCCTGTGCCATACAGTAGGTTTGCATTAGTTGTCTATCAATATTTTATGTCTTTGAGGACCCTTGCTTTAGGGTGGTGTCCCAGGTGGCTCAGTGGTAACGAACCTGCCTGCCGATGCAGGAGACAGAGGTTTATGCCTGGGTCAGGAAGATCCCCTGGAGGAGGAAATGGCAACCCACTCCAGTGTTCTTTCCTGGAGAAGTCCATGGACAGAGAGGCTTGTGGGCTATAGTACACGGGATCCCAAAGAGCTGGACAGAACTGAGCAACTCACACACACACAATTTGGTAGGAATAATTTCACGAGCTTGCCCCGTTTCCGTTTCAGATGGGAAGCTGTATGATGCTTACGTTTTATATCCAAAGCCTCAGAGAGAAAGCCAGAGCCATGATGTGGACACACTGGTGTTGAAAATTCTTCCTGAGGTGCTGGAGAAGCAGTGTGGATACAAGTTATTTATATTTGGCAGGGATGAGTTTCCTGGACAAGGTATGTTTTCAGTGAGGTATAAAAATAAGAAATGAAGAAAATGAAAAGGAACCAGAATTCCCTAGTGGTCCAGTGGTTACAATTCCTCTAACCATGCAAGGGGGCATGAGTTCTATCCCTGGTCCAGGAACTAAGATCCCTCATGCAGAGGCTCAATCGAAAAAAAAAGAAAATGGAAAGGGACCTCTCTCTTTCTTCACTTCACAAATGGCGGAAAGTATGCTTGCCTTCCGCATGGAACCACAAAGAGCCCTTCACCTCCTCTGCCCACAGCCCCCAAGGTGAGGTTAGGATTAATCTCTTTTCTTTCTTTAGGTTCATTCCTATGACAGGATAACTGTGATCCTGGTTGAGTACGGATATGGTTGACGCATTTGTGTGACCAGCCGGTCGATCAGAAACCTAGCCTTGACCAAGAGACCCAAAACAGACAACTGGTCATTGGCTGTGGAATCTTTGAGACTAATCACTGAGTATTTTCTGTTGGTTGGAATATGTAAATTAATTCATGTTTAAAGCTGATTTTTATGAGCTTCAGTCACCTCTAGTCCTCCCCTTGTTGTCATTCAGCCAATAAGTTGTGTTCAACTCTGTGACCCATGGGCTGCATCACTCCAGGCTCCCCTGTCCTCCACTATCTTTCAAAGTTTGCTCAAATTCATGTCCACTGAGTTGGTGATGCTACCTAACCATCTCATCCTCTGCTGCCCCTTTTGCCTTTTGCCTTCCATCTTTCCCAGCATCAGGGTCTTTTCTGGTGAGTTGGCTCTTTGCATCAGGCGGCAGCAGCAGTCTTTGCAATGAATATTCAGGGTTGATTTCCTTTAGGGTCAAATAGTTTCTCTCAACTAAAAGTCCTGCGTG
The DNA here is from genome assembly GCA_007570785.1 of Antilocapra americana. Classification (NCBI taxonomy): domain Eukaryota; kingdom Metazoa; phylum Chordata; class Mammalia; order Artiodactyla; family Antilocapridae; genus Antilocapra; species Antilocapra americana. Next base: position 7,055,706 of record ML662448.1, read on the forward strand.
TGAGAACAAATATCAAATATCCGACGTGCCACAAGTAAGACCTGGTGCAGCCAAATAAATGACTAATTTTATAAACAGTTACTGGGACTTCCCTGTTGGCTCAGTGGTAAAAGAATCCCCCTGCCAGTGTAGGAGACACAGCGATCCCTGGTCTGGGAAGATCCTGCCTGCCCCCGAGCAGCTATGCCCATGTACCACAACTACTGAGCCTGCGCCCTAGTGCCCGTGCTCTGCAATAAGAGAAGCCCCCCAAATCAGAAGCCCATGCGCCGCAACTAGACAGTAGCCCCCACTTGCTGCAACTAGAGGAAAACCCGTGCAGCAACAAAGACCTAGCACAGCCAAAAATACATAAGTGAAATTTAAATGAATAAACAAAAGGTTTCTAAGTACATTGGTTTTGTAGGCTGCTCCCATCCATAGCTTGTCACATCTTTTCATATTATGAAGTCCTTCTCCATGAAGAGATGAAAGTGTGATCCAGGGCTTGTTACAAACATGCAGAAGAGCTCTTGTTTCAGTCACAGTTCATTCACTCACTTCTTCAACAAATATTTGTTGAGCACCTGCTGTGTGCCAGGCAATGTGGTAGGCACTAGAAATATTAAAATAAACCAAAGAGAAGAAGGACATGCTCTTGGGGAGATTTCAGTCTGCCTTATATCCTAAGGATAAGGATGATATAAAACTTGGTCTTTATTTCTAAAAGACACCAAGTTTATCTCCCTTTCCCAAGTCAGAAGAATATGTTATTTGGTTTCAAGTTAGTCCTGTAAGTCCTGGTCATTTAAATAGCCATGAAGCACAGAAAGAAGAAAGAAAGGGAAGTCGCTCAGTCATGTCCAACTCTTTGGGACCCCGTGGACTGTAGCCTACCAGGCTCCTCTGTCCATGGGATTCTCCAGGCAAGAATACTGGAGTGGGTTGCCATTTCCTTCTCCAGGGGATCTACCTGACCCAGGGATTGAACCCTGGTCTCCTGCATTGCAGGAAAACGCTTTAACCTCTGAGCCACCAGGGGGAAACACAAATAAGATTAGTACATTTGAACTGAGTGTATGTGTCCTATCCTTTAAAAGTCTGTTAATTAAGAAAAAGAAAAGCATTTATCCTCCAATATATACTAGACCTTTAGCTAAGTTTCGATATACAGAGTTAGACATAATAAAAATGGGAATTATAACAAATCCTGAATATTTATACATATGCAAGTAAATTATATACTATGAGCTTAACAAGTTTTGCATTAATCCAGAAAATTTTAAAGATCTCAGTGGTTTACTATAAAACAGACAATAATAGGCTTTTTCACCAGAATAGTTAATTCAGACAGTGGATTCTAGATAGTATGGGTCTTAGTCAATAAAGAAAACTCTTTACTAAAAATATATTTATTCAGGTGGAGAAAATTCTAGAAGCCCTGTACTTCCCATAGGAATGCTGTTTTGGGGGAAATAAAAAAGACAGAAACCTTAAAAAAAAAAGTTAGACATAATAAGATCCTTGTTTTGAATAGTCATAACCAGTGGCTGTTTTATTTTTCGTTTATTATTTTACTATTACTTTTAAAATTTACTTATGTGGCTGTATTTGATCATGTGGGATCTTTTGTTAAAGTGCATGGACTCTCTAGTTGTGGCTCCTGGGCTTAGTTGCTCCAGGTATTTGGGATCTTAGTTCCCCGATCGGGGATTGAACCTGTGTCCCCAGCATTGCAAAGCAGATTCTTAATCACGGGGCCACCAGGGAAGTCCCTGCGGGGCTGTTTTCACTGTGGTATGTTTTACATCTTCTTTCTTAATTTCCAGCTGTGGTCAATGTCATCGATGAAAATATTAGGCTGTGCAGAAGATTGATCATCATTATCGATCCTGACGCGCTGAGCTTCGGCCTATTAAAGAACCTGTCAGAAGAGCAAATTGCGGTCTACAGCGCCCTCATCCAGGACGGGGTAAAGGTCATCCTGATTGAGCTGGGGAAGGTCAAGGACTACACGGCCTTGCCGGAGTCCATTCAGTATATCAGACAGAAGCACGGGGCCGTCCGGTGGAGTGGGGACTTCACAGAACAGTGCCAGTGTATGAAGACCGAGTTCTGGAAAAAAGTGAGATACCGCATGCCTCCCAGGAGGCCACCTTCCCCTCCCGTCCAGCGGCTGCGGCACACACCCTTCGACCTCACGGCCAGCGAGCGGGAGGCCGCGGGGGTCATCTCCCCTGATGGAAGGAATATCATCCCAAGGGTTGTGCACAGCTAGACCAGGAAGCGTCGCGTCCGGGCTGTTAGCTTGAGGCTTACTGTTGCTTGCTGCGTCCTTATGGAAGGACCTGGGTTTATCTGCTCCCTTTGCTCAGAGCTACCTCTTGAGGGGAAGACGGCACCTCTCGAGAAGCCCTCGTGAACTGGCTGGCTCTGAACACTCGTGAAGACTTGTGAGCACGGAGCCTTTGAGCCCCTGGGGATGAGCCGTGAGGGTCTGAGAGTCGCGGTTGGGCCGTCAGGAGGTGGGGCTGGAGACGGGAGCCTGGCTGGTCACATCCACAGGAGGACCGTGTGGGCTTGGGGAGGGCTGGCAGAGGGCACGCCAGACCAGCGTGCCAGGGCCCAGTCCTCAGGCAGCACTGACCGCGTCTCTCAGCCCTCTCGGTCAAATAAGCAGCTGTGCCACTGCAGCCTGGGCACCTTGACACCGGAGGCAGCGGCGAAGTCACCAACTCTGGCGTTGCCCACGAACGCCCCCTGCCGGGGGGCCTCCTGCTCTGCCTGTCCGACCGAGACGAGTCACGCTGCCGCGGCAGCTGCTAAGTCGCTCAGTCGTGTCCGCCTCTGTGCGACCCCACAGACGGCAGCCCACCAGGCTCCCCCGTCCCTGGGAGTCTCCAGGCAAGAGCACTGGAGTGGGTTGCTCCTCCTGACATGGAGGAGCTTAGATACAGTCCAGCTCTGATTCTGTGGTTGACAACAGCAGCCTGCAAAGGTGGCTGCTGTGCTCGGAGAGTTCCTGTCTCCCAGCGTCACATATTTGAATGCTAACACCTGAACTGCGGTGTTGGAGAGGACTCTCGAGAGTCCCTTGAACTGCAAGGAGACCAAACCAGTCACTCCTAAAGGAAATCAACCCTGAATATTCATTGGAAGGGCTGATGCTGAAGCTGAAGCTCCAGGACTTTGGCCACCTGACTCTCTGGAAAAGACCCCGATGCTGGGAAAGATTGAGGGCAGGAGGAGAAGGGGACGAGAGAGGATGAGACGGTTGGATGGCATCACCGACTCAATGGACATGAGTTTGAGCAAGCTCCAGGAGATGGTGAAGGACAGGGAAGCCTGGCGTGCTACAGTCCATGGGCCTGCAAAGACTCAGACACAACTGAGTGACTGAAAAACAGCACAACTCCTGGTGTCATACTTCCACGAGGTGGGGCTTTTGAGAGGTGACTGGGCCCCAAGGGAGGCGTCTTGGTGGATAGAATCAGTGCTCTTGTCATGTTAATTTTCATATGTCTAATCAATCGCCAGCCCAGGATTGATGCTCGGGGCTGGTGCAGCGAGATTTCCCGGGGGGGGAGGGAAGAGGGAGGGGGGTTCTGGAGGGGAAGCATATGTAAACCCATGGTGATATCATGACAATGTATGGCAAAAACAATTAAAAAAAAAAAAAGAATCAGTGCTCTTGTAAAAAAAACCCCAGACAGCTCCCTTGCCTCTTCTGCCACGTGAGAATATAATAAGAAATCTGCCATCTGGAAAGGGGACCCCCCCAACCCAGCCATGCTGGCACCCTGGTCTTAGACTCCCAGCCTCTAGAACACTGAGGAATAAATTTCTGTTGTTTATAAGCCTCCCAGTCTATAGTATTTTGTTACAGCGGCCGAGAAGACGAGAGTCTGGCCCTAATGAAGCATCACAGAGGCTGGACGGGGTTGGCCTATGGGCAGTCCTTAACATATGCATTGTCACTAGTTTGGGGGCATCCTTTAATATTTTATCTCAGCCACTGAACACATCTCTAAGATGCTAAAGATCACAAAGTGTAAACCTCAAGTGACATATTTGCCATTGTGAATCCCCAAGAATTCTCAAATCATTCTCGATTTTATTACTAGCAGTTTTAGCACATTCGTTTTTAATTTCCACTCATTTTTTTTTAATGAAATTGTAGGAAAGCCATAAGGTGAAAAGAAAAGAAAAATAGTTGAATTAGACTGGCTTTGCCACTGAAATGTAGGTTGGCTGGTAAGGGCTGAGAATGTTCATTTGTCAGCTGGCAAGGCGTGCGTGTGGGTGTATGTAGTTGCTCAGTCATGTCGACTCTTTGTGACCCTATGGACTATAGCTTCCAGGCTGCTCTGTCCATGGGATTTCCCTGGTAAGAATACTAAAGCAGGTTTCCATTTCCTACTCCAGGGGTTCTCCCTGACTCAGGGATTGAACCCTGCATTACAGATGGATTCTTTAACACTGAGCCACCAGAGAAGCAACTCAGCTGACACAGGCTCACGCTCAATGTGCATAAAAAAGGCAGGTTGTAGGAGAGCTGAAGGCCACTACTGGTTCATTTGCTCATTTCAGCAGCTGGACTTGGTGAGGTGAAAGGAGCTGTGTCCTCTGTCCTTGGAGGTGGATCCCATGTCACCTGGGTGAACCTTAGGGGACAGAATCTGGCCTGGAGATACCAGTGATGTTAACACAAGTTCATGTGCCTGGTGCACAGTGAGGTCAAACACACTGAAACATCAGAGACTGGACCAGAGAAAGGTTTATTTCAGGGCCACGCAAGGAAAATGGGTGGCTCATGCCCTAAGAAGCCCCGAACTCCCTGAGGGTTTTAACAAAACCCTTTTAAAAACCTGATGAGGGAAGAGGGTCATGGATGTGTGATCAGCTCATGCATGACTCTGATTGGCTGATGGTGAGGCAGCAGGTGACATCATAGGGACAAACAGCATCAGTCCCAGGGCAGGGGGCCCAGGGTTCAATCCCTGGTCAGGGAACTGGATTCCATGTGCCACTGCAACTCGAGCAGAAAAGTAAATATTTAAGAACAAAACATCATCAGTCTTTAGGCTCCAAGAGGCCTGGGGCTGTGTGCTCATGGTTGTTCAAGTAGTTAACATTTTCCATTTGTGGAAGAGGGAGGTTTTTATTTTATCTACAAAAAAAACCAGGAAATGTACACCAAATACTGTTATCCAGGTGCTTTGACAAGGAGGTCAAGCAGAGGACACAGGGGAAGGCGCCATGGGGTCCTGCTCCCTTACAGTGAGAGGTGAACAGGTTAGTCAAGGTGACAGGCAGGTGCTACGCCCCTCTAGCTTCCGGTTCATTCCCATGACTGAGTCGCCCACAAAACCGACTTCATTTGGTCTCTCCCCTCGAACACCGTGCATCTGTCCCCAGGAAAGGGCAGCCTCAAGGCTGAGTCATGTCAAACAAGGGGTCCAGAGAGGGCTGGTCTTTCCCCAAAAGGCTAAGATGCAGATACACACGTGAAAGTGCTTGGCACACTCCGAGGTCCAATGAGGAGCTGTCTGACCAACAGGGGGAGTCCCTCAGTGCCTCCTGCCCCCTCCACCCCCCTGCCCCCCAGAGTGACTCAGAGGCTTCCTGCTGGTCCCAGGCAGCTGACCTTTCCCCAGCGCTCCATCCCCCTTCACAGTTATAAACTTTCCTTCCACGCTCGCTTGTGTGGTTGATTTATCCAGGGGTGTATGTATGCAAAGTTCAGAAAGTGGAAAATTCCTCTTAGAGACTTTGCTACAGATGATGAGTCTACAACAACATCTGGAATAAATGATGGGGGCTGGGGAGCGCTCAGAGTTGCAGGACGTTGGGACGAAGCCCTGGAGGCCACATGTCTTCAAACAGAATTCTTCTGGGGCCCTTGAGTGACGGAGGATGGAAACTCTGTGTAGAGCTATCCCTCTTACCCTGCCAAACCCAGGCAGCTCCTAAGGGATGCTTATGTTTGTTGTAGTGAAACTGAAATCTCATCCTCCTCTTCTTCCTCCTAGAGGAAGGGGGAATCAGACCTTGTAGGCCTGGCTCTTGCCCTCGTGAGTCACCTCTCCCCAGAGTCTCTTTTATTCTTCTTCTTATTTTTTAAGTCAAATCCACAAAATTGAGAAAGCCAGTACAGTTTCTGCCTGTGAGTTGTAAAGGGAAGCACAGATTCCAAAACCTGCACATTTGCCAATCTGTTCAGGTAGGTTTTTCAAGAATGTGTCTGCTTTTCCCTGTGTCTGTTGGTTCTGGTCTACCATTGACTCAAACTCCTGAAACAGAGCAGGACCTTATGCTCCTTCCCCCAGCAGGTCCTCTGCCTCCCCTTTGTCTGTGGAAAAATTTAGTCAAAGAATAAGTTTAATCAGAGAAATGAGAAATGCAGAAACAAAGAGAAATGGTCAAAGAAGACCAAATAATAATGATGTAGTCATTAAGCACAGTCAAGAACCTTTAGTTTCTTGTCAAGGGCTATAGAAAATCTTATCAGCTGTATCCTGTGAGCTGTCTTAGAGATGCTAAAACACCAGATGGGAGAAGTTAACTACATGATGAAAAGACTGTACAGAGGACATAAGCTGCTACAAATCCAAGAACTGGCCTCAAAGAAATGGGAAAAAACAGACCCTGGAACTGAAGATTAACTGTACCTAAAACAATCGAGATGACACTGATCAGGCCACCAGTGACCAATCTGAAGATGACTATCAAGTAGCCTGCCCCCTCCCCCAATCCCAGCCTATAAAAGTTCTGTAGAGGGAGTTGGCTTTTGGACAGATGTCTGCCCCCCAAGTTGCTGGCATCTGAAATAAAGCAGACTGTCTTTTCCACCAACCTGGCCCGTTTACTGGCTTTTGGGCATAGAGCAGTCAGACCCACCCCACGCCTTTCAGTGACAGTCTGACAAGACACAAAAATTAGTTTTTTGCTACTTTGGCAGGATATAAACAAGCTGCTTTAATATGCTTGTTTGGTTTTTCCTGTCTTTCTCAACTGCTTTGGGAGGGTTTGCATTTTAAGCTGTCTTGATCAGAGGCTCTCTTATTAACAACAACTGCCACGATCCACCTTTGATGCTCTGATCTGACTATTCCTAGGAGCACAGCAGATGCTGATCTGCAAGGACCACAGCGACTTTACTGAAGGAGAAGGGAGAGCAGGAGAATGGAATCCACAGGGAGACATCATCAGCTGGCTGGACCTCAGGTGGTTTTCTTGTCTTTATCAGGGGGCTGCCCAGCCCTCACCTCCCAGCCCCTGCGAAGAGGAGACAGCACATCTTTTCTGAATGCAGGTCCAGAATGGGGCCATGAGGGACAGGGATGCACTCATGTCAGCTGAAACAGGTGGCACCGGAATGTTCCATGCGACGGCTCAGGCTGTGGTTTGCTCTGCCTCTTCTCTGCATGCCTACAGTTTCCTGCTGCAGGAGGGGCTGCGGGTGGGGTTCTTAGACCCACCTGAGCTCTGCCACAGAGGAGAGCTGGATGGGGTAAGAGCCAGGGGTCCCGGTGGACTCCAAGCCTGTGCCTGAAGACTGTGTACCCCTGACCCCTCTCTGTCCCCAATGAAATACTATGCTGTTGTTCAGAAACTCAGTCGTGCCCTTTGCAACCCCATGGACTGCAGCACGCCAGGCTTCCTTGTCCTTCACTGTCTCCCAGAGTTTGTTCAAACTCACGTCCATTGAGTTGGTGGTACCATCCAACCATCTTATCCTCTGTCATCCCCTTCTCTATCTGCCTGCAATCTTTCCCAGAATCAGGGTCTTTTCCAGTGAGTTATCTCTTTGCATCAGGTGGCCAAAGTACTGGAGCTTCAGCTTGAGCATCAGCCCTTTCAATGAATATTCAGGGTTGATTTCCTTTAGGATTGACTGGTTTGATCTTGCTGTCCAAGGGACTCTCAAGAGTCTTCTCCAGCATCACAGTTCTAAAGCATCAATTTCTCGGTGCTCAGCCTTCTTTACGATCTAACTCTCACATCCAGACATGACTACTGGAAGCACCACAGCTTTGACTATACAGACCTTTGTTGCCAAAGTCATATCTCTGCTTTCTAATACGCTGTCAAGGTTTAGCATAGCTTTTCTTCCAAGGAGCAAGTGACTTTTAACTTCTGCAGTCACCATCTGCAAGGCTTTTATGGTGGCTCAGACAGTAAAGAATTTGCCTGCCAATGCTGGAGGTGCTACTGATCCCTGGGTCAGGGCATGGCAACCCACTCCAGTATTCTTGCCTGGGGAAGCCTGTGGACAGAGGAGCCTGGCAAGGCTACAGTTCATGGGGCCACAAAGAGCCAGACACGACTGAGCAACTAAGACTTTCACTTTTCAGTCACTGTCCGCAGTGATTCCGGGGACTAAAAAAGTAAAATCTGTCGCTGTTTCCTTTTCCCCCTATTTGCTGTGCAGTTACGGGACTGGATGCCGTGATCTTCGTTTTCTGAACGTTGAGCTTAAAGCCAGCTTTTTCTTTCTCCCCTTTCACCCTCATCAGCAGGCTGTATCTAGTGGTGGTTCTGGCTCCTCCTGGGTTGCATAACTTCTTGGCCAAAGCTTTGTTTGTTGTTCTGTGACCGCAGGGCAGCAGAAGTCTTCCCTACAGCCAAGTCTTGAGCCAACGGAACTTCCTGCCTGTGTAACAGGAAGACATCAAGAGGGAAAGAAAGTAGCCCCGTGGGTGAAGGATCTTGTGAAAGAGAAAAGCATTTCCTCTCTTGAGACAGGGGGAACCGAGGTTAACGCCCCAACTTGAGACATCCAAGGTCTCCCCGCGGTGCCTCTGCGCCCTCTGCTGGCGAATCCGAGTGGGTGCGCCCCATCCGGCCGCGGGGCGCCCCTGTTACATCCGGAGAAGGCAGCATCCTTACCCTCGCAGGTGCCCGCGCAGCCTGTCGGAGTCTCCACCTTAAGGCCAAGAGTCTCCTCCCTCTTAGGCTGTGGGAAAGGTTGAGAGAGGGCCATTTTCTAAGCCTGTCACTGAGTTTCTAACCCTTGGGCTTCCAAGCCTGCAGCTATCTGTCCACGAGTTGTGACGGGGACCAGGAGGCTGTGCTTTTATGCCCACAAGGCAGGGGTGTGAGGTGGTGGTTTCTAAAAGACTGCCCCGCCACCATACTGCCTGGATTCCAACCACAACTCCACCACCTACTAAGTGAGTGCAGATGCTAAATCTGTGACTTCACAGATCCTCAGGCAAGTCACTTATTCACTGTTTTAGTTTCTTCCTCTGTTAAAAAAAAAAAAAATGCAGGTACCAATATTGCAAGACAACCAGCCAGTAAAATACTGCTTGGGGCAGAGTGAGACCTCAGTGAACACTGACTTTTATTATTATTATATTGTTACAGTAATTCATGGGCTTCCCTGGTAGCTCAGCTGGTAGAGAATCCACCTGCCAATACATAAGGCTCAGGTTCCATCTCTGGGTCGGGAAGAGCCCCTGAAGGAGGGAATGGCAACCCACTCCAGTATTCTTGCCTGGGAAATCCCATGGACAGAGAAACCTATCGGACTACAGGCCATGGGGTCACAAGAGAGTCGGATATGACTCAGTGACTAAACAACAATAATAATTCACATTATTTTTACTGTATTGTCATTTTTACTATAGCTATTATTTTGCACTTATTAATTTTGTTGCCACACTAATGATAACCGTGATCAGTAGCATTTATGAAGCATTCACAACATTTCATACATTTTTCTACATGCTTTGTACATAATGGTTCATCATCAGCTCTGTGAGGTGGCACCCTAAGGATTCCCACTTTGCAAGTGGGGAAGGAGGCTTGGTCTGCTGTTAGAGGGGCTTGGGAAGCAGAGAACCTGGGTTCCAGGTGGCTAATCTCTTTGTTCCATTAGCCCAGTGAGCCATCTCTGGAATCCAGGTGACAGTAAAACTTTCTTGATCAGTTCAGTTCAGTTCAGTCGCTCAGTCATATCCGACTCTTTGCAACCCCATGAAGCACAGCACGCCAGGCCTCCCTGTCCATCACCAACTCCCGGAGTCCACACAAATCCATGTCCATTGAGTCCACCCATCTCCATGTCCATGAGATGCCACCCAGCCATCTCATCCTCTGTCGTCCCCTTCTCCTCCTGCCCCCCAATCCTTCCCAGCATCAGGGTCTTTTCCAATGAATCAGCTCTTCTCATGAGGTGGGCAAAGTACTGGAGTTTCAGTTTCAACATCAGTCCTTCCAATGAACACCCAGGACCGATCTCCCTTAGGATGGATTGGTTGGATCTTCTTGCAGTCCAAGGGACTCTCAAGAGTCTTCTCCAACACCACAGTTCAAAAGTATCATTTCTTTGGTGCTCAGCTTTTTTCACCGTTCAACTCTCACATCCATACGTGACTACTGGAAAAACCATAGTCTTGACTAGATGGACCTTTGTTGGCAAAGTAATGTCTCTGCTTTTCAATATGCTGTCTAGGTTGGTCATAACTTTCTTTCAAAGGAGTAAGCATCTTTTAATTTCATGGCTGCAATTGCCATCTGCAGTGATTTTGGAGCCTCCCAAAAAATAAAGTCTGATCTGATTTGCCATGAAGTGATGGGACCAGATGCCATAATCTTAGTTTTCTGAATATTGAGCTTTAAGCCAACTTTTTCCACTCTCCTCTTTCACTTTTATCAAGAGGCTTTTTAGTTCCTCTTCACTTTCTGCCATAAGGGTGGTGTGCCGGAACCAGCCGGCAAAATCGCACGGTCGAGAACGCGACGACCAAGCACCTGAGAAAAATGAAGACACTCAAAAGATGGGGTTGAGAGGAGCAGAGGGAAACTCCAAAGAGCTTCTCACTACTGCCACTTTATTATAGCTGATTAACAGTATATATACATTTTTCTAGTTACTAGCAAGCTTGAGGGAGCAGTTAACGATAAACTTTAAGAATGCCTTTGATATGGTCAGCACATTATTAAGCAGGGGAAAAACAGACCCGCATACGTCAGGTGTCCAAGAAAACAGAGTAAATGGGAAAAAGGTCATCAGGCTGTTTTTCCCGTCATGGCGCTTGATCTTAGTCAATGAAAAGGCGTCAGGGTGGCGGGACAAAGAGAGGTTTTCAGGTCCTCTCTTAGGGCCGATTGGGGGATGGAAAACATCCCGGCTCCCCGCAGTGGTGTCATCTGCATATCTGAGGTTATTGATATTTCTCCCTGCAATGTTGATTCCAGCTTGTGCTTCTTCCAGCCCAGCATTTCTCATAATGTACTCTGCATATAAATAAGAAGGGTGACAATATACAGCCTTGATGTAGTCCTTTTCCTATTTGGAACCAGTCTATTGTTCCATGTCCAGTTCTAAGTGTTGCTTCCTGACCTGCATACAGGTTTCTCGACAGACAGGTCAGGTGGTCTGGTATTCCCATCTCTTTAAGAATTTTCCAGTTTATTGTGATCCATATAGTCAAAGGCTTTGGCATAGTCAATAAAGCAGAAATAGGTGTTTTTCAGGAACTCTCTTGCTTTTTTAATGATCCAGTGGATGTTGGCAATTTGATCTCTGGTTCCTCTGCCTTTTCTAAAACCAGCTTGAACATCTGGAAGTTCACGGCTCATGTATTGCTGAAGCCTGGCTTGGAGAATTTTGAGCATCACTTTACTAGCGTATGAGACGAGTGCAACTGTGTGGTAGTCTGAGCATTCTTGGCATTGCCTTTCTTTGGGAGTGGAATGAAAACTGACCTTTTCCAGTCCTGTGGCCACTGCTGAGTTTTCCAAATTTGCTGGCATATTGAGTGCAGCACTTTCACGGCATCATCTTTCAGGGTTTGAAATAGCTCAAGGAATTCCATCACCTCCACTAGCTTTGTTTGTAGTGATGCTTTCTAAGGCCCACTTGACTTCACATTCCAGGATGTTTGGCTCTAGGTGAGTAATCACACCATCGTGATTATCTGGGTCGTGAAGATCTTTTTTGTACAGTTCTTCTGTGTATTCTTGCCACCTTTATTGAGCCCACCTTTGCATGAAATCTTCCCTTAGTATCTCTAATTTTCTTGAAGAGACCTCTAGTCTTTCCCATTCTGTTGTTTTCCTCTATTTCTTTGCATTGATAGTTGAGGAAGGCTTTCTTACCTCTCCTTGCTATTCTTTGGAACTCTGCATTCAGATGGGAATATCTTTCTTTTTCTCCTTTGCTTTCTGCTTCTCTTGTTTTCACAGCTATTTGTAAGGCCTCTTCAGATAGCCATTTTGCTTTTTTCCATTTCTTTTCCATGGGGATGGTCTTAATCCTGTCTCCTGTACAATGTCACAAACCTCCATCCATAGTTCATCAGGCACTCTATCTATCAGATCTAGTCCCTTAAATCTATTTCTCACTTCCACTGTATAATCATAAGGGATTTGATTTAGGTCATATCTGAATGGTCTAATGGTTTTCCCTACTTTCTTCAATTTAAGTCTGAATTTGGCAATAAGAAGTTCATGATCTGAGCCACAGTCAGCTCCCGGTCTTGTTTTTGCTGACCGTATAGAGCTTCTCCATCTTTGGCTGTAAAGAATATAATCATTCTGATTTTGGTGTTGGCCATCTGGTGATGTCCATATGTAGAGTCTTCTCTTGTGTTGTTGGAAGAGGGTGTTTGCTATGACCAGTGCATTCTCTTGGCAAAAGTCTATTAGCCTTTGCCCTGCTTCATTCTGTACTCCAAGGCCAAATTTACCTGTTACTCCAGCTGTTTCTTGACTTCCTACTTTAGCATTCCAGCCCCCTATAATGAAAAGGACATCTTCTTTGGGTGTTAGTTCTAAAAGGTCTTGTAGGTCTTCACAGAACGGTTCAGCTTCAGCTTCTTCAGCGTTACTGGTTGGGGCATAGGTTTGGATTACAGTGATATTGAATGATTTGCCTAGAAGACGAACAGAGATCATTCTGTCATTTTTGAGATTGCATCCAAGTACTGCATTTCGGAATCTTGTTGACCATGATGGCTCCTCCATTTCTTCTACTGAATTCCTGCCCAGAGTAGTAGATACAATGGCCATCTGAGTTAAGTTGATAGGGAGTGGAAAATATTAAGTGCAATATGTGAAAAGCACTGGAAGCTCTACATACAACTGCTAATCAGTGTTACTGTGAATATAGTTTACCCAAGACTACAGTATTTAACTGAGTTCACAGAGTAGTTCCACCTTATGGAAAACCTGATTTTACATATATAAAAAATAAGCTTATGAATTCAGAGAGTGATTATATTGGGTTGGCCAAGATGTTTGTTCAATGTTTTCCATAACATCTTACAGAAAAAAACATGAGTGAATGTCTGATCAACTTTTTTACTGAAAATAGATTATGGGGCTCATTTAGTGAGTGATTCTCAAAGTTTATGTGAACCAAATAAAAAACATAAAAACACAAAACACTGAAGAATTATAGATATATAACATATTGGATTCAAACAAAGGAAAGGAAGGATGTATTTCCCCACATAATTGTAAGTAAAATAGAAAAGCACAGAATAAACTGAAAAAACTATGAGCAAGCATAAGAAAGATAAGGACTGCTATTCTTAATGCCCACTAGAAAAAGGGCCAGAAGATATGACTAGGAAATTCATAAAATAAGGGCAGATTCCTATAAATGCCTAGTAGAAGATAAAGGGTAAAACATGGCAAGTTGCCTGTCATTACTAGTGTAGGGCTCTTACGATGCGCCAGACTCTTGTACTAACCTCTGTAATACAGTCTCTCATTTAGTACTGCCCGTGACCTGATATTTTCTCCACATTAAAAATGAAGAAGTTAAGGATGTAAGAGGTCATCCAGGAGTAAGCAGTTGCAAGAAACAGCCCTAGGGAAATGCATCACTGAGTGTTTAATGATACTGTAGCTTTGCCCTTAAACGTCTTGATGTGATATTAATAGCATTGTTACGTTTCCAAAAGTGTCCTTGCATTTTGGATGGGGTATAAAGAAGCATTTATGGATGAAATACTAGGATGTCAGAGACTGGCCTCAAAATAATTCAGCATAGAGGAGGAATCTTCTAGAGAATGGGTGAAAAAAGATGACTGTGAATGATGTTCATGGGGGCCCATAGTATTATGTTCTCTATTTTTGCATATATATGAACTTTGATCCAAAATAAGTTTGAACGTCCCAGTGGGTTAAAAGGAGATTAAAAAAAAAAAACAACTAACTCTCAGACACTTGAGCAAATTTGCCTGTGAAAAAAGAAAAAGATTTGTTTTTCTAGCTAAAGGAAAAGGCGTGTGGTTTTCTTTTATTTTCAAAAGTATAAGGAGCTTTTCCTTTTCCTTGCTCACTGGAAAAATTCGTAAATACATGAAATTATTAAAAATATGTATTAATATTTTGGTGTATACATGAACATTTACATAGATCTGATCATATCAGCATGCCAGCATATTGTGGATATAATTACAATCCAATAAGATAGAACTACAAATATTTTGTTGAGATATAATTGACATATGACTGAAGCAACTTAGCAGCATGCTAGTTTCAGGTGTATGATATAATGATTTGATACTTGTATGTACTGTGAAACAGTCCCCACAATAAGTCTGGTTAACATCCCTTGTCACACAGAGTTACCATTTTTCTTCCTGCAATGAGAACTTTCAAGATCTCCTTTCTTGGCACCTTTCACACATACAACACAGGATTATTAACTATATTCCCCACCCACCAGTTTTAATGATTGCCTAGCAAACTATGTGAATTCCCTCATTGCTCAGAGAGTAAAGAATCTACCTGCAATTCAGGAGACCCGGGTTAGATCCCTGGGTCAGGAAGATCCCCTGGAGGAGGACATGGCTACCCACTCAAGAATTCTTGCCTGAGAATACCACGGAAGAGGAGCCTGGAGGGCTACAGTCCACCGGGTCACAAACAGTTGGACACAACTGAGCAACTAACACTAGCATCCCATTGGATAGAAGTATTATAATTTTTAAACTAATCCTTGATTTAAGGATCTTTCAGGACTTCCCTGGTGGTCCTGCGGTTAAGACTTTGCCTCCCAGCGCAGAGGATGGGGCTTCAATCCCTGGTCAGGGAGCTAAGATCCCACATGCCTCGTGGCTAGAAATCCAAAACATAAAAACAGCGAATGACGCAACGGACAAACAATTAACCTCAAAAATATACAAGCAACTCCTGCAGCTCCATTCCAGAAAAATAAATGACCCAATCAAAAAATGGGCCAAAGAACTAAACAGACATTTCTCCAAAGAAGACATAAAAATGGCTAACAAACACATGAAAAGATGTTCAACATCACTCATTATCAGAGAAATGCAAATCAAAACCACAATGAGGTACCACTTTACACCAGTCAGAATGGCTGCCATCCAAAAGTCTACAAGCAGTAAATGCTGGAGAGGATGTGGAGAAAAGGGAACCCTCTTACACTGTTGGTGGGAATGCAAACTAGTACAGCCACTATGGAAAACAGTGTGGAGGTTCCTTAAAAAGCTGCAAATAGACCTGCCATATGACCCAGCAATCCCACTGCTGGGCATATACACCGAGGAAACCAGAATTGAAAGAGACACGTGTACCCCAATGTTCATCGCTGCATTGTTTACAATAGCCAGGACATGGAAGCAACCTAGATGTCCATCAACTGATGAATGGATAAGAAAGCTGTGGTACATATACACAATGGAATATTACTCAGCTATTAAAAATTATACATTTGAGTCAGTTCAACTGAGGTGGACGAAACTGGAGCCTATTATACAGAGTGAAGTAAGCCAGAAGGAAAAATAACAATACAGTATACTAAGGCATATATATGGAATTTAGAAAGATGGTAAAGAGAACCCTGTATGCGAGACAGCAAAAGAGACACATATGTATAAAACAATCTGTTGGACTCTATGGGAGAGGACAAGGGTGGGATGACATGGGAGAACGGCATTGAAACATGTAAATTATCATATATGAAATCAATCGCCAGCCCAGGTTTGATGCTTAATACAGGGTGCTCAGGGCTGGTGCACCAGGATGACCCAGAGGGATGGAATCGGGAGGGAGGTGGGAGTGGGGTTCTGGAAGGGGAACACATGTATACCCATGGCAGATTCATGTCAGTGTATGGCAAAACCAACACGATAATGTAAAGAAAATAAATAAAATAACAAAAAATAAATTAATTAAAAAAAAACAAAGCAATATTATAACATATTCAATAAAGACATTAAAAATGGTCCATAAAAAATCTTAAAAAAATATTAGGATAAAAAAGTGTTTTTAAGTTTTTTCCAATGTGTTGGTTTTGCAAATGTGGTGCGTTCATCTGATGATTTGCCTTGGATAGGTGACTGGAAAAAGAATTTCCAAGTTAAGACATCTGAAACATCCTTCCAAATTCCCCTTCAGAAGGCTTGTGGTTGTGACTCATACCATACTGGTTGAAGATAGCAGAGCATGAAATATTTATTCATAGATGAAGAATTTCAGGCTCATGTTTGAATTGCTATTTTGGTCAGAACAATGGAAAATTTCTTGTTTCATACATTTTTGTATACTTCCAAAGAGATGATCAACAAGATGGGGCGGGATATTTGGGTGGGGTCTTGAAGGACCAGGTTACCCACTTCTCGGGGCTGGGGTGCAGCTGTGTAATTCCCATGTCTGTCTCCCTGCAGTGTGCGCCTGTGAGACTGTGTGCGCTATGATGCTGGTGGCCCTGGGGGCACGCGGTCTCCAGCAGTACCCTGACATGGTGGCGGGGCCACTCCTGCAGGTCTGGGGTCTCTCACTGCTCCATCCAGTCGCACTCTAAAACCTTAACAACCCATAGTCTAGGGATGAGGAGAAGTACAGGGCCCCAAACAAACAAAGGGGAGAGGCATCCAGGCATCTAGCTGCCCGCTACCCACTCCGGTAGGGTAAATTACTTGCACTAATTACTTGACAACTCTATTGTGTTTTGTCCTTTCCCTCCCTTCCCCAGGTGAAAGAGGATGTCCTTGGTGTTAAGAGAAGGGAGAAAATAATAGCCAATGAAGCAACGGACAAACAATTAATCTCAAAAATATACAAGCAACTCCTGCAGCTCCATTCTAGAAAAATAAACAACCCAATTAAAAAGTGGGCCAAAGAACTTAACAGCCATTTCTCCAAAGAAGATATAAAAATGGCTAACAAACACATGAAAAGATGCTCAACATCACTCATTATCAGAGAAATGCAAATCAAAACCACAATGAGGTACCACTTTACACCAGTCAGAATGGCTGCCATCCAAAAGTCTACAAGTAATAAATGCTGGAGAGGATGTGGAGAAAAGGGAACCCTCTTACACTGTTGGTGGGAATGCAAACTAGTACAGCCACTATGGAAAACAGTGTGGAGGTTCCTTAAAAAACTGCAAATAGACCTGCCATATGACCCAGCAATCCCACTGCTGGGCATACACACCGAGGAAACCAGAATTGAAAGAGACACGTGTACCCCAATGTTCATCGCCACATTGTTTACAATAGCCAGGACATGGAAGCAACCTAGATGCCCATCAACTGACGAATGGATAAGAAAGCTGTGGTACATATACACAATGGAATATTACTCAGCATTAAAAAAATTCATTTGAAGCAATTCTACTCAGATGGACGAAACTGGAGCCCATTATCCAGAGTGAAGTAAGCCAGAAGCAAAAACAATACAGTATATTAACACATATATATGGAATTTAGAAAGACGGTAACGAGAACCCAACATGCAAGACAGCAAAAGGAACGCAGATGTATAGAATAGACTTGTGGACTTTGTGGATGAGGGTAAGGGTGGAATGATATGGGAGAAGGGCATTGAAGCATGTTAATTATCATGTGTCTAATCAATCGCCAGCCCAGGATTGATGCTCGGGGCTGGTGCAGCGAGATTTCCCGGGGGGGAGGGAGGAGGGAGGGGGGTTCTGGAGGGGGAGCATATGTAAACCCATGGTGATATCATGACATTGTATGGCAAAAACAATAAAAAAATAAATAAATAAAATTTAAAAAAAAGAGAGAAGAGGACCAAGGTGAGTCAGATGGGCTGCCGTGGAGAGCTGCTCCCCTGTGAGGAGTGTGATCCCCTAAAATTAAGAGGAGGCCTGCGATTGGAGGATGTCTCTGCCCTGCTCCAATGTCAGTCTTTCTGAGTTCATTTTGCATAGCACAGGCAATAGGCACAGATATTCCTGAGAAGAGACGCTTGGCGAGGCTATAGGTCTTGTGAGTAGGTGTTAACACTAGCTTGTTGGGAAACCGGGTCATCCTAGAAATGTGGCTGGACCTAGAGACTGTCATACAGAATGAAGGAAGTCAGATAAAGAGGAAAAAACATATCATATATTAACATGGAGATGTGGAATCTAGAAACATGGTACAGATGATCCTGTTTGCAAAGCAGAAATAGACACACAGATGTAGAGAACAAATGTGTGAACACCCAGTGGGAAAGACAGGGGTAGAAGGAACTGGGAGATTGGGGTGACGCGTCGTCACTATTGAGACTGGGTATACAATAGATAGGGCTTCCCAGGGGACAAAAAGAATCCACCTGCCAATGCAGAAGCCTCAGGAGATGTGAGTTTGGATCCCTGGATCTGGAAGATCCCCTGGAGGAGGGCATGGCAACCCACTCCAGTGTTCTTGCCTGGAGAATCCCATGGACAGAGGAGCCTGGCGAGCCGCAGTCCAGAGGGTGGCACAGAGTCAGACACGACCGAAGGGACTTGGCACATACAACAGGTGACTAGTACGAATGCACTGTACAGTACAGGGACTCTATAATGCTCCATGGCGGCCTGCATGGGGAAGTCCGGACGGGAGGGCGTGTATGTATGTGTATGTCTGATCCATTTTGCTCTACGGTAGAAATTTATACAACGTTGTGAAGCAAGTCTACTCCCATACAAATTGATCTTAAAAAAATCTGCTTGTTGGAATAAATCAACAGTGCAAACTCCTTTACTGGGGTGGGTGGAAAATAGCAGGACATGTACTCCTGGCCTCTATGTTTGAAAACCATTCCCTTCTGAGTTTCCCATGTTTCCCATTCCGAATAACATCAGTCAGCTTGGAAAACCCCCACAAACGCCTGAATGAACGAGAGGCAGGCTCTGTCCGTCCCATTCAGGTTGAAAAGAAAGCGTCCACACTCTGACTCGGATGGAGGGTGGTGGTGGCCCTTTCCGCTCTGCTGACGACAGGCAATCTGGAAAAGAGCGACGTCCTCAGAGCGGCTGTCCTCATCCGGGGCAACCCCAGCCCCCTGCCCTGCCCCAGTCACGGTTGGCAGGCCACTGTGGCACAGCCTCTCCGTGAACCTCCCTGGGAGGTAGCTACGTGTCTGCCCCCAAGGACCAGAACTGACTTTAAAACCCCCTGCAGACAGACACGGGCTTTCACGGTAGCTTAGCTGGTAAAGGATCCGCCTGCCATGCAGGAGACCCCAGTTCGATTCCTGGGGGGGGAGATCCCCTGGAGGAGGGCATGGCAACCCACTCCAGTGTTCTTGCCTGGAGAATCCCCAAGGGCAGAGAAGCCTGGCGGGCTACAGTCCGTGGGGTCACACGACTCAAGAGTCAGAGGCGGCTGAAGTGACTAAGCACAGGACAGCAGACAGACAAGCCCCTGGAACAAAAATACCCCAAACCTCAAACCTGGTGCGGAGGCAGGCCGCCCTCGAGGCATCCGTGCTTGCTCCAAGTGTCCTGCAGGGGGAGCCCTGGCATTTTTTTAAAAATTCAAATTCAAAGGGTTTCTTCTGTAAAGAACTGTAACGTTGATTTGACACAAAGCAATACAAATCTCCTGCTCCTGTTGCTCAGTCGTGTCCCACAGTTCACTCAGGGACAGTTCTCTTGGGCATCCCCGCCACTGAGGAGAGTGGAGAAGGAATAGGCTCTTTCCATGAACCAAACGCTCTTAACAAAGGTGGCCCATGGAGTCTCTTTAGACTTGGGGTGGTTGTTCCTTGGGCTGGGAAGTGTGGATGGAAGCGGTCAGCGAAAAGGAAAAAAAAAAAATTTAAAGAATGAATTTTCTTTTCCTTTCCCTTTCCCAAGAACAAAGAAGATAAAGAGAGCGTTGAAGAGGCCTGACCATTCCTAGTTCATTTTTTTTTTTTAACTTTAACTGCTCCTAACTCAACTCTCCATGTCTGTAAACTAAGTTTGCTTTCTGCCCCCCGACTCTGCAGGAGCTGCTCTTCACACCTGTCATCCTTGGACGCTATGCCTAATACATCCTGTATCTGCTGTCTACCTTTACAACACCCTTCCCCTTGTAGTTACATATCAGACAGTAGGCCCCAGAGCCACCACACTGCCAGACTCAATCACTGGGTTACTGACTCCAGCCTATGACTGTCTTTGAAACAATGCAAGAGGGAAAAATCAAGATCCTATCACCTTTGTTCCTCATCACCAGCACCTGACTGCAAGCCCTCATAGATGCCCCCAGACGCCTCCTGGGAGGGCCCAGTTCTTGTAGCACGAGCCCACGGTGTTCCCCTCTCTGCTGGCTGAGAAAGCCACCTTGCTATTTCCTGCAAACTCTGTCTCCGTATTTTTCATCTGGCTTCGGTGGGCAGAGAAGGCCAAGATTTTGGCCAGCAACAAGGCAACTTCCTCTGCAGCCCCCCTGCCTCTCCATGGTTCTATGGCTGTATCTGTCTGCACTTAGGTTAGGGGGAACTACGCACCTTCCCTCCTCTGTCTCAGGCTAAACTAAAAATCAGATGAGAGAAAAGATCCTGCTTAGATTCCCTTTGGCACAGATTTTCCGAAGGGGAAGATAAAAGGTTTCAGGTGAGGAGGCCGCACCTAGGTCCCTTGATCCAGTGCTCTTTCCAGAATCACCGCCCCTCCACCCCTACGCCTAGGCCTGGAGCTGGAGGTAGCCCATTCCCTCTGTTCACTCAGCTCTGTGAATCAGTGTTGGGGGAAGAAAGGAGATGGAAAGGATGGAGGGAAGGAGCATGAGAGGCAAAGTCAGATCTGGGGTTGTCCTGACACAGATTGGAACAGGCTCAAATGGGAGAGAGCTCTTAAAAAGACAAAGTGAAGAACTTGTGAATAACAAGCATCTGACTTTCAAGTTACAGAAACACAGTCTCAGATCTGTCTTCTGGGTGGTCACTTAGCTTTTTGACCTTGAACAAATCGTTTATCAGAACTGAACACTGGTTTCCCCATCTGTAACAGTGGGACAAATGATTCACCCTGAAGTGCACTGGGAAGATTAGCTTCAGCATGCATAATTAAAATAATAGAGGACCCTTGATGGAAAATGTTACTGATCTTTGTAACGTCATCCAAAGGAAAATTTGATTTTCATAGAAAATTTCCCCAAAGTCCTTCAAATCAAAATTACATTACAGTATAAAATTATATTACAAAGTATATTAAAAATTACTGATCAGGAGGAAGACTTCTAAATGAAACATTTTAGAAACTTAACTATCAAAGAAAAGCCATGCTTGTCTGCTCAGTCGTGTCTGACTCTTTGTGACCCCATGGACTGTAGCCCGCCAGGGTCCTCTGTCCATGGGATTTCCCAGGCAAGAATACTGGAGTGGGTTGCCATTTCCTCCCCCAGGGGATCTTCCCAACCAGGGATCGAACCCATATTTCGTGTGTCTCCTGCATTTGTAGGCGGGTTCTACTTGCACACAATAACAGAAGATAAATATCTGAACTATGAAAAGACCTCCTAAATATTAAAGAGAGAGAAAGAAAAAAAAAACAAAAATGAATAGAAAGGTGATATAAACAGGAAAACCAAAACAGGACAGGAAACCAAATGGCCCAGACACATGGGAAAGTCCAGTTTCAACAGCAGTGAGAGAAACGCATGAAACGGCAAGATGTTGCTTTATAGCCAACAGATAAGCAAGGTGCCAACAGTCTGACAACGTTGGCAAGATCCTGGGGCAAAGGGAGTGCTCCTCCACTTCTGATGACACTGCAGATTGGCTAAGATCGCCTTGGAGAGAGTTTGGTAATAGCCAGCCTAGCTGTCTAGGTATGACCTAAAGAAATTCTCACATGTGTGAACAAAGACCCACATGTAAGAATGTTGCCGAGGCCAGGGGTGCTCTGCTCAACGTATGACGGCCAGTGAATCTGAGAGACAAGGTGTTGAGGCAAGGAAGAGCTTTTAGCTGGGGAGCCAGCTGACGGAGAGGATGGCACCTCAAAACAACCGTCTTGTCAGGGCCTGGTTGCCAGGTTCTTTTATGGATCAGAAATGGGGGAGGCTGCGGTGAGGAAACAAAGCAAAAGGACAATTCAATCCTTGCAAATATGCCCTAGAAAGGCAAGCCTCAGACAGGGCGATGTGTTAGTTTCACTTCCTTAACAGTCCTTCACAGGTGGGCAGCTCAGGTTATCTACCCAAGGCAGGCAATTAGGTGTGCTTATAAAAACAAAAAGAGTTACAGGCACAGAAGTAGAGCCAGTGTAAATTAATTTTTTTAACATTGTTTTTATTTATATTTTATATTCATACATGATTTTTATTATTTATTATTTTTTTGAATTTATATTGAATTTATATGAGAATCTTTTTTTTTTTTTGGCCATACATTGACATGAATCTACGATGGGTGTACATGTGTTCCCCTTCCAGAACCGCCCCTCCCACCTCTCTCCCGACTCCATCCCTCTAGGTCATCCCGTTGCACCAGCCCCAAGCAACCTGGGCTGGCGATTCGTTTCGCATATGATAATCTACATGCTTCAATGCCGTTCTCCCATATCATCCCACCCTTGCCCTCTCCCATAGAGTCCAAAAGTCTGTTCTATACATCTGCGTTCCTTTTGCTGTCTCGCATGCTGGGTTCTCGTTACCATCTTTCTAAATTCCATATATATGCATTAGTATTCTGTATTGTTGTTTTTCCTTCTGGCTTACTTCACTCTGTACAGTAGGCTCCAGTTTTGTCCACCTGAGTAGAACTGATTCAAATGTATTATTTTTACTGGCTGAGTAATATCCCATTGTGTATATGTACCACAGCTTTCTTATCCATTCGTCAGTTGATGGGCATCTAGGTTGCTTCCATGTCCTGGCTATTGTAAACAGTGCAGCGATGAACATTGGGGTACACGTGGCTCTTTCAATTCTGGTTTCCTCGGTGTATATTCCCAGCAGTGGGATTGTTGGGTCATATGGCAGGTCTATTTCCAGTTTTTAAGGAATCTCCACACTGTTCTCCATAGTGGCTGTACTAGTTTGCATTCCCACCAACAATGTAAGAGGGAATACTCCCTTTTCTCCACATCCTCTCCAGCATTTATTGCTTGTAGACTTTTGGATGGCAGCCATTCTGACTGGTGTAAAGTGATACCTCATTGTGGTTTTGATGTGCATTTCTCTGATAATGAGTGATGTTGAACATCTTTTCATGTGTTTGTTAGCCATCTGTATGTCTTCTTTGGAGAAATGTCTGTTTAGTTCTTTGGCCCATTTTTTGATTGGGTCATTTATTTTTCTGGAATTGAGCTACAGGAGTTGCTTCTATATTTGTGAGATTAATTGTTTGCCCATTGCTTCATTTGCTATTATTTTCTCCCATTCTGAAGGCTGCCTTTTCACCTTGCTTTTAGTTTCCTTTGTTGTGCAAAAGCTTTTAATTTTAATTAAGTCCCATTATTTTTGCTTTTATTTCCAATATTCTGGGAGGTGGGTCATAGAGGATCCTGCTTTGGTTTATGTCAGAGAATGTTTTGCCTATGTTTTCCTCTAGGAGTTTTATAGTTTCTGGTCTTACATTTGTATCTTTAATCCATTTTGAGTTTATTTTTGTGTATGGTGTTAGAAAGGGTTCTAGTTTCATTCTTTTACAAGTGGTTGACCAGTTTTCCCAGCACCACTTGTTAAAGAGATTGTCTTTTCTCCATTGTATATTCTTGCCTCCTTTGTCAAAGATAAGGTGTCCATAGGTGCATGGATTTTTATCTGGGCTTTCTATTTTGTTCCATTGATCTATATTTCTGTCTTTGTGCCAGTACCATACTGTCTTGATGACTGTGGCTTTGAAGTAGAGCCTGAAGTCAGACAGGTTGATTCCTCCAGTTCCATTCTTCTTTCTCAAGACTGCTTTGGCTATTCGAGGTTTTTTGTATTTCCACACAAATTGTGAAATTATTTGTTCTAATTCTCTGAAAAAGACCTCTGGTAGTTTGATAGGAATTGCATTGAATCTATAGATTGCTCTGGGTAGTATACTCATTTTCACTAGATTGATTCTTCCAATCCATGAACACAGTATATATCTCCATCTGTTTGTGTCCTCCTTGATTTCTTTCATCAGTGTTTTATAGTTTTCTATATATAAGTCTTTTGTTTCTTTAGGTAGATATATTCCTAAGTATTTTATTCTTTTTGTTTCAATGGTGAATGGAATTGTTTCCTTAATTTCTCTTTCTGTTTTCTCATTGTTAGTGTATAGGAATGCAAGGGATTTCTGTGTGTTGATTTTATATCCTGCTACTTTACTATATTCATTGATTATCTCTAGTCATTTTCTGGTGGAGTCTTAAGGGTTTTCTATGTAAAGGATCATGTTGTCTGCAAACAGTGAGAGTTTTACTTCTTATTTTCTAATCTGGATTCCTTTTATTTCTTTTCCTGCTCTGATTGCTGTGGCCAAGACTTCCAAAACTATGTTGAATGGTAGTGGTGAGAGTGGGCACCCTTGTCTTGTTTCTGACTTTAGGGGAAATGCTTTCAGTTTTTCACCATTGAGGATAATGTTTGCTGTGGGTTTGTCATATATAGCTTTTATTATGTTGAGGTATGTTCCTTCTCTTCCTGCTTTTTGGAGGGTTTTTATCATAAATGGATGTTGAATTTTATCAAAGGTTTTCTCTGCATCTGTTGAGATCATCAGGTGGTTTTTATTTTTCAGTTTGTTAATGTGGTGTATTACATTGATTGATTTGCAGATATTGAAGAATCCTTGCATCCCTGGGATAAAGCCTACTTAATCATGATGTATGATCTTTTTAATGCGTTGTAGGATTCTCTTTACTAGAATTTTGTTAAGGATTTTTGCGTCTATGTTCATCAGTGATATTGGCCTGTAGTTTTCTTTCTTTTTTTGTGGCATCTTTGTCAGGTTTTGGTATTAGGGTGATGGTGGCCTCATAGAATGAGTTTGGAAGTTTACCTTCCTCTGCAATTTTCTGGAAGAGTTTGAGTAGAATAGGTGCTAGTTCTTCTCTAAATTTTTGGTAGAATTTGGCTGTGAAGCCATCTGGTCCTGGGCTTTTGTTTGTTGGAAGATTTCTGATTACAGTTTCAATTTTCATGCTTGTGATGGATCTGTTAAGATGATCTATCTCTTCCTGGTTTAGTTTTGGAAAGTTTTACTTTTCTCAGAATTTGTCCATTTCTTCCAAGTTGTCCAGTTTATTTGCATATAGTTTCTGATAATAGTCTCTTATGATTCTTTGTATTTCTGTGTTGTCTTGTGATTTCTCCTTTTTCATTTCTAATTTTGTTGATTTTGTTTTTCTCCCTTTGTTTCTTAATGAGTCTGGCTAATGGTTTGTCAATTTTATTTATCTTCTCAAAGAACCAGCTTTTGGCTTTGTTGATTTTTGCTATGGTCTCTTTTGTTTCTTTTGCATTTATTTCTGCCCTGATCTTTAAGATTTCTTTCCTTCTACTATCCCTGGGGTTCTGCATTTCTTCCTTTTCTAGTTGCTTTAGGTGTAAATTTAGGTTATTTATTCGACTTTTTTCTTGTTTCTTGAGGTAAGCCTGATTGCTATGAACCTTCCCCTTAGCATTGCTTTTACAGTGTCCCATAGGTTTTGGGTTGTTGTGTTTTCATTTTCATTCATTTCTATGCATATTTTGATTTCTTCTGTGATTTGTTGGTTATTCAGCAGCGTGTTGTTCAGCCTCCATATGTTGGAATTTTTAAAGGTTTTTCTCCTGTAAATGACATCTAATCTTATTGCATTTTGGTCAGAAAAGATGCTTGGAATGATTTCATTTTTTTTTAATTTACCAAGGCTAGATTTATGGCCCAGGATGTGATCTATTCTGGAGAAGGTTCTGTGTGCACTTGAGAAAAAGGTGAAATTCATTGTTTTGGAGTGGAATGTCCTATAGATATCAATTAGGTCTAACTGGTCTATTGCATCATTTAAAGTTTGTGTTTCTTGTTAATTTTCTGTTTAGTTGATCTATCCATCAGTATGAGTGGGGTATTAAAGTCTCCCACTATCATTGTGTTATTGTCAATTTCCCCTTTCATATTTGTTAGCATTTGCCTTATGTATTGTGGTGCTCCTATGTTGGGTGCATATATATTTATAATTGTTATATCTTCTTCTTGGGTTGATCCTTTGATCATTGTATAATGTCTATCTTTATCTCTTTTCACAGCCTTTGTTTTAAAGTCTAATTTATCTGATATGAGTATTGCTACTCCTGCTTTCTTTTGGTCTCTATTTGCATGGAATGTCTTTTTCCAGCACTTAACTTTCATTCTGTATGTGTCCCTTGTTTCCAGGTGGGTCTCTTGTAGACAACATATATATCCATTCAGCCAATCTTTGTCTTTTTGTTGGGGCATTCAACCCTTTTACATTTAAGGTGATTATTGATAAGTATGATCCCATTGCCATTTACTTTATTGTTTTGGGTTCGATATTATACATCCTATCCGTGTTTCCTGTCTAGGGAAGATCCTTTAGCATTTGTTGGAGCGCTGGTTTGGTGTTGCTAAATTCTCTCAGCTTTTGCTTGTCTGTAAAGCTTTTGATTTCTCCTTCAAATTTGAATGAGATCCTTGCTGGGTACAGTAATGGGGGATGTAGATTATTTTCCTTTATCGCTTTAAGTATGACCTGCCATTCCCTTCTCACCTGAAGAGTTTCTGTTGAGAGATCAGCTGTTATCCTTATGGGATTCCCCTTGTGTGTTATTTGTTGTTTTTCCCTTGTTGCTTTTAATATTTGTTCTTTGTGTTTGAGCTTTGTTAATTTGATTAGTATGTTTCTTGGGGTGTTTTGCCTTGGATTTATCCTGTTTGGGACTCTCTGGGTTTCTCGCACTTGGGTGATTATTTCCTTCCCCATTTTAGGGAAGTTTTCAACTATTATCTCCTCAAGTGTTTTCTGATGGTCTTTCTTTTTGTCTTCTTCTTCTGGAACTCCTATGATTTGAATGTTGGTGCATTTAACATTGTCCCAGAGGTCTCTGAGATTGTCCTCATTTCTTTTAATTCTTTTTTCTTTTTTCCTCTCTTTTCCATTTATTTCTACCATTCTATCTTCTACTTCACTTATCCTATCTTCCATCTCTGTTATTCTACTGTTAGTGGCCTCCAGGGTGTTTTTTATCTCATTTATTGCATTATTCATTATATTTTGACTTTTAAAAAAAAATTTCTTTTAAGTCCTTGTTAAACCTTTCTTGCATCTTCTCGATCCTTGTCTCCAGGTTATTTATCTGTAACTCCAATTTGTTTTCAAAATTTTGGATCATTTTCACTATCATTATTTGGAATTCTTTATCAGGTAGATTCCCTATCTCTTCCTCTTTTGTTTGGTTTGGAGGGCATTTATCCTGTTCCTTTACCTGCTGGGTATTTCTCTGCCTTTTAATCTTGTTTATATTGCTGTGTTACCTCTTTATTGTGGAGGTTCCTCACTGTGGGTGGGATTGGACAGGTGGTTTGTCAAAGTTTCCTGGTTGGGGAAGCTTGTGTCGGTGTTCTGGTGGTTGGATATGGATTTCTTCTCTCTGGCGAGCAATGAAGTGTTCAGTAAAGAGTTTTAAGATGTCAGTGGGCTTGGTGTGACTTTGGGAAGCCTGTGTATTGAAGCTCCAGGCTATGTTCCTGTGTTGCTGGAGAATTTGCTTGGTATATCTTACTCTGGAGCTTGTTGGCCCTTAGGAGGTGCTTGGTTTCAGTTTAGGTATGGAGACATTTGATGAGCTCCTATTGATTAATGCTTCCTGGATTCAGGAGTTCTGTGGTATTTTCAGGATTTGGGCTTAGGCCTCCTGTTTCTGGTTTTCAGCCTTAGTTTTACAGTAGCCTCAGGACTCCTCCATCTATACAGCACTGATGGTAGAACATCTAGGTTAATGATGAAAAGTTTCTCCACAGTGAGAGGTACACAGAGTTACATGGAGAGGAGAAGAGGGAGGAGGGAGATAGAGGTGACCAGAAGGAGAAGAGATAAATCAAATGGGGAGTGAGCGAGCTAGCCAGTGATCACTTCCCTATGTGCTCTCCACAGTCTGGATCCCTCAGAGATGTTCACAGAGTTATACCAAAAAGAGAAGAGGGAGGAAGGAGACAGAGGTGGCCAGGGGGAGAAAAGGAGAAGTCAAAAGGAGAGAGACAGATCCAGCCAGTAATCAGTTATCTAAGTGTTCTTCACAACTCGTAACACTCAAAGAGATTCACAGAGTTGGGTAGAGAAGAAAAGGGGGAGGGGGGAGATAGAGGTGACATGGTGGAAAAAAGGGAGAGTCAAAAATGGGGAGAGAGCAATCAAGCCAGTGATCTCAATCCCTAGTAAAAATGGGTACTGAAGATTGAGTTCTTAAAGATACAAAGTTGATAACAAATACTAAAAAGCAAAGATTGAAAATCTAGAGTAAAGGTTAGATTCTCAAAAATACAATTTAAAAAAAAGAAAAGAAAAATTAAAAGAGGAAAAAGAGGGGAAAAAAAACAAGTGTACAAAAACAACAGCAACAGCAAAAACAAAAACAAAAAACAAAAAAACCAGAGTCACCAAAATTCTTACATATATATATGAAGCTTGCTTAAAAAATAGGGACTGCTTTTTTTTTTGGCTAGGTAATAGATGGTTATAAAAACAAAAATTGAAGGAGTTATAGGGGACTTAACAATAAAAATATAAAAATTTAAAAAATAGTAATAAAAAAGTTTTAAAAACTTAAAAGATGATCATAGTAAAAATATGGGCTTTCTCTGGAGCTGTTGCATACAGTGTGGGGTCAGTTCCTTTTCAGATAGTTCCTTGGTCTGGCTTGTACTTCTCAAGGTCTATAGGCTCCTTCCTATGTAGTCAGTGCTAACTGCAGGGATTTAATCTGTTACTCCCATCAATTCCAAAGTGGTTCCCTCTGATTATTTTAGCTTCTTCTATTTGCTGATCTGTTCAGTGTCTATTTCCCACCCTGACATAAGGAGGGCGGTGGTGGTGGCTTTTTTAGGCTCACTTGTTCAGTCATGCTGTGGGGAGGGAGGAACGCTGCAAACAGATATCACTGCCATGCGCTCACAGTGATTCAGCCACTCTGGGGTTTGTCCCCACCCACTTCGTGTGCGCTTTCCCCGCCCACACTGCTCAGGCTCCAGGTCACTTGGCGGGGAGCAGCCTGGGGCAGGCTGCTGGGGCTGCCTGCACTTCCCAGGTCCTAGCCACCCGGTGTGGTTGCGGGCTGCGACTTCTCCCCTCCCCAGTCCCAGCCTCTCCGTTTTCTGGGTGTGACACTGGGCGCGCCTTCTCAGGTGTGTGGAGAGCTCATCTCTGGCAGTGACTGTCCAGAATCCCAAGAAGTCTTGGTTAGCAATGAAATCTGCCTGCAGTTTGGTAGAGGAGGCCTCTCTGGGGCCGCAATTGCTCCCTGCGGTTCTGGCTGCCCTTGCCTGCAGCCCGCAGCCAACCAGCTCCACACAGCCCTTTGTTCTGTGCGGGCCTGGCGGTGGCTTTTCGTGGGAAAGCTATCCCACAGCCTAGGTTGCCGTCTCAGGCTAGTTCCCTCAGGTCGTCCTCAGGGCATTCATCCCTAGCGGGGATGGCGCGTCTGGACTGCCGCTCCCCTGGGAGTTGCAGTAAGGCATGTAATCTGTGGGGTTTAATTATTTATCTATTTTTGCTCCTGGTTATTTTGCCCTCTGAGACTTGCCACAGATCTGCTGGGGAGAATGTTTCCTGGTGTTTGGAAACTTCTCCCTCTTTTAAGACTCCTTTTCCAGGATGGATCTCCGTCCCTATCTCTTTTGCCTCTCTTTTAATTTTTTATATTTTGTCCTACCTCCTTTCAAAGACAGTGGGCTGCCTTTCTGGGTGCCTGATGTCCTCTGCCAGCATTCAGAAGTTTTGTGGAGTTTGCTCAGGTTTTAAATGTTCTTTTGGTGTATTTGTTGGGGAGAAAGTGGTCTCCCTGTCCTATTCCTCTGCAATCTTTGAGCCAGTGTAAATTTAAAATTAACCTTTCCCCTGTTGCATTGTTTGTCAGAATGGAAATTTGGGAGCAGACGAAATATACACATATAGGAGAACACCAAAGCTATGGTGTGTTCCCCAGGTCAACTCTTATTCCCAGTTTAAAAAGAATGAATTTGGGCTTCTCTGGTGGCACAGTAGTTTAAGAATAGCCTGACAATGCAGGAGACATAAGAGGCGCAGGTTTGATCCCTGGATCAGGAAGATCCCCTGTGGGAGAACATGGCAACCCACTCCAGTATTCTTGCCTGGAGAATCCCATGGACAGAGGAGCCTGGTGGGCTACGGTCCGTGGGGTCACAAAGAGCAGGACACAACTGAAGTGACTTCGCGTGCATGCACGCATGCAGTATAAAGAAGAATGGTTCCTTAAAATGAGATGTCTCAGTGGCTTTATTCACACACTTGCAGGGGGAAAGTTAGTTGATTGTGTCACAATGTGATGGGTAGCTGAGAAGGATCAGAGGTATAAAAGGGGAGATTTGCTGTTGGAAAGGAATGAAAGACTGACATTCAGTGTGGGCTGCTGTGGGGAGAGGGTATCATGGCACCACTCTGGGGTGCAGTGTATGTTCTTTGCAAATAAGAGAAAGGGAAAAGTTAAATAAGCATGGATGTTTGTGAAAACATATAAACATGTCATAGGTCATGACACCTGGTAACTTCAATGACTGTTAGAATTAAGTTTCGTTGAGCATCTACTATGTTCCAGTCACTTAGCTCACACCATCCTTGCAAGGTACATTTTTCAGATGCTAAAATTGAGCTTCAGAGTTTAAATATTTTTCCTAAATACACAACAGTATTTGAAGGCAGTGTTCAGTTCAGTTCAGTCGCTCTGTCATGTCCGACTATCTGCGACCCCATGAATCGCAGCACACCAGGCCTCCCGGTCCATCACCAACTCCCGGAGTCCACCCAAATCCATGTCCATTGAGTTGATGATGCCATCCAGCCATCTCATCCTCTGTCATCCTCTTCTCCTCCTGCCCTCAATCTTTCCCAGCATCAGGGTCTTTTCAAATGAATCAGCTCTTCGCATCAGGTGGCCAAAGTATTGGAGTTTCAATTTCAACATCAGTCCTTCCAATGAACACCCAGGATTCATCTCCTTTAGGATGGACTGGTTGGATCCCCTTGCATCCAAGGGATTCTCAAGAGTCTTCTCTAATACCACAGTTCAAAAGCATGTTAGTTAAGTCTAAAATTCAATATGCATGACATCAGTAAATGATGGTTTTCCTCCTATTTTATTTCTTGTTCCTACACAGGACCTGGGTTTGTCGTGGACCACACTTTGAGTCTGACATTTTCTCACCCTTCTTTTGATCCCATTGAGAAACTCCCACTTGTATGTATATGGACCCTGTGGTCTACAACCTAGGCTCAGGCAATCCTAATAAACTGTTGTCTGCATAATTTGAAGACAGTCTTGAGACCCAGGATGGGTGAACCAGAATCTCCATGGTTCTTTGCAGCTGGAATAAGTGGGAAAAACTGTCTGCTTTCCTCTCTGCCTCTCTCTGTCTGTCTTTCTTCCTTGGAAGTGAGTTGCCAGTAGCAATTGTTCTTCCCATAAACGTAGAAATTGTTAGAATTAAGAAAGAATCATGCCCAAAGTGAAGAGCTACAGAGAAAGGCAGAATTAGAGAAGGAGAAAGCATGCTGGAAAGAGAAACTCTGACTCGTGACCTTGTTGGAGATGCTAGATCCTGCCACACCTGAATTCCCTAGAATGCTCAAGTTCAGGAATTATATCTTCCTCCTTTCTGCTTAAGGTGGATGTTGGTTTCTTGCAATAAAAAATTTCTGACAAATATAAGCCTCCTCAATATTTTCACCTTTTTCTTCAGATTTTTTATTGATATCAACCATAAGCAAGGCAAGTTTTCCTACAGAATAATATCTATTTCTCCTTTTAAAAAAAGGATAAAAGAACTGTATTAGGTTTGAATCTCCTTTGATGAAAGGGATTTGAGCCATTATAAAATGACTCAATGGCTCAGTACCAATTTTTAATGTATCTATTTGGTATAACCTAGCCAAATAAATAGGCTTTTCAGGTGGCTCAGTGATAAAGAATCCACTTACCAAGGCAGGAGATGTAGGTTTGATCCCTGAGTTGGGAAAATCCCCTGGAGAAGGAAATAACAACCCACTCCACTATTTTTGCCTGGGAAATCCCATGGACAGAGGAGCCGGGAGGGCTACAGTCTATTGGGTCACAAAAGAGTTGGACATGATTGAGCGGCTAAACAACAACAACACAAAACTTCATAAATGCTTTTGATAGTAAAATGAAATGAAAGCTGAGTCTCCAATGGCATGCTTCCCTGGCCCTCCTTCAGTATGCCTTCCCACCACAAGTCAGGAGTAAATGAGTAAGAACTGGCTCTTGCTACTAATACAACAGCTTGAAGCAGATGGGTCTTTTATAAATGGATCTCTTCTGGGCAGCTGGCAGGCAAGTAAGAGACGGCACACCCAGGAGAGAAATAGGACTGTTGCCGCTATATTTGGGTGATTCAAATGATGCTGCAAGACATGAGAACAAGCATGTACCAAATGACATAGCTTCCCCATGGCAAAAGACCAATCAGCCATGGAAATGAGGGCTGAGCACAGGGAGGCTTTACCATAAGAGGGATGACTGTCATCACAGGCCAGTCCAGCTCACAGGTCCAGAAGAGGAATGTCCCATCTGTGGGCCCTTTCCATCTTGGTACCAATCAGGCCAATTGGGATGCTGAAAGATTTTCCCTTTTATATCTGACCCAACCAAATAGAGAGGAGAAGTCTCTTTCTCTCCCTATTTTTCCCCAATGCTTGATGTAAAGACTACTTAAATCACGGGATTTAGATAGAGTATCATGCAACAGTGACTTGCCAGAATAAATCAGGTGCTGATTATGGTAATGGCTTGGTGTGCTGGGTTTTGTTCTGGTTGTTCAAAGGAGGGGAGCTTATGGGAGCTGCTGTCTGGGATGCCTCTAATAATGGTGCCTTTTATTTTAGCTGAAACCATGAGCTAGAATTAGCAAGGCACAATGCAATTTTTTTTCTTCCTTCCTTTCTTTCCTTCTCTCTCTCTACCTCCCCTTTCCTTTCTTTCCTTCTCTCTTTTCTTTCTTTCTCCTCCTTTTCTTCTCCTACTTCTCATTCTTCTTCATCTTTTCTCTCTGTCTCTCTTTCTCTGATGTTGCTGTCTACCAGGTACAGGATAAACTGCAGAAATACAAAACAAATTCTGCAGAAAAAATGTGCAGTTGTTTCCTCCGTCCAGGAAGCTCTGATTCACTCACCACCTTATTACCACTACCTTGTGTGAATTCACAGGTGAAAAGACAAGTCTATTTACTCCTAGTCGTTCCTGAACAAAAGAGTCAATTTATGTTTTGCTCCCAGGCTGGGCTTACTAACATGATGCCTTCCTTTTTTTTTTTTTTTAAAGAGGAAAATAAACAAACAGAAAACCAACAAGCAAACATTGTAGAGAAGAAAGAAGAATTGTAAGATCCCTACTGATGGGAGGAAGTTCAAAAGGAAACCACGAAGATCAGAAAGAGATTTGGATCATTGATGTGAAAGGGTAAAACATAAACCAAATGGGCAGAGGCCAGAGAGTTTTTGAGCGATAAAACATGAAAATTTAGTGAAGGCTGCGGTGGGAACCATTTCTGCCTTTGTGATCTCAACAAAGACTTTAAACACCTCTCTAGTTAAAGTTTCTCCAAACAGACAACAAATCTGCCTAAAAAACAGAGCTATAAATATCCCTTGTAACATTACCACTTTGTGTTTAAGAAAGATACTTTGATTGAGAACAATAAACTAGTTTTAAGTCCCAGAGTTGGAGAGGAACCAAATATACCATCTCAAAACCTGCCTGTTTGGCTTAAGGAGAATGTATTTTGAGCTGATTATTTTTAAGAAATGGCAGATACAGGAGAGGCTTTGAACAGAGTAGAAATGAGACTTTTCTAAGAGAAATTTACATTCATAAAGAAAGTCTCCATTTGTAAATCTACCCTCAGTACCAGAAAGAAGATGACTGTAAATCACAAGAAACTGTTCCAGGGCAAAGGCACCTGGTCATATCTGCCTAACACCCTTACCCTTTTTTATTGACCAGTTACTGATAACGTCCCATAATTGTCCCCCACCCCCAACATCTTTCTTGTGTTTTGAGCTGGAGGTGGTATTTATGGTGGCAACTTGGGTAATTTCAGGGATAAGATTTCCTAGGTATCACCCATACAGACAGAAGGTGTGCATGTTATTCAACTTCAGTTTGTTTTTCTGTTGTGAATCTGTCTTTTTTTTTTTTGGTCACCGTGGTGGGGGGTGCTCAGTTAGAGAACCCAGAGGAGTAGAAGGAACATTATTTTTCTTCCCTTTCAAGATTAAAACATGAATGAGACAACCAATCTTGAAAATGATCTGATTAAGAAATAAGGGGATGAGTTTTCTATATAAGAAAAAATATACCTCCTTCCTCCAGGAAAATACCAGCTTCAATCCAAGTGTTTCTTTTATCAGTTCTCTTATTTATACATGATTTTAATGTGACGTAAGAAGAGCAGTGAGGATGGGGCACAGGAGGTCGGGGAGAACTTTCTGGGAAATGCGACCCCTTATCAAACTGGAGCCAGAGCATAAAGCCTGAATGAAGGAGAGGCTGAGAGGTGGGTGAGCAGAGGGGCAATGGAAGGGAGAGAGTGGGAGCCTCAAGCAGGGCACAGAGTGAGAGAGGTTTAGGATTTTGTATACAGCTTACATTTTCCAAGATTTCTCTTGTTTATAAAGACTTGAGTAAAATTTTGAAAATGCAAAAAAAAAAAAAAAGCATAGGAAAAAGCATTCACAAATCTGGGCATAAACACTGTTTACATTTTTATACTCTGTGTCTTAATGGGGCTCCCTAGGTAGCTCAGTGATAAAGGAACCCACCTACCAACGTAAGAGCCACAGAGACTCCAGCTCCATCCCGGGGTCGGGAGGATCCCTGAAGGAGGAAATGGCAGCCCACTTCAGTGTTCTTGCCTGAAGAATTCCAGGGACAGAGGAGCCTGGTGGGCTACAGTCCATGGGGTCACAAAAAGTCAGAACAACTGAGCGTGCATTGACATGTCTTGATACCTGGAAATGTGACCAACTCCTTATTATTGTACTTATTGGTACACTTTTTCCCCAACACTTTCCTAACTCTCCTTGTTTATTCATTAGTTTATCAAGTTTCAACAAATTTCTTAAGGTATTTTGATTAGAACTGCCTTGGATTTATGCATTAATTTACATTATGCCTCTTTAAAAACATAGAATATCTCTCAATATTCATTTAATGTTTAACATTGTACTTTAACAATTATTTTTCCATGTAGATCTTTGCCCAAGTTTCTTAAAGAGTTCCTCCCCAGAAATTACCTTGTTTTTGTTGTTATTGGAATTGTTACTAGGATCTTTTTTTAACCCTATATTTTCTAGCAGGTATTTCTTGACTAATGGGGTACTGTTGATTTTTGTAATTTTGTTTTGTAACTGGCTGATTCCTATTAGTTTTAATATTTGGGAGCAGATTTAACTATGCTTTTCCTACATAGATGTTTAGGTAATAAAAAATAATAATAGATTTGTTTTTTCTTTCCATTATTTATGGTACTTGTTTCTTTTTCTTTAATTGTTAGAATGTCTAGAATTTTATTTATAGAAGTGAGAGTAAATATGTTTCTATGTTTTAACTTTAGCTATGCTTTTGGCTGTTGTTGTTAAGATTTTTAATTATTTTAGATTCAAATTGCTTTAAATTTAATCATCTTTTAGTCCTAATTTACTAAAAGTATCAGAATGTGCTTGAATTTTATCACAAGTCTTTGGCATATATTAAGATGATTATATACTTTTTCTTCTTTGACTTTTTGATTAAACATTAATATATAACCTTGTATTACACCATCTTTGCATTCCTGAATGCCGACTGTAATCTTATTTGTTGATACAAATTTGTTGATAAAATTTGATTTATCAAATTTTATTTGGAATTTTCATTTATACTTACAAATGAAATTGATCTTTACTTTTTATTTTTTTATTTTTTTATTTTTTATTTTATTTTATTTTTTTTATTATGGTTTTTGCCATACATTGTCATGATATCACCATGGGTTTACATATGCTTCCCCTCCGGGTCCCCCCTCCCTCCTCCCTCCCCCCCGGGAAATCTCGCTGCACCAGTCCCGAGCATCAATCCTGGGCTGGCGATTGATTAGACACATGACAATTAACATGCTTCAATGCCCTTCTCCCATCTCATCCCACCCTTACCCTCATCCACAAAGTCCACAAGTCTATTCTATACATCTGCGTTCCTTTTGTTGTCTCCCATGTTGGGTTCTCATTACTGTCTTTCTAAATTCCATATATATGTGTTAATATACTGTATTGTTGTTTTTGCTTCTGGCTTACTTCACTCTGGATAATGGGCTCCAGTTTCGTCCATCTGAGTAGAATTGCTTCAAATGAATTTTTTTTTAATGCTGAGTAATATTCCATTGTGTATATATACCACAGCTTTCTTATCCATTCGTCAGTTGATGGGCATCTAGGTTGCTTCCATGTCCTGGCTATTGTAAACAATGCAGCGATGAACATTGGGGTACACGTGGCTCTTTCAATTCTGGTTTCCTCGGTGTATATGCCCAGCAGTGGGATTGCTGGGTCATATGGCAGGTCTATTTGCAGCTTTTTAAGGAACCTCCACACTGTTTTCCATAGTGGCTGTACTAGTTTGCATTCCCACCAACAGTGTAAGAGGGTTCCCTTTTCTCCAC
Source organism: Antilocapra americana (assembly GCA_007570785.1). Classification (NCBI taxonomy): domain Eukaryota; kingdom Metazoa; phylum Chordata; class Mammalia; order Artiodactyla; family Antilocapridae; genus Antilocapra; species Antilocapra americana. The sequence goes on from ML662448.1 coordinate 7,092,747, forward strand.
ATCCTCTCCAGCATTTATTGCTTGTAGACTTTTGGATGGCAGCCATTCTGACTGGTGTAAAGTGGTACCTCATTGTAGTTTTGATTTGCATTTCTCTGATAATGAGTGATGTTGAGCATCTTTTCATGTGATTGTTAGCCATTTTTATATCTTCCTTGGAGAAATGTCTGTTAAGTTCTTTGGCCCACTTTTTAATTGGGTTGTTTATTTTTCTAGAATGGAGCTGCAGGAGTTGTTTGTAAATTTTTGAGATTAATTGTTTGTCTGTTGCTTCATTGGCTATTATTTTCTCCCATTCTGAAGGCTGTCTTTTCACCTTGCTTATAGTTTCCTTTGTTGTGCAAAAGCTTTTAATTTTAATTAGGTCCCATTTGTTTATTCGTGTTTTTATTTCCAATATTCTGGGAGGTGGGTCATGGAGTATCCCGCTTTGGATTATAGCAGAGAGTGTTTTGCCTATGTTATCCTCTAGGAGTTTTATAGTTTCTGGTCTTATGCACAGTGAGAAATCAGAAAGAGAAATTAAGGAAACAATCCCATTCACCATCGAAACAAAAAGAATAAAATACTTAGGAGTATTTCTACCTAAAGAATCAAAAGACTTGTATATAGAAAACTATAGAACACTGATGAAAGAAATCAAGGAGGACACAAACAGATGGAGAAATGTACCGTGCTCATGGATTGGAAGAATCAATATAGTGAAAATGAGTATACTTCCTAAAGCAATCTATAGATTCAATGCAATTCCTATCAAGCTACCAGAGGTCTTCTTCAAAGAATTAGAACAAATAATTTCTCAATTTGTATGGAAATACAAAAAACCTCGTATAGCCAAAGCAATCTTGAGAAAGAAGAATGGAACTGGCGGAATCAACCTACCTGACTTTAGGCTATACTACAAATCCACAGTCATTAAGACAGTATGGTACTGGCACAAAGACAGAAACATAGATCAATGGAACAGAATAGAAAGCCCAGAGATAAATCCACGCATCTATGGACACCTTATCTTTGACAAAGGAAGCAAGAATATACAATGGAGAAAAGACAACCTCTTTAACAAGTGGTGCTGGGAAAACTGGACAGCCACTTGTAAAAGAATGAAACTAGATCACTTTCTAACACCATCACGCATTCTTTTGTGTGGGGTCCCTCTTCCGCCCACAAGAAAGCCACTGCTCTTTCCCTCATATCCCTGCATCTACCCTGGTTAGGGAGGACCTTGCCAGTGGTTTTAAGGTGATGTGATGTTTACATGAGGATGGCCTCACAAAGGATCTCGGGAGATTTCTTTTTAAAAAATGTATGCATTTATTTTTGGCTGTGCTGAGTTCAGTGTTGTGCGTAGGCTTTCTCTGGTTGCAGGGGGTTGGGGTGGGAGTGGGGCTACTCCCTGGCTGGGCTGTTTGCTTCTCATTGTGGCGGCCTGTCTTGTTGCAGAGCATGGCCTCAGGGCATGTGGACGCAGTGGTTGCGGTACAGGGCATGTGGAATCTCGTGAAGTTGTTGTTTCACAGCATGTGGAATCTCTCTGGATCAGAGATCAAACCCTTGTCCCCTGCACTGGCAGGCAGATTCCTGACCACTGAGCCACTGGGGAAGCCCCCAGGAGATGTCTTATTCTCACTTACATAATGACATACTGGAAGCTTCTCTCACTTAAAAGGATTATTCCCTGCATACATATTCAAGTATATGAGAAAAAATAAATATTCCCTGAGTTTCTATTTTCTTTCCTTATGTGGAAACTACTAATAAAATGTCACATGTATACCTTTAAGCATCTAACTGGACCATAACTAGATGCTTTGCCATTATTCTTGTCTCCTTTAATATTGTCTGTGTCTTTTTAATTATCCCTGGACATTCTTTTCCAAAAAGAAGTATGTTCTTGCTCTAAGTTAATAGCCACTGCTTGTGAGAAAGTATCAAAATAAGTGAGAAGAGAGTCACTTGCATTTAAAAAAGTCAGCTCCTTATCCTGGTAATCTAGCTCTTTTTAAAAAACCTTTTTATTTTATATTAAAGTATAGCTGATTAACAATGCTGTGGGTTTCAGGTGGACAGCAAAGGGACTCAGCCATATATACACATGTATCCCTTCTCCCACAAACTCCCCTGTCATCCAGGCAGCCACATAACATTGAGCAGAGTTTCCTGTGCTTTGCAGTGGGCACCTGTTGGCTATTCATTTTAAATTTAGCAGTGTGTACACATCCATCCCAAACTCCCTTACTCTCCCTTGCCCCCATCCTTCCCTCCTGGCAACCATAAATTTGTTCTCTAAGTTTGTGAGTCTGTTTCTAAGTTCATCTGTATTATTTCTTTTTAAATTCTACATATCAGGGATGCCATACAATATTTCTCTTTGTCTGAGTTACTGCACTCAGTATGACAATCTCTAGGTTCTTTCTACTGCGACACCATTGCACCTTATTTTGTTCAAAATATCACAGTCTATCATTAGTTCTAGTCCTTGTTAGAGCAAAACAAAGAGCATGGATGACCCGGGTTCAGACCCCAACCCAGGATCACAGTATCTGGGAACCTCAAGGATACTGTTTAGTCTTTGCTTTCTGATCTGCAAGATGTGGTAACATATGGACATGTTTGGGGATGAAAGTGAGAACCCAGTATACTGTAGGCTTTCAAGCTGTAGCTAGTGTTGCTGTTATCATTACCAGCCATCCTCCTCATTATGCTGCCCACAAGATGCCCTTTTCTCCAGTCTGCTGCTGTGTTTGGTCCCATCTCTGATGCCAGCCTGTGAACACCAGCCTGTGAACCTCAGAGCAGAGCTCTCTGGTAGAACATGGTTCTCAACTCAGTGAAGTGGGAACAGTGCCCCAGGGGACAGTGGCAATGTCCCCTGGGGAGACATTCTCTTTGTCACCACTGGGTGATGGCCACTGGCACTGAGAGGTCACTGAACATCCTATGATACACAGAGCACGTGCCCCCACTAGAGACTGCCAGGAGTGATCAGCCCTAATGTCCATCGTGCTGAGGTGGGAAACCCTCAGAAGCACCTGGGGAGTTTCTTCCAGGTGTGATCACCAAAGGATTCTGATATGCACAATGGAAAAAGGGCAGAATTAAGCCAGGAGGTTTAGCATAGTTGTCCCACAACAAGATGATGAAATCATCTAAATGAAGCTGCTCTGGTTTCTCTAACCTCTACTGATGGCTCTTTCATTGGCTTAATTGTATCAAAAAAAATCCAGAGAGTGGCTTCTAAGAATGCCGCTGGCTTTGGTTGCCTCCTGTAAGGAGGTTTAGTGAAGTTAGGTGCAGAGTGAGATGCTCCATTAAAGGGAATCTACCCCCTTCTTCTGTATTCTAAGCTCTCTGGGACCTAAGGCCATGTCTGCAGCCTTTGTCTGCAACGCAGGGGGTGCTCATTTAAAGAGTCACTCATTGGTTACGGGCCAAGTCGCTTCAGTCCTTGTCCAAATCTTTGTGACCCAATGGACTGTACCCCGCCAGGCTCCTCTGTCCATGGGATTCTCTAGGCAAGAATAGTGGAGCAGGTTGCCATTTCTTCCTCCAGGAGATCTTCCTGACTCTGGGATCAAACTCCTATCTCTTATGTCTACCTGCATTGGCAGCCAGGTTCTTTACCACTACTGTGACTAATACTAAAGAAATAACTCTTCATTTCACCAGTGGGAGTGGTAAGATAGGTTTAGTGACAGGCGATTCAGACTTTCAAAACCGCAAGCAGTGTATCTCCTGAAAGCAGTAAATAACAAAGCCAAAAAAGAAAAAGAAAACACTTCGCTTTCCTTCCTGAGAACATTTCCTTTCTCAGAAAAAAAAGGTGCTACAATCACTTTTTCTTGTAAAGTGGTAACTGGAAGCCACCCTTGGTCACAATTGCTGATTCAGCTGGTCTCTAGAAGACGCTTTGTCTTAGGTGCGCGTATACACACACATGATTATTCTTCCCTATGTGCTGAACGAACAATATTTTGCTGCTACTTGGAAGTATTTTAATTTGCAAGTGCACTTTTTAAAGTTTTTATTTTATATTGAAGTATAGTTAGCAATGCTGTGTGAGTTTCAGTACAGCGAAGAAGTTATACATATGTCTATTCTTTTTTCAAATTCTTTTCCCATTTAGGTTGCTGCATAACGTTGAGCAGCATCTTCTGTCCATGTTGGGTATTCGTTTTATATATAGCAGTGTGTACATGTCCATCCCAAACTCGCTAACTGTCCCTTTCCCCATTCTTTCCCCCAGTAAGCATGTTTCTTCTCTAAGTCTGGGAGTTTGTTTCTGTTTTGTAAATTCACATAATTTCTTTTTAGATTCTACACTTAGGTCACTCAGTATGACAATCGCTAGGTTCATCTATATTGGGGCAAATGACACTGCTTCATTCTTTTTAACAGCTGAGTAATATTCCATTGTGTATATATGTACCACATCTTCTTTATCCATTCCTCTGTGGATGGACATTTAGGTGGCTTCCATGTCTTGGCCAATGTAAACATTTCTGCAATGAACATTGGGTCTGAAAACATGGTTGGAAAAGATACATACACCCCATTGCAAGTGTACTATTTTTTTCCTACAAGGAAATGGTTATTTCACTTGTATATCAAGGTTGATTTTTGTTTAAAAATGTAGTTTTGTGTCTTTTATGTAAAGTTCATCTATAAAATTCATGTAAAGTTCATCTATAAAATTCCACGCTCCTTTCCTGCTTTCTTATACGTATACACTTTAAAAAATGCAAGTTTCCCTACCCCCCCAAACTCTCAAGAATTTACTTGGGTGGAATTATTCATTGTCCTTCAGGTACTATCTCTTTCTGGTGTCACCACTGATAAAGGATGTTTCTTCTACTGCTTATAAAAATTAAACTATAAAATTTGCAAGTTAGGTAAATCTAAAATCTTTTGTAAAATCATGTTAGGTTAGGTATAAATCCTGGTTTAAAATGAGAAGCATTCAGATCAACATTATAATTTGCAAAAAATGCCTGTTTTAAGATGAACAAATAGTTATGAATTGATTTTGTAACCATGGTTTTTCAATGGAATGGAAGAAAGCTTAGTGTTTCTTCTACTGTGTGTTCTTAAATAGTCTGCAGCCTTAGAGTGAGATTTCAAATACAAATGTAGATTTCAAATATAAACCAGTTCTTGCACCAATAATTAGTATGAATGACTACTTAATTTTCCACCTAAATGTGTCATTTTCTTCTCCTTTTTCTTTTGGAGACATTTTCATTTGTCTTCCTTTCCTGGGCCAGTTTGTTGTGTACCTTTCCTGCTTTTTAGACTCCCCAAACCTAGAAAGTGGTATTTGGACAATATTAGTGGTCCTCAAACCTGGCTGCATGGAAGAATCACCTGGAGAGCTTAGAGAAATAAATGCATAATGCTTTGCTCCAGTTCGTTGGTTCCACTGGTAGTCAGATGTGAGACCTTAGGGCAGATCTCTTAGACTATTTCCAGCTTTAAAATTCTGTGATCTGACAGAATCAGATCCATTTTGGAAAGTGTGGTAAAATTGACAAGTCACCGATCTCAGACAGGATGGTTAAGTTGGATGGTGATTCTCAGAGCATGTTTAATTACAGACAACAAAAGGTTTTAAAATGTTCCTAACCTTTGATCCAGCAGTTCTGTTACTAGACATTTATTCTTAAGAGAAAATTCATGTGGTACCAAATATTTAGTTGCAGACATTGACTTAAGCAGTATATAAAATAGAGAAAAGTAAAACCCAACCTAACTGGGAAGTTTTTGAATAAATTATTGTACAAACATTGAGTGGAATACTATTTATTAAATATTAGAAAAATAGTTCTATAGAAAAGTAGTTTATGTCATCAGAAAATGCTCATGAAACAAAGTTACAATTAGGTAATACAGTAATTTCATTTGAGAGGTAAATCATGTGTATATTTTAAATATAAGTATAATAATATTTGTAAGGTTATAGAGCAAAGTGATAACAATGGTACTCTCTAGTTGTAGAGATTAGAAGTAATTTTCATTTCTCTTCTTTTAATTTATCTGTGCTTTTCTAATTTAACTACTGTCATTGTATATTATTTCTTTAATAAAAAATGTTAGTTTTGGGGACTTCCCTGGTGGTCCAGTGGTTAATACTTCACCTTCCAATTCAGGGAGTGTGGGCTTGATCCCCGGTTGGGGAGCCTCGGAGTCAAAACACCTGAACATAAAACAAGCAATATTGTAAAAATTTCAATACAGACTTCTAAAACAGTCCACATAAAAACAATCATAAGTAAATTTAAAAAGGGATCTCCCTGGTGGGCCAGAGGTTAGGAATCTGCCTTCCAATGAAGAGGGTGCAAGTTCAAGCCCCAGTCAGGGAGCTAAGACCCCACACACTGCGGGGAACTGAGCCTGTGAGCTCTGGAGTCCATGAGCTGCAGCGAAGACCCAAGACAGCCAAATAAGTACGTACATATTTTTTTAAAAAATGTTAGTTTAAAGAAACTCTAATCTGGCTCCTTCAAGATTCACCTGTATCCTTCTCAAGGTCTGTTCTATGCCTGTTTTCAAACTGCAACCTGATGGTGCTTAGCTACAAATCCGGGGTTACCAGGAATACTGAGCTCAAAACAGCTCTATGTGGGGGCGCCAGCTCTATGTGGGGGCGCCAGTCTGTGGCTTGCTGTCGGGTCAGCCAACAATGGAGCATATGGATTCCTAGTCAAAAATCACAAGTCAAACCAGTGTGACCTAAGTGTAACCATTTACACAGGGAACTAAAGAGGTGGTTCTGAGCTGGGAGCAATGCTCAGAACCTTCCCAGGCCAAAGGATGCTGGAGAAAGAGGCCCTCACCGGGAGGCCACTGCTGCAGGGGTGATGGAAGCACACACACTAGGTCATTCTGGGACACTGCAAATTAGGAGATTCAGGTCTGAGTATCAAGTAGGGGCAGGAAGATGTAAGTGTTCAAGAAGAACTCTGAGAAAATCCCAATCCTTACTGTGCCTTTGAGCAAATTGGGGAAAGGAGCTTCCTCCTCTGATCAAAGTCAGACTCCGCTCAGATCAGGCAACCCATCGGTGACTATGGCATGGGTTGAATTTCAGCTTCTATGTGCTTCATCGGCTGGGCACGCTTGTGCAGTGCACAACTGGAGCAACTGTTCCTACAACAACACTCTGGGGTGAAGATACAGAAGCTCAGAGAAGTTAAATAATTTCTCCAAAACCCACAGCTCGTTTGGAAGAGGGACACACATCTAAAGAGAGAAGACTCTTAAGCAATGAATTTGAACATTATCTTGAGGATGGTTTGACCCATCGCTGGTTTTTGAGGAGAACACTAAATTGAATGGACTAAAACTGGGGTAAACCTGGAGAATAGTTAGGAAGCTATTGCAACAGTCCCCCTGAAATGGTGAACGTCTGAACTGGGGGCGTGTAGTAATAAAAGTGATGAAAGAGGTGACTGAACACAGCACAGTTTGTGCAGGTTGTGGCTGGTGTTGTTTAGTCGCTGTCATGTCCAATTCTTTGTGGCCCCATGGACGCCTCCTGCCAGGCTCGTCTGTTTATGGGATTTCCTAGGCAAGAATACTGGAGTGGGTTGCCATTTCCCTCTCCAGGGGATTTTCCAGAGGGGATGAACCTGCATTGGCAGGTAGATTCTCTACCACCGAGCCACCAGGGAAGCCCTTATTATGCGGGTAGCATGAAGGAATTTGCAGGTAGGGTGGTGTGAGGAAGCAATGGGTACAGGTCTTGACCATCAGCATTTGCTGATAGGTGAAGTTGTGGGAATCCCTGAGGTTTACTAGAGAAAGCAGTAAGCACAGATCTTTAGACCGGGGGTTCCCAGGCTCTGAGAGCTAATGCCTGAAGTTCTGAGGGGGAGCTGATGTAAAAATGAGAGAAATAAAGTACATAATAAATGTAACGTGCTGGAATCATCCTGAAACCACCTCCCCCTCCCTGGTCCATGGAAAACTTGTCTTCCCCAAAACTGGTACCAAAATGGTTGGGGACCCCTGCTTTGCACAATGCCTGCATTCAGCTTCAGGGGTTGGTGAGAGGAACTGGCGAAGCACCCGAAAAGAGTCAGCAGGGTGGCAGGAGGGAGACCCAAAGGGGAACAAGTGTCACGGAGCCCGCGGGTGGAGTTTGGAAGAGGAAGTGGTCAGGGTGTGAAGTGGTCCTAGGGGAGAAGAGAATGCAAATCAGAAGTTTTCGGTTACTTTTTAACTAGCAGTTCAAGCAGCACTGCAGAATCAGACCCTAAGGGTCTGAGGAGTAGGTGTGCTGTGGGGGCGATGAGGACAGGGGCAGAGGTTTCTCTAGAACATGGGCAAGGAGAGATGGGGCAGTACTTTCATAGGAAAATGATGAGTAGAAGGGAAGGCTTCAGTTATGGTGGGGAGCCCAGAGTCTTCTAGACACTGGGTGGAGGAAGCCATAGACGCAGATGTAAGGATGAGATCAAGCAGAACTTTTGAGAGGTAAGACTAAATGCAGGCCAGGCTGGGGGTTGAGAGATTAACCCCAAAAGAGGCACTGTTCTTGGGAGGAGGGAGAATATGAGTGAAGAGACTGGGGAATTTTTTTTTAACTTTTTGTTTTATGTTGGAGTTTAGCTGATTAACAGTGTTGTGATAGTTTCAGGTGGACAGCAAAGGGACTCAGACATGCATACACATGTCTCCATTTTCCCCCAAACTCCCCTCCCATCCAGGCTGCCACATAACTTTGAGCAGAGCTCCCTGTGCTGTACAGTAAGCCTGGCATATTTTGAGCTGGGAAAGAAGTAGTGCATCTCTTAGTGCCCCTTTCCTCAGTGGCTAGGAAATGGGACCAGTGGGTCATAGCCAGAGATTCCATGATGGATTTGCGAATCAAAGGAAAGATCTGAAAGATGCTATGGGGCCATAAGGGAAAGCAGTTTTGGGTGAATAGAAGGGTGGATTAGGAGTGTGGTGGGCCTCTCACTGCAGTGGGAGGAATTTGTTACTTTAGTGAGGAGAGAAACTCTGTTCATCCCGCTGATAAAGTGAATCTTGATGTTTATTTTAAACAGTGCTTTTCTAAGACATACCATAGTGCCTGGCCAGAGCAGGCACTGGGTAAATATCTGTTTAATGGATATATTCTGTGATGGTGCTCATCAGTGAAATCAGGTGAGCGCTGCTAGCATTATTTAGCAACTGGTGGAGGAAACAAGATTAGGGAACCCAACCGCGCTGTGTGCGTGCGTTCAGTCAGTCATGTCTGACTCTTTGCAACCACATAGACTGTAGACTGCCAGGCTCCTCTGTCCATGGAATTCTCCAGGCAAGAATACTGGAGTGGGTTGCCATTCCCCTCTCCAAGGGATCTTCCCAACCCAGGGATCCAACCTGCATCTCCTGCATTGCAGGCAGATTCTTTATAATCTGAGCCACAAGGAAGATCCTTCATATGTCTTAGAATAAGCAAAAGAAAATAAGATGGACATTTTTTTCTCTACTTGCTTGACTGAAGAGCAAAACTTTCACATACATGATGGTACCAGAAGGTGACAATTTCAAACCTAGTGTACTGAGAAATAGTGGAGAACCATCCCAAATCTGAGACCAAAGTCTTGTCATTGTGGTAAGGAGGCTGGTGACTTTCCTTGGGGTGGGGGTGAGGCCAAGCTACTTTCTCTGCGAGCTTTTTCCTCTCTCAGAGCAGAAAGGCTCTGAAAGGATGATTCACAGGGCCGGTGAATGTGTGACATCTCTGCAGGACCACTGGCCCTGGGAACTTGTGTGAGAATAAGTCAGGTCTGGCTGGTGAAACCATGCTTCGGGGACCAACGGCAGGGCTGCCCTGATGGAAACTCAGAGTTTTGAAGGTCATCCGTGGCTGATCCCTGGGCAGCCTTAGAAACCACATCCATCTCTGAAGGAGACAGAACTGTAAAATCAAGGAAGCGCTTTGCTCCACGCCCACAGATCAAGCTGGGCAGGGACTGCGGCCTCTTGGTGGCCTGGGCCTTCCACACTGGGTAGCATATGGCCATGTCTGTATTAGTCAGCTCAAGCTCCATAACAAAAGACTGCAGATCAGGGAGTTCAGAAAACAGTCTGGGGACTGCAAGTCCAAGGTCAAGGTGCTGGCAGGGCCAGTTTCTCTGAAGGCCTCTCTCCATGGCGTGCAGATGGCCGCCTCCTCCTCATGTCCCCTGGGTCCTCCACGGCCTTTCCTCTGTGTGGGTTCGTCCCTAGTGTATCTCTTCCGGCAGGGATCCCAATCGTATCAGTTTAGGGTCTGGCCATGTGATCTCATTTAACCTTATGACCCCATGAAGGCTTTAACTCTCCAGACAGTCACATTCCAGGGGAGAGGGTGAGGACACCAACCTATGAATTTCGGTGGGGGGGTGGGGAACATAATTCAGCCAGAATACCATCCACAGTGAAATCCAGAGTGTGGGCTTACATTTAGTCCATGTGTGTGCTCAGTCACTCAGTCGTGTCTGACTCTTTACAACCCCATGGACTGGAGCCCACCAGGCTCCTATGTCCATGGGATTTCCCAGGCAAGAATACTGGGTTGCCATGTCCTTCTCCAGGGGATCTTCCTGGCCCAGGGATAGAACCTGTGTCTCCTGCACTGGCAGGCAGATTCTTTACAACGGAGCCACCTAGGAAGCCCAAGTATCCTTGTTACACATATCTTTATTAACATTCTTGAAAGATTAACTTTTAAAAAGAATATATATCATAAGGTGCCCTGTAGAAAAGTGTTTATTGACTTACAATTCCCAGAGTAGTAAATATACAACATCATCATGAAAAAGAAATCTTGTTACTCAGTTGGTTAAAGAGATATCTCCTTTGAACTTACATGTCTTTGTTTACTTATGAGACGGCTTTGCCTGTTTGTTGATTTCTGTATTTCCTCTTTTGCTGATAGCCTGTTCATAATCCCTGCTCATTTTTGTATCGTGGTATTGTTAATCTTTTGGTAGTGGTGGTGGTTTGTTTAGTCTCTAAGTTGTTTCTGATTCTTTTGTGACCCCATGGACTGGAGCCTGCCAGGCTCCTCTGTCCATGGAATTTCCTAGGGAAGAATACTGGAGTGGGTTGCCATTTCCTCCATACTAATCTTCTACTTTTCAATTTACAATAATTCTTCCAAGTTAACCATGTGTTGCTTATTTTATTTGTAAATTTTGTTTGGGCTATTCTTTTTATGTGTGTAAATTTAAATTTTTTTATTTTATTTAAGGGGATAGAATCAACTACAGTAGTCTTTTATTTATAGCATCTGCCTTTGTTTTTATGCCTATAAATACTTGGTCTATTCCCAAAGGAGCCCAAACCCAGTGCTCACTGACAACCTAGAGGGATGGGATGGGGAGGGAAGTGGGAAGGAGGTTTAAGAGGGAGATGACACACGTATACCTATGGCTGATTCATATTGATAGACGGTGGAAACCGTCACACATTGTAAAGTAGCTATCCTCCAATAAAAAAAAAATAAAAGACTGTAAGTAAAAGAAAAAAAAAAGAAAAATGGGGAAAAGCAGAAAGAAAAGAGTGGGGGCTTAAGTAGCCAAGGGGCACAGTGGGAAGTCCTGGCCCCCTAACCTCGAGGTTGTGGGCTGCAAAGTACCTTCTCCTATGGTTCTGTCCCCACTTGAGGACATTACGCTCAGTGAAGCAAGTGCTGATTCAAAGGGACAAACAGTATACGAGGCACCCAGAGAAGTCATATTCATAGAGACAGAAAGTAAAAGAATGGGTGCCAGAGTACCCACCCAAAGCGAAAGAGAGGGGATGGGGAGCTTTTATTTAATGGTGCGGAGTTTCAGTTTTTTTAATTATGTATTTGCTTTTATTTTTTGCTGTGCTCGGTCTTCATTGTTGTGTGAGGATTTCTCTCTAGTTGCAGCCAGCGGGGACTACTCTCTCCTTGTGAGGCTCAGGCTTCTCATGGCGGTGCTTCTCTTGATGCAGAGGACAGGCTCTGCAGAGCCTGAAGTATGCAGGCTTCAGGAGTTGCAGCTCCCAGGCTGTAGAGCACAGGCTCAGTAGCTGTGGTGCATGGGCTTAGCTGCCCTGCTGCATGTGGGATCTTCCTGGACCAGGGATCGAACCTGTGTCCCCTGCATTGGCAGATGGATTCTCAACCACTGGACCACCAGGGAAGTCCCCAGAGTTCCAGTTTTGCCAGATGAAAATAGTTCTGGAGACGGATGCTGGGGCGATGGTACCATATGTGAAAGCACTTAATGCTGAAGAACCTACTCTAAAAGATGGATAATGTGGTCAATTTTATGTTGTGTATATTTCATCACAATAATAAGAAAGAGTGTGCTGAGGCAGAAGACGTGAGTCTCAGCCCCTGCTCCCCTAACCATACCCCATGCCATTACTTTATTTCATTAAGGTGCAGATTTTTGACCTGCAAAATGGAAGTGATGTTGCTTATTACATGATCAAAGGGGACAGTGAAACTAAAGTTCTGGGCAAAGCCTTTGACCCGATATGAGCGCTCAGCCCAGGAGACGTAAGAACAGTAACAGTGATGGAAGGACAAAAAGTGTCACTTTCTGGTGGCCAATGCTGTTTCCCTTTGGAGGGACTTGTTTGTGGATGGGGTCACAGGAGCTGAGCACCCTGCCTGGGTTCAGAGAACTGAGGGGGATCCTTCTCATATTGGAGCCTCTAGACCTGGAGAACTCCCCACCAAATTGTCAAAGGAGTCCTATTTCTAGCACTCTTGAAAGAATCCGTTGCTTTGTCACACGTGCAGCAATCAAGCACATGCACGAAGAACCTGCCAGAGCCTCAAGGACCGGCCAGCTTTCGCCTTCTGTCTGAGCTCTGGCCTCCACCTCTGCACAGCTGGGTCCTCGCTCAGACCACACGGGCTTCCTGGCCCGTCCTAAGGCTACAGCTGTACATTAAACCTTGGCCTTGTGGCAGGATACACGTAACCCTTCCCAGGCACCTTGCTGCCCCCAGACGGGGCCCAGTGAGCCTCACCAACCCCGGCTGCCCCCTCGCCACGCCGTGCGAGTCCACTTCCTGAGCCCTGAGCTGCTGTCTGTCACTGTCGCCTCACCCATAGTCTCCTAGTCCAGGACTTAGACGCTCGCTCAAACCTGTAGAGGGGCTGGGTCATCAAAAGAGCAAGAGCGCTCCCGAAAAACCTCTACTTCTGCTTTATTGACTGTGCCAAAGCCTTTGACTGTGTGGATCACCATAAACTGTGGAAAATTCTGAAAGAGATGGGAATACCAGACCACCTGACCTGTCTCTTGAGAAACCTGTATGCAGGTCAGGAAACAACAGTTAGAACTGGACATGGAACAACAGACTGATTCCAAATAGGAAAGGGAGTACATCAAGGCTGTTTATTGTCACCCTGCTTATTTAACTTGTATGCAGAGTACATCATGAGAAACGCTGGGCTGGAGGAAGCACAAGCTGGAATCAAGATTGCCGGGAGAAATATCAATAACCTCAGATATGCAGATGACACCACCCTTATGACAGAAAGTGAAGAGGAACTAAAAAGCCTCTTGATGAAAGTGAAAGAGGAGAGTGGAAAAAGTTGGCTTAAAGCTCAACATTCAGAAAACTAAGATCATGGCATCTGGTCCCATCACTTCATGGGAAATAGATGGGGAAACAGTGGAAACAGTGTCAGACTTTATTTTTCTGGGCTCCAAAATCACTGCAGATGGTGATTGCAGCTATGAAATTAAAAAATGCTTCCTCCTTGGAAGGAGGGTTATGACCAACCTAGATAGCATATTGAAAAGCGTAGACATTACTTTGTCAACAAAGGTCCATCTAGTCAAGGCTCTGGTTTTTCCAGTAGTCATGTAGGGATGTGAGAATTGGACGGTGAAGAAAGCTGAGCACCAAAGAATTGATGCTTTTGAACTGTGGTGTTGTAGAAGACTCTTGAGAGTCCCTTGGACTGCAAGGAGATCCAACCAGTCCATCCTAAAGGAGATCAGTCCTGGGTGTTCATTGGAAGGACTGATGTTGAAGCTGAAACTCCAATACTTTGGCCACCTCATGCGAAGAGTTGACTCATTGGAAAAGATCCTGATGCTGGGAAGGATTGGGGGCAGGAGGAGAAGGGAAAGACAGAGGATGAGAAGGCTGGATGGCATCACCAACTCAATGGACATGGGTTTGGGTGGACTCCAGGAGTTGGTGATGGACAGGGAGGCCTGGCATGCTGCGATTCATGGGGTTGCAAAGAGTTGGACACTACTGAGTGACTGAACTGAACTGAACTGAATCATCCTTCATAAAAGTACAGCCTGGAGCATTCACTGGGTGCTGGAGGAGTGATGTCTATATGTGGGTGTTGAGCAGAATTTAGCACTTGTGAGCTTCCTCATCCTTCCCATCTCCAGGCTCTTCTGTAGGGATCTGGCAGAGCTGATCTGCACCAAAGTTTATGGATTATTGCCCCCAAGGGAGCCCTTCCTGGGGAAGGGAAAGAGGCTGAACTGTAGAACTAGTCTGTTCTGAGAGCCAAAGTTTCAGACCAGCTCAGCCTGGCAGAGGCTATGTTCCCCTACCCCAACAAGTACTCCTGCCCATTGAACATCCTGTCTCCATCCAGACCTGCACTGTGCCCAGCTCGCCAGTTGCACACTGTTTGGCCCAGGGGAATCTCCAGTTTTTGCCTTCTGTGCCCTGCTCACCCTACTATCTCTCACCTATCAATTTCTTTTTTTTTTATTGTTTTTGCCATACATTGTCATGATATCACCATGGGTTTACATATGCTTCCCCTCCGGAACCCCCCTCCCTCCTCTCTCCCCCCAGGGAAATCTCGCTGCACCAGTCCCGAGCATCAATCCTGGGCTGGCGATTGATTAGACGCATGACAATTAACATGCTTCAATGCCCTTCTCCCATATCATCCCACCCTTACCCTCATCCACAAAGTCCACGAGTCTATTCTATACATCTGCGTTCCTTTTATTGTCTCGCATGTTGGGTTCTTGTTACCGTCTTTCTAAATTCCATATATATGCGTTAATATACTGTATTGTTGTTTTTGCTTCTGGCTTACTTCACTCTGGATAATGGGCTCCAGTTTTGTCCATCTGAGTAGAAATACTTAGGAGTATTTCTACCTAAAGAATCAAAAGACTTGTATATAGAAAACTATAGAACACTGATGAAAGAAATCAAGGAGGACACAAACAGATGGAGAAATGTGCCGTGTTCGTGGATTGGAAGAATCAATATAGTGAAAATGAGTATACTACCTAAAGCAATCTATAGATTCAATGCAATTCCTATCAAGCTACCAGAGGTCTTTTTCAAAGAATTAGAACAAATAATTTCTCAATTTGTATGGAAATACAAAAAACCTCGTATAGCCAAAGCAATCTTGAGAAAGAAGAATGGAACTGGCGGAATCAACCTACCTGACTTTAGGCTATACTACAAATCTCACCTATCAATTTCTTTATGCTTTCTGATATTGCTGGTTTGACCACTTAACTCACATTTTTCCTTAGCATCCTTTTGAACTGGATATCTTGGCTAGGACTGACAATGTGACTGCTCTGGAGACATTGTAAGAGGTGCTTTGTGGTTGTTGTCAGTCCCTCAGTCATGTCCAACTCTTTGCGACCCCAGGGACTGCAACACACCAGGATTCCCTGTCCTTCACCATCTTCCAGAGTTTGTTCAAACTCAGATCCATTGATTCAGTGATGCTATCCAACCACCTCATCCTCTGTCACCCACTTCTTCTTTTGCCCTCTATCTTTCCCAGCATCAGGGTCTTTTCAGTGAATTGGCTCTTCATATCAAGTGGCCAAAGTATTGGAGCTTCAGCTTCCACATCAGTCCTTCCAATGAATATTCAGGGTTGATTTCCTTTAGGGTTGACTGGTTTGATCTCCTTGCAGTCCAAGGGACTCTCAGGAGTCTTCTCCAGCACCACAGTTTAAAAGCGTCAGTTCTTTGAGACTGATTCCCCAAGACACACACCTGTGGCCCTGACAGCTCCTGTACCATGTGGAACATTCATCTCTGTCTCTGTTTCCTGTCCAGTCTCTGCTCCATTTCTTTTTTCTTCTTCATAGCAAAATTCCCTGGAGTAGTTCTATATACTCACTGTCTTCATCTCCCTTTGTCTTACTCTTTCTCTCTTCTTCTCCTTTTTATTTTTAAAGAATGGATCTCTATTTTTTAATTTAATTAAAAAAAGTTTTTGTAACAACACCTCACAGCATGCAGAGTCTTAGTTCCCCTACCAGAGGTGGAACCTGAGCCCCTTGCATTGGAAGTGTGGAGTCTTAACCACTGAATCACCAGGGAAGTCCCTTGCACTCTTTCTTGAAATAGTCTAAATATTAATAGAGTTTTGTACCTACTATTTTACAAACACCAGCTTCTCAATGTGGCCGTGGTGTCTACATTATGAAGTCAGTGGTTTTTTCTCCCCCCAGTCCTCATCCTATTGAAACTGCCAGCAACAATGGCACAATGAATCATTCCTTCCTCTTTGAAATATTTCTCATTTGGTTTCCAGATGCCCCTGGTTTTCTTCCCATCTAACTTTTCTTTCTCTGTCTCCATTGCTACCTCTTCATCTACCCCGTCTCTCAGTATGGGAGGGACCCAGTGCTCATTTGGTCTTTTTCTCCATCTGGATGATCTGAGCTATTTTCATGATTTCTCTCTTTCTGTCTCTCTGGAGATAATAACAGTTAACCTGCGAGCTACCCTCTTACTGTATTTTTAGGACACAGTAGAGTACTGTGAACTGTAGACACAATGCTTCATACCAGGTCTTTAGAACTTATCCATCTTACATAACTGAAGCTTCAAACCCATCAACCAACCCGTCATTTCCCCCTCTCCCCAGCCCTTGGCAACCATCATTCTACTTTCTGTTTCTATGAGTTTGACTATGTTAAAAGTGGAATCTTTGCATGGTTTGTTGTCCTCTGATTGGTTTATTTCATTTACCATAATGTCCTCCAGGTTCATCCATGTTGTCACATATGCCAGGATCTCCCTGTAGTTTTGAAACTGAATCATATTCCATCATCAAATGTATAAACCACATTTTCTCCCTCAGTTAATTTGTTGGTGGGTATTTGGCTTGTTTCCATTTCTTGGCTATGATGAATAATGCTGTGGTGAACATGGGAGTGCAGATATCTTTTAAAGATCCCAATTCTGATGCTTTTGAATATACACCCCAAAGCGTGGTTGATGGATTATATGGTAGACAAGTGGGACTACATCAAGTTAAAGCCTTCTGCAGAGGAAAAGAGACAATAGAATGGAAAGACAATCTATGAAACAGGAAAAACAAGTTGAAAAACATCTGATAAAGAGTCAATATCCAAAATATACAAGGAACTCCAATGGTTAACGTCCCACTGTTAGTAGACGATCTTCACCCTTAAATTCTTTTTTTCTTCTTGGCTATATTGGGTCTTCATTGCAGCACTTTGTTGCAACACATGAGCTTCTCTAGTTGCCTGTCAACATGTCTGATCTTGGTTCCTCAACCAGGAATCAAACCTGTATCCCCTGCAGTAGAAGGCAGAGTTTTAAACAGTGGCCCACTAAAGAATCCCCAAATTCTTCAGAGAACATTCTTTGTAGCTCTTGGACTTAACTGTGACCTGATGCTTCTCTGAGGACACTAAGTCTCTGGAGAGGGTTGCTTCGTCTCCCTTCTCTGTGTCTCTGAGAGGCGGCGGCAGTGTTCTTCGCATCCAGTGACGTTTGCAAACAAACACACATCAAACTTACTCAGTGTTCTCACTTCTCCTAGTATTTCCTTTCAACTCACTGTGGTCTGCCCATGCCACCCTCAACAATTCTGAGTAGTATCTAAAAGATATTATTAGTGCCTGCCCTGGTTTCTTGATGGGAACTTCTCCTTCCTTCTCCATCTTCTCCATCTTTTACCTCCCTGTGTGGTTACCAAGCCCCCAAGGAGTCATGCTTCCCAGGGCTCCTTCCTTGTGGTTCTTGCTCTGGTTTTTCATCCCGAATGATCTCAGTCATTCCCATGGCTTGACTACAAATTGGAAACTGACAAATCCCCAATTAATAGATGCAACCCATAATTTTACCAAAATATTTCTAACAGCTAATGTCAAGACAGCCCTTCACAGTTAGCTTACCCGAAGTTGAACCCAGGGCTTCCCAGTTGGCTCAGTGGTGAAAAATCCACCTGTCAATGCAAAGGAGTGGGTTGATTTCTGGGTTGGGAAGATCCCCTGAGAAGGAAATGGCAACCCACTCCAGTATTTTTGCCTGAGAAATCCCATGGGCAGAGGAGCCTGGTGGGCTACAGTCCACGAGGTCACAGAGTCAGGCATGCCTTACTGACGAAACAACAACCACAGAGACTGACCCACCATTGCTTTCCTATGAACTGTTCCTCTTCCGGTGTTTGGTATGTCTATGAATGCTTGTCAAACACCCACCTTACTTGGAAGGTGCCCCCTAAACTCCTTCCCCTTTTTCCCTCCCAAATGCAAAGTGCCTTGATAAATCTAATCAATTCTACTCTTAAACACAGGAATATAGTTTATTCTTCCTTCCTACTTAATTCTAACATCTGTTTTCTAAACTCAAGCCCTTTCCATCTCTTGGTAGGATTCTTGCAGGAGGCTTCCAACTGGTATCTGCTTACCTTCTGGTTGGTCACCTCTCATCTTTGAGGCTATTAGCATAAGAATTTAGAAACTAAACTGACTCTTGTTTTTAATGATGATGAATGTTGGGTTTCATAGAGCACTAGGGTATAATGATGAGGGCCTTCCCTATTTCTCCTTTGTCTATATCTCTTCTCTCTATACAACTCCCTCCCATCAACCTTAATGACTTGGATCACTATTTTATCCCTCAGATATTCTTCCAAGTTTTTCCACAAACGGTGCCATGGATGTGCATTTTCTGAAAGATGGTTTAAATGAAATTAAAAGAAAAGAGCTTAAGTTTCCTTTTTTAGTTCTCTTAGTTTTGTGTTCTCCCTTTGAAGAAGGGTGTGCCATACCCGAGTGTGCTAGGATCTGATGTGGGGATCCTGACATGCAGGCATGCTCAGGTTTCTGTCTTCTTACTTTCCAATACCCTGTTTTCCTAAGGTCCATGGTCTATGAATTATGTTGCATTTCTAATCATTTATTTTCAATACATGTGTTCATGATCAGTGGCTAAGTTGTACCCAGCTCTTTGCGACCCCGGGGACTGTGGCTCGCCAGCCTCCTCTCTTCATGGAAATCTCCAGCTTCCTTCTCCAATTTTTAACATATAGTTGAGGTGTTTTGTCCTTTTATCAAAAAAATATGATAATTCATCTAGGTTTAAAAGAATAAACTACAAATTAATTGTTTAACATTTTGTAAGTAATTATCTGTAACTTCACCTTTGCTTTGTCCTTTATTCTAAATATATAAACTAGCTCATAGTCTCTTACAATATTGGATCAATGCATTCTTTATTTTTAAGTGTTCTTGTTCAAGAAAAGCCAGAGAATGCTGACCTTGAGAACTCCGAGGTCTTCTGTCATTTCCAGAAATGTGTTGACTTTTTGCTTTCAAAAGCATTTCTTTAATAGTCTGTTCAGGTGGTCACATGATATTTTTACTTCTCTAAACATATGTATTCATTTTCAGACACCTGATTTGTATCTTTGAATGATGTCAATACATCTCTCTTGGCACAGAAAGTTCTAGAAAGCAGGAAGTTTATGTATTGTTTAATCTCATATTATGTCTAGATCAATGATCTGTTCAGGGCTGATGGGCATCATTTACAACCACAAGACAAAGAAGATGCTGCAATAGCATTTGTTTCTGCTAACGTTACTGATTAGACCACACGCTACATCCTTACCCTTAGCCAAAGCCTCCCACCTAAAACACAGAAGTGGATAATCAACATAAAGTTGTGGTAGACAGAATCATGGTAAGAGCAGGTGAAGGGGTCCACTTGATTGAACATTGGATTTTGGCTTTCCCACTTATTGACTATGTGACTGGTATTCCTCTCTGCCTTGGTTTCCTATACCACAAGGGTGCTAACAATACCTAATCACAGACTTATTTTGAGTATGCAAATGGGAGTATATATGTACTTATGTCATATATGTAAAGCACTCAGAGCTTGGCACATAGAAATTTCTCAATAAATGGCAGCCACTGATGACAGGGGGAAAAAAAATCACACAATCAAAAAGTTGAGAGTTACCTTTTATTTGGAGACTTTTCTGAGTACTATAGCCTGAGAGACAGCCTCTCAGATAGCTCTGAGGAACTTTTCCAAACATGTAAGGGAGGAGCCAGGATATATACACGTTTCTGCTGGAAAAAAAGAAACCCAACTAGTTGAACGTCAGACATCTCAGTGGCTGATGGTGGGCAACATTTGTTGTTTACTGGAGTGAGGTGTGTTTGTGTGCTCAGTCATGTCCAGCTCTTCGTGACCCCATGGACTTAGCCTGCCAGGCTTCTTTGTCCATGGGATTTCCTGGCAAGAAGACTGGAGTGGGTTGCCATTCTCTTCTCCAGGGGATCTTCCCAACCCAGGGATCAAGCCCGTGTCTCTCGTGTCTTCTGCATTGGCAGGCAAATTCTTTATCACTAACGCCACTTGGGAAGCAGGTAATTTTTTTTTTTTTGGTCTACACACTATGATTTGAACCACAATACCCCCTGCCAGGTATACCAACCTCCTTCCCCACTACCTTTTTTTGGGAGTAAGAAGTTGTGGCACTAACTTTGAGTTCAACTTTGTGGGATCTTCGAATGCACTGATTTTAGCAACTGCTCTGATCACATAGGGAACATTAGCTCTTCCCCAGGGAATGTTGGACTTTCATGTACAACTGCAGAGATGACATCTTTGGTTCTGTGTGAGATGCTCACAATGATTTTGGATCTTCTCAACTTTCCCTGGAAGGTACATTTCCCGGTTGCCAATGTACTGATGTCACAGTGTATCAGCCCAATACCTGTCCTTATAGAATAGACTTTCTGACCCTAGAAAAGGTTTCCCAGTTTTTAGAAAGACTACTTGCCAGGGTGCAGCAATTGAAAAAGGGACATGAAATAAATCTACATTCTTACCTTTGGTCTTTATAAGTTGTCAGCAGAGTTTGAGTTGATTGAGAGACTTCCCTATTAATAAACTTCTGGATATGACACCTCTTGTCAAACACAAGGTAATATGTTAATAAATGAGAAGTGGGACAGCCTCTCTATTTCCTAACACTTTCTGTCCAGAGCTCTGCAGTGGTCGGCCTGATGCTTTCAGCCTGAGGTGTCTCTCTGAGTCAGGTGAGGGAGAGTGGCATGTCTTAGGTCAGATGGCTGTCTGCCTGCTCTAGATACCGATGGAGGACCATTCTTGACTATTCTTACTCCAGTGAAATCTGAGAGACTGTGACGGTTGCATAAAGAGAGCACAGTGAGCCTTTCTGAGAGTGAATTCTGCTCCTCAATGGTCATCCCCTCAAATGGCCTTGCAAATCAATGTAGATTTTTGCTTTCTCGTCAAAATTAGAGCCTTAAATAGTAGCATACTTTTCTCCTTAAAAAAATCCTTTCCAGTTATTACAGACACCACTGGCTTCATCAGTTCAGGGGGACCTGCATCCCACTGTGCTCCTCCACCCCACAGTCATCGTTGGGAATGGCTTTGGAAGTGTCCTCTTCTGGTTTGCTCATCCACGCTCAGTGTTCATTGCTTTCCAAGTACAATCACTGTTTGTTAACTCGAAGGTCTTGTGGCAGGGTCAGGCTCCTGTCCTCTGCTATGTCTCCCTACCTTGGAATCCTGGAAGCAGCTTTCCTCCACCCCAGAGAACTTTAGTTTTCTTTGCAGCAAAGTGTATAACCCAATAGATGTAGCTTAGCTCCCATCAAAACTTTTTGAACGTTTTTTGTTTATTTTATTTTTGGCTCTGCTGGGTCTTCATTGCTGCATAAGCTTTTCTGTAGTTGCACTGAGCAGAGGCTACTCCCCAGAAGTGTTGCTGGGGCTGCTTATTGTAGTGGCTTCCCTTGTTTTGGAGTATGGGCTCTAGGATGTGCAGGCTCGATAGCTGTGGTGCAGCTTAGTTGCTTAGCTGCTCCGAGGCATGTGGGATCTTCCAAGATCAGAGGTCTAACCCATGTCTACCACATTGGCAGGCAGATTCTTGACCACTGAGCCACCAGTGAGGCCCTGGAATCTTTATTGAACGTTAGATTCTTCTCTGAGGACAATAATTGCTGACTCACCTGTATCGCATCCCTAAACAGGCATCAGCTGACCTTATTCAAGGAAAAACCAAGTTCTGTTCAAAGGTAACCATTTTTCCTCCCAGAGAGATGAGGCTGGAAACATCTCTGGATTAAAAATACTAAAAATCAAGCCATACTCTGTTACACAAAAGAGTAACTACTGTTTGCGATATGTTTTATGGTCTAAGCACTTGACACACATTTTCTCACCTATCATTGCGATAATCTTAGAAAGTTGTAATAGCTACCCCCATTTTATAGATAACGAAACAGAGGCTTAGGGATGCTAAGTAACTTGCCCTGAGACCACATTGCTGGTAAGCAGCGGCAGAGGTTTGTGCACAGGTGGTCTGGCCTCAAAGCCACTGCTCTAAACCACCATCCATGTCTGCCTTTCAGGTTCTTATGTGGCTGGTAGGGTCTTGAGTCCCTGGAGACATTTCCCATCAGATTCTGCAGGAGTTTCTGTCTCTTGAGGCTGATGAGATAGCTCACATCACTGAATGGCCAGGGGATGTGATGTAACATTTGCATAGGTGGTGGATAGATATTTTTAATCTGAAAAAAAAAATGAAAGAAAAACCAAAAGAGTTCTAAAAGGAGCTTTGATGTGTCTATGTAAAACAGCTCTCCTGGAATTTCTTGGCCCCTGAAATGATACAGAAGCGTTGTTATCAGCCGGTGTAGCTGACACTGCATCTGCGACTTGGCATTTTGAGGGGAAGAGCAACTCCAGCCCTGCAAGGGCATGGAGGTGGTAAGGGGGCCCTCTGTCCATGCTTGTGTTCAGTGTGTGGTTTTGTTTAGTTGATAAGTCATGTCTGACTCTTTTCAACCCCATGGACTCGAGCCTGCCAGGCTCCTCTGTGCATGGGATTCTCCAAGCAAGAATACTTGAGTGGGTTGCCATTTCCTTCTCCAGGGAATCTTCCTGGACCCAGAGATTGAACCCGCAACTCCTGCATTGGCAGGTGGACTTTTTACCACTGTATCATCTGGGAAGATCTCCTAAGGAATATGCTTCTTCTTAATAAAAGTCGTACACAACAAGCTAAGCACTAACATCATACTCAATGATTAAAGGCAGGCTTCTTTTCTCCTAAGATCAAGAACAAGACAAGAGTGCCCACTTCCACCACTTTTATTTAGTGTAGTACTGGAATTCCTAGCCAGAACAATTAAGCAAGATTAATAAATAGAATTCATCTGAATTGGAAAGGAAGAAGTAAAAATGGTATGTTTGCAGATAATTTGACCTTATCTACATAAAATTCGAGTGACTCTACCAAAAATCTGTTAGAATTAATAAACAAATTCAGTAAAGTGGCAGTAAACATAATCAACATAAAAAATCTGTTGCATTTCTATACATTAATAATGACCCCTCTGAAAAAGAAATAAAGAGAACAATCTCATTTACGATAGCATCAAAAGCAATAAAATACTCAGGAGTTAATTTAACCAGGGATGTGAAAGATCTGGACAGTGAAAACTATAAGATATTGATAGAAATCAAAGAAGATGCAAACAAATGCAAAGATGTCCTTTGTTCATCGACTAAAAGAAACAGTATTGTTAAGCTGTCCATACTACATAAAACTATCTATAGATTCAGTAAAAATCCCTATCAAAATTCCAATGGCATTTTCACAGAAATAGAATGGAATAAAATTTGTATGGACCCACAAAAGAACCTGAGTAGACAAAATAATTCTAAGAAAGAAGAACAAAGCTGGAAGCGTCTCAAGATGATATTTCTTTTGACAGATTCTACATTTTCACTTGGTTGAATGCATAGGCAGAATATTAAGGTAACTTGTCACAACCTGAGGAGGTATTGGTGCATCTTATTTGGTCCATAATTAAAACTTTCTGGTCAGGCATACTTTTTAAGAGCTCTTTGGAACAAAGAACTCTCTAGAAGATAATTAGCTGTATAAAAGGACACAAATTAATAACTTAAAAGGAAGAAAGGAGCAAAAGTTGAGCCATATTACATTCTAATCTATATTAGAACATCGCATTTCATTTGGAATCTGTATGAAATAGTCCAGTACTTTTAGGTGGGCGTTATCACTGCACTTTGCAGCACGTGGGATCTCAGTTTCCCAATCACGGATTGCACCCATGCCCCCTGCAGTAGAAGCATGGAGTCTTAACCACTGGACTGTCGGGGAAGTCCCACTACACCTTCAACAGCATTGAAATACAGATGTACTTATATTTAGTCCAACGCTCTTACCACAAATTGCATTTGACCTGCAGTTTGGACTGCTAACTCTACCCCCCAAATTATAGCCAATAATACCAGTCAAGGGCTTCCCCAGAGGCTCAGTGGTAAAAAATCTGACTGCCAATGCAGGGGACTCAGGTTCGATCCCTGGGTCGGGAAGATCCCCTGAAGGAGGAAATGAAACCCCATTCCAGTATTCTTGCCTGGGAAATCCGATGGGCAGAGGAGCCTGGAGGGCTACAGTCCATGGGATTGCAATGAGTCAGACACGACTGAGCATCTGAGCACAATACCAATCAATCATGGAACTCTTGTACTGAATTTGGATTGAGTTTCAGAATTCTTTTCAACTCCAGGGAACAATTGGCGAAGTATTAGAACTGACAACAAGTTAGAATCTCCTAATCATTCTTAATATTCTTTAGTCTTCCCTTTTCTATTTTAACCAACTGACTACATTACACTATGACACCATGTTAGGAAGATGTTTTTGAGAAACTATTATCAGGGAATTTGATGTGTGTCACTTAGAGTCATACATGGGTAACACTGGGTCTGGGTTATTGTTGTGAAGATGGAAATACCTGGAGATCCAGGAAACCGCCCTGCATGTGTGCACATGGTAGGGATGGTGCAGGAAGCAGGGAGATAGCAAGAAGCAGCTGGCATCCAAATGTAATATATAGGGAACTAGAAATAGAGGACAGTGCCAAGGAGGGGTTATATAGAATGATTTAACTCTGGGTACTTAAATTGCTTGCTTCAGCCACAAACTCATTTGTAGTTGACCTTCAAAACAGGCAGAGATAAAAATTGGGGCAGAAGAAGAAACTTGTGGGGTGAAGTAGTGCCTCTGGAAAGCCATCCACCAGGCAGATGTACAATCACCAGGTAAGCAGGCTGTGAGTGGGGACAGCAAGCCTGGGAGGGAAAGAATCTGAGTGAAGAAAGAAGACACAGATATCGGGTCAGGAGAAGTGCCCACAGGTAAATGATGGGGAGAAGAAGACAGTCAGCTAAGTGAAACACAGAGGAGAGTTTCTGGGAAGTATATGGTGGCTGAGAAATATAAAATTCAAACATAGAGTTACCTTCTTTACTAAAGAGACTATAGAAGCAGAGCAATTAAAAGTGCCAATAGCGGTAACATCAGAAGAAGAGAATGATCTGACAAATCACTCATTGTGTCTGACCACACTGGGGTTATCAGTGACCACAAGGTAAAAGCCTTGGACTTCTCTCCACCTCCCTTTCAGAAAGCTTCTTCCAATTTTCCATTAAGCACCAATAACTCTATGGAAACCAATCTTGTAATGAGCAATAATCACCTCCCTCTGCTAGATGTTCAGAGCTTTTCTCACATAGCCTCTCAGCAAGCGTTTGACATGGTTGACACTCTCCTTTCCTTAACCATTTTCTTTTGGGGGATTTTGGTGAGCAAGCCACTCTTTGTTTCTTGTTAGCTCCTTGACTGCTCTTCTGGGGACCTCTAGCCTCCTCTCCGTAGCTATTACATGTTCAAGTTACTTGAAGATTTATGTCCATCTCTCTTTTCTTCAAACTTCCCAGGTGGCTCAGTGGTAAAGAATCTGTCTGCCAATGCAGGAAACGAAGGTTCTAATCCATGGGTCAGGAAGATCCACTGGAGAAGGACATGGCAACCCACTACAATATTCTTGCCTGGACCATCCCATAGACAGAGGAACCTGGCAGGGCTACAGTTATGGGGTCACAAAGCTTCGGACATAACGTATCGACTTAACAACAGCTTTTCTTTTCTTCACACTTTATTAAACATTTTATTTATTTATTTTTTTGGCTGCACTGGGCCTTCATTGCTTTTGTTCAGGCTTTCTCTAGTTGTGGAGACTGGGGGCTACTCTTCCTTTGAGAAGCAGGGGCTTCTCATTGCAGTGACTTCTCTTGTTTTGGAATACAGGCTCTCGGTGCATGGGCTTCAGTAGTTGCAACTCATGGGCTCATTAACTGTGGCGCATGGACTTAGCTGCTTGGTGGTATGCGGAATCTTCCTGGACCAGAGATCAAACCCGTGTCCCCTGCCTTGGTAGGTGGGTTCTTATCCACTACACCACGGGAAATCCTTCTTCAGGCTTTATATTCTCTCTGACCCCATCTACACCTATACTTAAGTTACCACTGAAATAGCTCCCATGTTCATATATCTGGCCTTAATTTCCCTTAGCTCTTCACTTGACTTTTACTCGAAAGTCTCAGTCTCTTCCAAATCAAAACCAAATTCAAGTTACCTTCCTCACAAAGCGAAACAAACAAGCCCTGATCCTCTTCCTCTGTTCCACAGCTTACCACCATCCATGATGGTGTACTACCTGGAAAGCTCACTGTTTCCCTCACATCAATTCTATTACCAAGTCCTGCTTATTTTTACCCTTTCATTACTTTTCTCCATCTCTGCTACTGTCACCTTAGTTCAAGGTACCCTCGTCAATCACCAGCTCTACTGAAATAAGCTTATTGCTGATTTTGCCCATTTAAACATTACTCTCAAGCCTTTTTGTAATTCTCCCATTGAGAAGGGCAGCCCAGGTTCTGGATCCTGGAATCGGGGTGCACTGTGGGACAGCATTACCCAATGTTACCTGACCCAGGGATTGAACCTGGATCTCCTGCATTGCAGGTGGATTTTTTTTTTTTCACCTCTGAGCCACCGGGGAGGCTTTCAGCTGATAGACAGTAACTATCAGCTAACTATCAGCCATCAAAACAGCACTGTTGGGCAGCAACAGTAACTGAGACACAGACGGATCACAATTACCTCCGCTATTTCTAATTTATTCTTTTTTTTTTTTTTTTAGCCTGTTTGTTTTGGTGACACCCGGCAGCATGTGGGATCTCAGTTCCCCGATCAGGGAGGGAAACTTTGCCCTCTGCGTGGGGAGCACAGAGTCTTAACCACTGAGTCACCCAGGAAGTCCCTCTAATTTGTTCTTGACACTGCTGAACCCAAGTAATCTCCTACTCAAAACTCTTCACCGCTATATGTGAAATATCAGGATTCTTCATCAATGCTAGAGATGAAGAGGGTGGCTCCACCCTCGTCCTGTAGCACACAACCTCTGCTCTGTTTTCCAGCTGCCCTTCTTTCAGTTCTTCTATTTGCTGTGCTTCTTTCTGCCATAGGACTTTGCACTATTTCCTTCGTTTGCAAACCTTTCCCCTCTACTCTTCAGCCTATTAATGGCCACTCATCCTGCATGTCACAAACCCATTGGCTTCCTCAGAAACACCTCCCTTGACTGCTCAATTCTAGATCAAATTTCCCTATTGTATGCTTTCAAAGACAAGATCCCTGTACCTCCAAGCATGGCAGTGCCACCAGGAATTTTGGACTTTATCCAAAGGCACTACTAGTAAGTCACTGAACGATTTCTTAAGAGTAACTGAAATATTAATGCGATAGCAGGATGCAAAATATATTGAAAATGAGAAGTATAATTTTTGAAAAAACTTTCTTTTGAGGGGTTAAATATTTGATTGATATCTGTTTCCTGCAACAGGCTGAAGGCTCTACTGGGACAGAGACCATGTTTGTTTTGCTTTCAGTATCATTCTTGCTGTTTTGCCTGGATCTTTGGTCTTTAATTCACATGACACTGAGAGTATACTTTAGGGTGACTGAACAAAGCTTGAGGGTATATTTATGAGGCCAGTGTGTTTCCATTGTAGTCTATTGAATAGTTTTAGGACAGCTAGGCTAAAGAAATAGTTATAAATTTGTTCTTAAGGAAATTACAGTCCAGTTGGGGAAATAAGACAGGCACAGTAATACCACTGATGCTTGATCCTTGTTATAATTCAGATGTTATGCTTGCTGCTCTATTTAAACTATGCTATTTATCTTCACAACTCCTAAGAGGTGAGTATTTTTATTATTCTTATTTTGCTGATCAGAGAGCAAACACTCCAGCAGGATTTGAACAAAAGACTCTTGTTCTAACAACCTGGCTAAAAATATGAGATTTTTCTTGGGAGAGAATATTTTGATACAAATGGCAGTGGGGGATAAAGTAGGTTAGACCAGATTTTCAGGCTGAGAAATTGTGAGTCTCAAAACATTAAAAAGAAAAAAAACATACAGAATAAGTTATCTGGCCAAGAAAGAATTAAATTAGGATTAAACAACAAAATGGTAACTGGAATATTCCTGAATTATTTGGATATTAAGTAACATACTTTTATATAGTCAATGCATCAAAGAAAAAGTTACAGAAGGGATTAGACAATAACATTGGGAATGTTATAAATAAATAAAATGTTTAAAAAAGCATTATCAGAGGAAAATATTAGTAAAGAAACTAATATGATTTGAAGGTCTTCTATCACAAGTTTTTATTCCAGTTCTAAAACTCAGGAAACTGCGGCTTAGGCAGCCCAACAAGCTTGAGTGAGATTCCAGTCTCTGCTTTAAATCATAATCACCCTGGGAATTTTAAGCATATATACCCTGGGCTTCCTGGTGACCCAGAGAATGAACTTCCCTGAAGGTGGGACCTGCTCTCCTGTGCTGCAGGCAAACCTACACCAGTCATTCGGTTACTATGGCTCAGATTCTATTCCACTATCCTTCAGCTATTAATGTTGGAATGGAAAAGGTGGGAGCATTAGGGACACTACCATTCTTACCTCTATTTGTCTTTTGCAATTGTGTGAATCTGGCATTTCACAAACTCAAACACAAGAGGAACTTGACTTACCTGGATTCATTGCTGTATCAGCATCTAGAACAGTGCCTGGCATGTAATGGATGCTTAATGCATATTTAGAAAGAATGGGTGAATGACTAAGGACCCCAATGTAGGAGAAAGGTGATTATAATGTATTTATAGGTGATTATAAATATATTTATAAAATAAAAACATTTTATTTATTATTTTATTTATTTAATGGAAATGGAGTGTGTATGTGCATTTATATGCATATATTTGTATGACAAAATAGAAGCAGTGCTTACAGGGAAATACATAGCTTTGGTTTATAGCACTGGTGGATTATAATAGAGAGGAAAAAAGGATTGAAATCAGTGGTCTAAACATCTACATTAAGAAGATGGGAAAAGAACTAATTAAATTTAAACTTTATACTTAAAAATAAAAAGCAGAATATAATATATTTTTAAGATCAAGAAAATCAAGATGTCTGCCCTTTCTATTTCTATGCAGCATTATCCTAGGAGCCCTAGTGAGTGTATGAAGGCAATAGATAGTAAATACTGGAAAGAAAAATTAACATTGCCTCTATTTTCCAAAGAAATTGAGTGTGTATGCAAAAAACACACTCAAAGGAGTCTAAAACATAAAAGTTTCTAGGGCTGATAAGTGAATTTACAAAGTCATAAGGTAAAAGATCAATATATAGAAATCATTGTTTTTCTATACACTGATAGTGAACAATTAGAAAATAAAATATAAAAATATTATTTACAATATACATAAAACCTCTACAGTTCTAACTACAAAATATTGCTGAGAAAAATTAGAGTAGGTATAAATAGATGAAGATATGCAGTATGTTAATGGATTAGAAATTTAAATAATTCTAAGATTTAAATTCCCTTCAAATTGACCTACTAATTCAGCAGAATTTCAGTCAAAATTCCTAAGACTCATTTTGCAGAAATTAGCAAGCTGATTTTATAATTTATGTGAACATGTGAAGAACCTAGAAGAATCAGAATAGTTTCGGGGAATAAAAAGTTAGAAGACTTTTACTACCGTTTTATACTTACTATTAAGCTATGGTAATCAAGACTATATGTTGTCAAAATAAAGACAGACCAATGAATGGTAAAATAGAGAATCCAGAAATAGACTCACACTGATACGCTTTTGACTTAGCACCAGAGTACTTATTTGAGAAAAAGACTCCTTAAAGAAATAGGAATAAAAGAGCTGAGTATCTACATACAGAAAAGAAAAGGCAACCTAGAGTCCGGTTTTACATTTTAGTTTAAACTTTTTAGTTTAAGGTGGATTCTCTGTAAAAACTAAAAATAACAATACTTCTATAAGAAAACATAGGAAAAATTCACTTCAAAACCTCAGGTTGGGCAAAGATTTTTGGAGTCGACCCAGAAAGTGCTAACCTAAAAATAATGTATAATATTTCACCAAAATTTAAAACTTCTGCACATGAATTTTATATCAGTATTATGTATAATAGCCCAGAGCAGAAACAACTCAAATGTCCATCAACTTGTGAGTGGATAAACAAAATTCGGTCTATCCACGCAATGGAATACTATTCGGCAATAAAAAGAAATGAAGTATAGATACATAGAAATACAGGAAGAACCTCAGAAACATGCCAAATGAAAAGAGTCAAACGCACAGACGGTATGCTGTGTGCTTCCATTGATCTAACATATGCACAGTGGGCGGATTTCCGCCCCTACCCCAGATGTAGTTACCTGGGGTAGGCTTGGAAATGGGGGAAATGAACTCTAGATGGGCCTGAACAATCTTGTTGGGGTGATGGAAATGTTCTATATCTGAATTAGGGTGATAGCTGTACAACTTGCTAACTTTATTAAAAATCATTTAATTATACACTTTAAATGAGTGAATTTCGCTGAATTAAATTACACCTTAATACGGTTTAAATAATTCAAAACTTTTGCTCATCAGAGGACAGTATTAAGAAAATGAATAGGCAAACTACCCTCCCCTCCTCCTCCTTTTGAGAGACCCTGAGCCAAAGACACCCAGCTGAGCCACTTTGGATTCCTGACCCTCAGGAATCACGTGAATAAGACAGAATCTTGTTGTTTCAAGCTGCTAAGTTTTGGTGGTAATTTCTTAATCAGTGAGCTATAACATTCAGGTGAGTACAGAGGCGCTCTCAGGGGTAGTGGAAACTTTATTTATCTCGGTCAAGGCATCCGCCATACAGGTTTATCAAAAATCATAGTACTGTGCACTTAAAATGTGTGAATTTACTCAAGACAAAATATTCTGTGTATAAAATTACATAGGTTTAGGGCACTTCTTCCAGTGAAATAGTGCATGAAGAGGTGAACCCTGGAACCAGCAGAGGTCTGGTTTCCTGCTGAGAAGGAACATTACTATTGGGAAAACACTTTGCTTGTAAGCTACCATGGCAGTTTTTGTCATCTGGGCAGAGAGACTGAGACTTGAACCTGTAGGCATTTGCTGGCAGGCTACACTTGATCCTGTTAGCCATCCTCAACACTGCTTAGTCACTCTGTGTGCAGTCGGAGTGGAGGAAAAGAGGCCAAGCATAGACCGGCTTAGACAAGACGTCCGTTTACTCCTCTCTCACGTAGCACTGCACGGGTGGCGAGATGCGCTGGGCTTGGTGGGTGGAGGGGCTCCCAGCAGCCATTCAGGATCCTCAGATCCTTCCAATGCACTGCTCCATCATTCTCTGGGGGATGTTCTGCATCCTCAGGGTTGGACCTGGCTCCCTGCTGATTCCACCTTGCAGCCCACCTAGAGGAGAACATACACCGTTTCCACTGATCTTGTGGTATAGATGCCTGTCACATGGAGGTTAGCCTAGAACCCTGGTATCCCTTTCTTTCTTTTTCTTTTACTACTAAATGTCCTTTTTAAATTTTTTTTGAAGGCACTTTAAAAAAATTATTTTTTATATTGGCTGAGCTGGGTCTTCCTTGCAGCACAAGGGCATCTCTCTAAATTCAGAGATTAGGCTTAGTTGCCCTGCAGTATGTGGGATTTTAGTTCCCCAACCAGGGCTCAAACCCATATCCCCTTCATTGGAAGGCAGATTCTTAACCACCAGGGAAGTCCCTGAAGACACTTTTCATAACTTTTTTTTTGCTAAATATATATATATATATATATATATATATATACACACACACACACACACACACAGCAACAAGGTCTCCCACTGTCCATCCATCTACTCTGATCTTCCTGAGCCAGGGATCAAACTCACGTCTTCTACGTTGCAGGCTGATTCTGTACCGCTGAGCCACCTGGGAAGCCAACAACTTGGTACCATCCCTTTTTTATAGATGGGGCTCTTGTGACAGAATTTGGATGACTTCCTGCAGATTAGACAGTAAGAAGGTTCCCATTGGAGCAGTGGTCCTCGGGAGAAGAGGAAGGTTGAGACAGTCATCACCTTCTTTGAGTGAAGAGCTATGTATGGCTCAGCAATGCCATTGAGTCTGTCCTTGAATTTGTCACACATCAACTGGTGTTGGACACATCCCATCACATGACCAGGCTTCACTGTAAAATGAGGGACTTGGGTGTAGGCATCCTCTACATTATCTCTTGTCTGAGATCTGTGTTCAGCTTTCTTGACGTCGACTCCTCCTGAGAACTTTGAGCAACTGCTAATTGACTGTTACTAAGGTTATCTGATGGCACTTCAGCCGAGTTTCTAAAAGTGTAATATTGGGTTTTTTGGCAGGTTACGTGAAACAGTGTTCAAAACCCTCCTGTTTCATTTTCACAGTTGGCCTTTCAGCCTCAGCTGTGAGAGGAGTGGCACTGAGAAACTCAGACCCTCTCGCAGCTCGTTGCCAGGTTAATGGGGACTTGGTGGAGGAAATGAGGACATCTTCCTGGTCAGGTTCTCCAACCAACCTTGAAAGTGAACTCTTTGACTCAGAAGCTGAACATTAAAAGTTTCTCTGATCTTTACCAGTGTGATAGTACAGTGTCCTGGGACCAATCAGGATTTGGCAACCTTTTCCAATAAGTGTGTGTGTGTGCTGGGGGGAGGAGAGGGGACAGAGCGTTTCCCATGCCAGCAAGCAAGTCTTAGCCGCTGGGGGTCCTACTCAATTTTAACACTGTATAACCTGGAGATGGGGCTTTTCAGGTGGCTCAGACAGTAAAGAATCCTGCAATGCAGGAGATGCAATTTTTAATGTATCTATTTGGTATAACCTAGCCAAATAAATAAGCTTGCCAGGTGGCTCAGTGATAAAGAATCCACCTGACAATGCAGGAGATGTGGGTTCGATCCCTGGGTTGGGAAGATCCCTTGGGGGGAAGGCATGTCAATCCACTCCAGTATTCTTGCTAGGATGATCCCAGGGACAGAGGAGCCTGGTGGCCTGGAGTCCATGGGGCTGCAGTCAGACACTGCTGAAGCAACCATGCATGCACACACGCACGTAGCCTGGAGATGACGTCAAATTCCACAGCACCCCCCTGTGCTTCTGACCGACTGAGTAGAGACGAGAGGGCCTCATCACTCCCTCCTTGGGATCGATTAATTTGCTAGAGCTGCTCACAGAACTCAGAAAAATATTTTGCTTACCAGGTTACGTTTTTCTTACTCTTTGTGACCCAATGGACTGTACCCCACCAGGCTCCTCTGTCCATGGGGTTCTCCAGGCAAGAATACTGGAATGGGTTGCCATTCCCTTCTCCAGGGGATCTTCCTGACCCAGGGATCAAACCCAAGTCTCCCACATTGCAGGCAGATTCTTTACCATCTGAGCCACTACTGATTCATACACTATGTCATAATTTCTTTTTATTGAGGCTTCAAAATAAGGAGATTCTTTGTCTGAGTCAGGTTAGTTGTTTTTGTCATTGTTCAGTTGCTAAGTTTTTTCTGACTCTTTGCAGCTGCATGAACTGCAACACACTAGGCTTCCCTGTCCTGCACTATCTCCTGGAGTTTGCTCAAACTCATGTCCATTGAGTTGGTGATGCCATCCAACCATCTCATCCTCTGTCACTGCCTTCTCCTCCTGGCCTCAATCTTTCCCAGCATCAGGGTCTTTTCCAATGAGTAGGCTCTTCGTATCAGGCAGCCAAAGTATTGGAGTTTCAGCTTCAGCATTAGTCCTTCCAGTGAATATTCAGAGTTGATTTCCATCTTATTCTTTAATATCTAATATATGACTTGGAATACAGAACATACATAATAAAAGTTTCTCTAGTAAATGGCTAGAAGCTGTATGAGAAATAACTGTCCTATTTACACATTGTCTCAAGGGTCACCTTAGCACTGATTGAGTAACTAGCATTTGTGTCCATCCCTGGTCTTGGCTAAAGTGGTCTTGTACAACCAGGAATAGAAGTCATAACCACTGGCATTAAAGTTAAAGTACATGACAAAACTGGAGAACAGAATGTAAAAATGATTATGCTTGATTGCAGAAGTTACTGGAGGGAGAATTTGCCATGAGACATGATGACCACATATGTCATTACTGACTCATACATTATGTCACAATTTTTATCGCATCCTCAAAATAAGGAGATTCTTTGTCTGAATTAGGTTAGTTGTAATTTTGCCTCGGATTACTAGAAGGGTTGAGTAACCTCTGGCATTTATTTAGAGACATGTTCTTCTTGGCATCTTACATATCTCAAGGTCAAAATGCAGAACCTTGCCAACACCCTCCTTGTTGAGAACGTCTTAAAAACGTGTGTGTGTTTGTGTATGTGTATGTGAAATCAGGAAATAGGCACGCTCCTAATGTAAATAGAGATAGAAGATTAGCTTTTGCTTTTGAGTGTTTGTTCCTGAATCACCTTTTACTTTTTTTGATATCCCTGACCTAAGGCTATATCCTTGACTTTATTTTTTAATTGGAGGATAATTGCTTTACAATGTTGTCTTGGATTCTGCCATACAGCAACACAAATCAGCTTAAATATACATATATCCCCTCCCTCTTGATCCCCCCTCCCACACCCCCATCCAACCCCTCTATGTCGTCACAGAGCACCAGGCTGAGCTCCCTGTGCTACACAGCAACTTCCCATTAGCTAGCTATGATAGTGTAAGTCAACCCTACTCTCTCAAGTCGTCCCACCCTCTCCTTCCCCTTATTATGTTTATAATTTCGTTCTCTACATCTGCATCTCTATTCTTTCCCTGCAAGTAGGTTCATCTGTACCATTTTTGTAGATTCTATATGTATGTGTTAATACACGATAATTTTTTTTCTCTTTCTGATTTGTATAGTCAGGGTTTTTTTTTTCTTGCTATTGTCCACAACATTGCCAATGAGAAGCTAAATATTTTTAAACTTCCATGGTGTTTTAAAAATATATTAAGAGAACACAAGCTACCAAGTTTAAGAGTATTTTGATATGTTTCCAAATTATCCTCTGAAAAGTTTGTATCAGTTTATACATCCACCATCTTCACATTCTTTTTGTTAGTATTGGATATTATAATGTTGTAAAGCTTTTACAAATTTGATAAATGAAAATGGTATTTGATTTAAATTTCTTAATTACTTCTGATGAATTTTATTTATTGAAAACTTCTAGTGAAGCTTCCTGAAACTTCTATACCTCATTTTTTGAACATTAAAAAAATTAAATTATCATTCCATATACTTATATAGAGTGTATATATTTGAGTGTGTGTATATGTACCTATGCTCTCTATATAAGCTATACATAAATTTTCAAATATTTCCCCAGGCTTTAGTTTGCTGTCTGTTTATAACATTTTCAGAGGTAATAAAACTGATTTGGTCTATGTTGTTAGGGTTTCTGTATTTGCTATTATGCTCCGAAAACCCACCTCATAATCAATTAAATATTTTATTCTATGTTTATAGCTTTAATTTTTTTTCACTGTTTTAATCTCTAACACATCCTGGAATTTAATTTTTTTCATCAATTAAACTGGATTTTCCTATTGCTTGTAATATATTTTACAATGTTGATATTAAAACACTTATAATGCTTAAGCAAATCTAAAATGGTCTAAACACTATTTATTTAAAACTTAGAGGAGTCTGGTGGGCTTCAGTCCATAGGGTCACACAGAGTCGGACATGACTGAAGTGACTTAGCACATAGCACATATATATCTTGCATAATTTTATTCACACACATTCTTAGGTATAGGGCTGACAAGAAATATGTGAGCATGATTAAAACCATTATTAGAGATAATACCCAGAAGTATTCAAAATTTCTTCACTGATCATTGCTCATTATAGCCTGAAATACATGATTTTAAAATTAGTCTTGTGTCTCAATACTCTGTACTTCAGACAAAAATGCAGTGCTTGTTTCCTAACTTATGCTCTGTATTACATAAGTATATTTACAAATTCTTTTTTAAAATATGTCCTCAATTACAGAAGGGGTTTTCAGGAGAATTGGACAGGACATTGAAGAGAAACACTTTTAAGTGGATGATTAAAATGACTTCCTGCAAATGTATGACTGTGGTTTCTGTGAAATTAGCTTTTTTTTTCTTTTTCCTTTTCACAATCCTCTTTCCTTCCTGAGTCTAAATTTTCTTTTTTTTTTTTTCAACAGTAAACATTTATTTATTTATTTATTTATTTTTTATTGTTTTTGCCATACAACCTCACGATACCACCATGGGCCTACACATGCTTCTTGGAATATTTCTTCAAAACATCTGGACTTGATCTCAGAAGATAATCTGAGAACGAATATTTACAGGTTTGGAGAATATCAGCAAATGATGACCACGTTTAAATTTTCACCAACCTCAGATGGAAGCTTCTAGATTTTTAGGTTTTAGAAGACGTAGGGCCATGAAGAAAATGTTGACATTTATTTAAACAGGAGGAATGGGTGAGAACAGGACCTGCAGTTGAGCTTTTCCTCTCATGTTCTGTGGAGTTACAGGGCAGGGGTTGTAAGTGAGACCGCAGAGAAGAAAGGCCAACACAAAGGGAGGTGTTAAGATCATAACCGGCACATCGGGCTTCCCAGGTGGTTCAGTGGTAAAGAATCTGCCTCCCAATGCAGGAGACGCAGGTTCAATTCCTGGGTTGGGAAGATCCGCTGGAGAAGGGCATGGCAACCCACTCCAGTATTCTCGCCTGGAAAATCCCATGGACAGAGGAGCCCAGTGGGCTACAGTCCATGGGGTTACAGAGAGTTGGACATGACTGAGCAACTAAACAACAACAAATCTGTACCTCAGATTTTCTCTCATACTCTCACTGTGTGGGAAGCTAAAGCATCTGT
The DNA here is from genome assembly GCA_007570785.1 of Antilocapra americana. Taxonomy (NCBI): domain Eukaryota; kingdom Metazoa; phylum Chordata; class Mammalia; order Artiodactyla; family Antilocapridae; genus Antilocapra; species Antilocapra americana. Next base: position 7,130,198 of record ML662448.1, read on the forward strand.
GTGAGATTCTGAGGAGCAAAGGCAGCTACAGGAGACACCACATCAGGATGAGACCACTTCAGGTCAAGACAGAGACTCCTGCCCAAAGTCACGCAATCTCTGCCGGAGACGCAGACCCAGCCCCTGCCCTCTGCCCTCCCAAGCCCTTGGCTGGCCTACTGTCCTGCTGCCTGCTGTCTGTATGCTCTGCTCCTGGTACCCACATGTGGGTCAGCTCTCTGTCCGCAGAGACCCAGCCCTGTGAGTCCTCTGATGTGCCCCTGCTGACCAGTATTTCAGGGGCAGGATGTCTGTGATAAAACAGTTTTGTTTACTTCTGATACCTGGTCAATGATCTGGTACGAGTATATAGGATGAGAACGTAGAACAGAAGAAGATTTATCTGATTAGATGAGGGGAAGGGGTGTTTTTAAGAAGAGTGGAACCATCTCTAAGGTAGGAAGTTGCCTCTGATAAAGGAACTCCAAAGAGATACAACAGAGCAACCTCCTGACAACACAGATCACAGAAGGCCTCTTAAATAGGACTAGAAGTTGAAATTTTTGTTTTAAACATTTTATTTTGTATTGAGGGGTATAACCGATTAAAAATGTTGGGATAGTTTCAGGAGGACAGCAAAGGAACTCAGCCATACGTATACATGGATCCATTCTTCCCCAAACTCCCCTTCCCCCCAGGCAGCCACATAACACTGAGCAGAGCTCCCTGTGCTATACAGCAGGTCCTTGTTGATTATCCGTCTTAGATACAGCAGGTGTACATGCATCCCAAACTAACAATCCCTTTCCCCTACCTTTCCCCCCCAGCAACTGTAAGAATGTTCTCTAAGTCTGTGAGTTTTTTTGTTTCATAAATAAGTCCATTTATATTATTTTTTTTCAGATTCCACATATTAGGGATGCCATACGATATTTCACCTTCTCTGTCTGACTTCACCCAGGAGAGATTGAATTTTTAAATGAAAGCCATTTCATACTAGCAAGGACCCCTGACTTCTACCTCCTTGTTGATAGATTCACAAGGAAAATAGTGATTGGCACATTATTGTCTAATGTAAGTTACCTATTTCTGTATAACAAATGACTCTAAAATGGGGTAGCCTAAACAATACATATTTCTTGTCTCACATACCTTTTGCGGGTCAGGGGCCCAAGAGTGACTTAGCTGGGTGGTTTTACTTCACAGTCTTCCATAAAGTAGCGGTCAGCCTGTTGGCCAGAAGATTTGCTGCAACTGGAAGACCTCCCTCCAGGGTCACTCATGTGGGTCATTGGCACAAAACTTTGGTTCCTCTCCATGTGGAACACTCACAGGGAGGCTCCACATGTGGCTTCTCTGAGATACATTGACTCCAGAGAGAGAGCCAAGATGGTAGCCACATGCTCTTCACAATCTAATCTTGGAGGTGGCATGTGATGGCTTACCCCATGTTTTGTTGGTCACACTGACAGTGTGAGAGAGGACTCTGCAACAGGAGGAAGGGGTCACTGGGGGCTCTCCTGGAGCCTGGCTGTCACACTGACTAAAGGTACTTTTTTTATTGGGACCTCACAATTTATAGCTACTCAGCTGCTCATCCTTTAGTTTAAACGTCTCAAGTCTGGCAGAGGACACACGAACACTGAACCTTGTTAAAATGTGGAGGGAGATAAACATCTTTTATAAAAGCCATTGAGTAAACATTTTCAATTCTTTTATTGTGGTTGCTTGGATTTTTGGAGAAGAATATGAATATATGAGTATATGTGTGTCTGTCTGTGTGTTGGGATGGGGCGGAGAGAGACATGGGAGAGACAGAGAGAAAGAGAGGGAGAGGAAGAGAGAATGTAAAAAACCGTAATTTTTCAGATCAGATTTTTCTTCCAGTTGGTGTATCTGCACGTGTGCTGAGTTGCTCAGTCACGTGGACGTCGGTCGTTGCAGCACGTGGGCTCCTCCATTGTGGCTCCCCAGCTCGAGGGCACAGGCTCGAGAGCTGTGGCCCACAGGCTTCATGCTCTGTGGCACGTGGGCTCTCCCCAGATCAGGGATTGAACCCGTGTCTCCTGCAATGTCAGATCCTTTACCACTGAGCCACCAGGGAAGCTCTGAGTTTTGGCATTTAAAAGCTCCTCTTGGTTTTGGTAAAGAACTAAGATGTCATGTCTGTGTGGACAAAATCCACATGCAAACATACATAAGCCCTTTCACATGGTCTCACATGCACACACAAGAAACACTCCGGCTCTCCAGCAGTACCAGTCTGTCCTCATCTCAAATGTAAAAAGTTTGGCCAATTTCCTTTCACGTCTTTGAATGGTGAATCATCACAGATGTCTCGTGCCCCCCTAGAGAAGCATAGCCTTCCATCAGTTCTAGGGCACTTTTGCTTAGGAGCCTCTCAGTCATTTTTAGGGGATGCAGTCATTTTTAGAGGCTGTAGCCTGAGACACCAAGTCAGCTCTTCAGGTCTGGGGACTGAGATCCTCTGTGGCCGCACCCCACCTCCAGGCTCACCCAGTCTCCCCCTGCCAGTTGGGCACCTCAGCAAGTGTCTTTGGATTCTACATTCTGCAGAGACCTTGCAGATAGAGAGAAAAAGAAACCCCTGAAGCTACTCACAGCTGCTGAGGCCCCTCTATCTTCCATCAAACGTTTCCTTCTCTATTATAAAACCTGATGGATCTTGATAGATGTTGGCCTCCCTGAACTTCACAAAATGTCTTGAGCTGGTAATGGAAACACTGAAGATGCCGTTAATCATCCTGATAACAGTCAAGTACATCAGTGCCAGTGCTGAGAAGCTCTTTGAAAGACATTCCATAGCAGAGTTGGCCACTGTTTCTAGACCCTGTTCAGCTATCTTAACATTCATATGATGATAAAAGATATAGAGAGATCCATATTTAGGGTAAACCATAACTTCACTTTGCCAGAAAGGCTTTTTTTTTTTTTTTACATATCAATAATTACTTTATTTTTTTTTTTTTTTTTTTTTTTTTTTTATTATTGTTTTTGCCATACATTGTCATGATATCACCATGGGTTTACATATGCTTCCCCTCCGGGTCCCCCCTCCCTCCTCCCTCCCCCCCGGGAAATCTCGCTGCACCAGTCCCGAGCATCAATCCTGGGCTGGCGATTGATTAGACACATGACAATTAACATGCTTCAATGCCCTTCTCCCATATCATCCCACCCTTACCCTCATCCACAAAGTCCACAAGTCTATTCTATACATCTGCGTTCCTTTTGTTGTCTCCCATGTTGGGTTCTCATTACTGTCTTTCTAAATTCCATATATATGTGTTAATAAAATCCCACTCTTGAATAAAGACCATGTCATAGTTTCTCAATGTACTGCACTGAGCTCAGTCACTCAGTCATGTCCGACTCTTCGCGACCCCATGGACTGTAGCCTGCCAGGCTCCTCTGCCTATAACCTGCTCTAATTTTTAAACACATCCAGACTGTTGCAAATTTCTAATTTAAACTCAAAATTTTTCAGGTTTGTAAAATGCTGCCTTCCCCTCAGATGGTGTTAGAGGTAAAGAAACTGCCTGCCAATGCAGGAAAGATAAGAGACTCGGCTTCAAACCCTGGGTCAGGAAGACCCCTTGGAGGAGGGCATAGCAACCCATCCCAGTATTCTTGATTGGAGAATCCCATGGGCAGAGGAGCCTGGCGGGCTACAGTCCAGGGGATGCAAAGAGTCAGACACGACTGAAGCGACTCAGCATACACGCATGCACCTTCCCCTCATCCTCCTTTTTGGGGTAAAGACTAAGTTCCTTGAGATCAGGAATGAGTTTCATCCTGACCTCAAATCTCTCACAATGCCCCACGCAATGCTGGGCACATCAGTAAATACTGCTTGGTTTCGTGCTGAAGTGCATTTTCTCTAAATCTCTAGCTGTGAAGAAGAAGTGATAAATGACTCTATGTAAAGGTAGATTTTCTGTGCCATTTTTCTAAACTTCATATATATATATATATATATATATATGCATACATTAATATACGATATTTGTTTTTGTCTTTCTGACTTCCTTCACTCTGTACAACGCAGGCCTAGAGAACAAATGCATGAGCACCTAGGAGGGAATGGAGGGTGGGATGAATTGGGAGACTCGGATTGACAAAAATATACTGCCAGTGCCATGTATAAAACAGATAGCTCATGAGAATTTACTGTAGAGCACAGGGAACTCTACTCAGTGCTCTGTAGTGACCTAAATGGGAAGGAAATAAAAAAAAAATGGATGTATGTATAGGTATAGCTGGTTCACTTTGTTATACAGTAAGAACTAATGCAAGATTATAAAGCAACTGTACTCCAATAAAAAATTCTTTAAAAAGTGGGCTCCATATAAAGACTGTGCAGTAAATAACTGGATTCTGCAGTAGATTTTCATCTTCTATGTATGGTGATCATAGGGAAGAAGAAAAGAAGATTTGATTCCTTTGGTGAGACTGGGGTCTTGAAGGAAACTTGAAAACAAATTGAACTTTTCGAAGGAAAATTCTGGTGGGTTAATTATATGGGAGGGCAGAAAGCCACCAGTGTTCATTAATATGGCTGACCCCTTACATATATTATTCATTTACTATTGACACTAGTCAATCCTAAAGGAAATTATCCCTGAATATACACCTTGCAATGAGGGAGATGCTAGTATGATCCGTGGCCCAGGAAGATGCCACATTCTCCAGAGCAGCTAAGCTCCTGTGCCACAAACATCAAACCTGTGCTCCAGAGCCCAGGAGCTGAAACTACTGAAGCCCATGTGTCCTAAAGCCTGTACTCCACAACTAGAGAAGCCACGGCAATGAGAAGCCTGAACACCTCAACTAGAGAGTAGCCCCTGCTCATTGCAACTAGAGAAAAGCACAAGTAGCGATAAAGACCCAGCACAACCAAAAAATATATAATAATAATAATAATAATAATAATAATAAAATCACATAGATGACTAAGTCTGTTTATTCAGAATTCTCATGGAAAGAGTCCAGTTACAGAGGCTTTTGATTTTGGCTGTAGCCCTAAGTAAGGTAATTGATCAGCCCCTCTGAGTGTCCACTAAGCCTCTGAGGGGTGCAAGGGTCAGCGTGTGCAGAGATCTCTGCACACAGAGCCTGGTTCACTCTTAGGCACCCAATCGTATCGGAGTTTTCAGAACATAGACATTCTGGCATCAACAGTAAAACCTCCTGCAGAAATGTACACTGTTGTTCTTAGAACCATAGTTTCAGCTGCCAACTCACTGTAAGGGCACTGAGTGACCTTTTTGCTGAAAAAGTCACCCACAAGGAAGGTAAAACAGAGCTAAGAGGAAATGTGACTGCCTGCAGAGCTACCGTTACAATTGAAAGTGCAGCTTCATCAGAGATCTTTCAAATAGAGAACATGGTGCAAACTGAAGTTGATATTTGTTAACAGAGCAGCTCATCAGCAGCCTGGTTCCTGTCTCTTAACTGATAAGGACAATGGAAGGCTTCAAAAGAAATGTGTATATTGCATGTAGCACAGAGCTGTTAGAGAACTGGTCTTTGGAGTTAGCAAACTCTTTTGGTAGGAAGCTGAGGAAGAAAGAGCTCATCAGCCGGATGGTAAGTGTCTCTCCTTGGGGCGATTTTCAAAAATGCTTTGATCTCAAAGGGAATGGAATTCGAAATCAAAAATTTAGGTTGAAAACAATCATTGCCCTTGATTTTCTGTTTATGAAAAAGGTAGCCTTACCAAGGGGAAAACCAAGGTACAGAGTGATGAAGTCCCTTAAAGTCTTGCTTGTATTACATGGAACGTTGGCCTCCTGTGCGTGCTAAGTCGCTTCAGTCATATCCTACTCTTTTTGATGTTTTATGGACTGTAGCCTGCCAGGCTCATCTTTCCATGGGATTCTCCAGGAAAGAATACAGGATTGGGTTTCTATGCCCTTCTCCAGGGGATCTTCCTTACCCAGGGATCAAACCCTCGTCTCTTACATTGCCTGTGTTGGCAGGCAGTTTCTTTACTGCTTGCACCAAATGGGAAGCCCATTGGCCTGCTGTATTGGAAAAGAAATGGAGGAGGGTGGGCTTGGGAGGGGGTCTTGTGGTGTATAGTACATGCAGAGTGCTCATATTCCAGAGTTGTTCTTGCTGGAATCCACTGAAATTCAGAAATGGAATCTGCTCAGATGGTGGAGAAGGGAAAAAAGCTTGGGAGGAAAGAAGCTCCTGGGTAGGGGTAGGGGGCGGGGAAGAGGAATGTGGTGTGTGGAAAGGGAGAAGGAAATAGGATGGAAAAAGAGAGTGATGTATTTCAGGAAGAGGGCTGCTGGGGGCCCGTCTTTTGAGGAGAGTGGTGGGTAGGGAGGAATAACTGACTCAAACCCATCTCTGGCATGGGCACCTCTGGTTGATGGCTCCATTCCTCCCCTCTCTGAAGGCTTTCAACAAAATGTGCAGGGGCAAATGTGGCAGAGCTGGTCCCTAAAGGTGTACTCACTGTGTGTCAGGCATGGAGAAGAGGGAGGTATGCATAGTTGTGTGCCATATTCAATGCCATATTCATATATCGTTGCCCGCAAAGTCTCAATATGGACCTTGTCATTCCATTCCTGTGTACAGTATGGGAGAGGAAGCTCCAACACCCACAGAGCCACATGTAATCCCCTGCTCTTACTCTTCCTGATGACTCTAGACCATTCATCTAACCTCTTTAATTCTTGTACTGTTGACTTATAAAGCCAGCATATTAGCACTAACGTCAGACTCAGAGGGTGGTGTCTAAAGATGAAATGGATGTAAAGTCATAGGTGCTCAGTCAATAAAGAATCTGCCTGCAATGCAGGAGACCCGGGTTCGATCTCTGGGTCAGGAAGATTCCCTGGAGAAGGAAATGACAACCCACCCCAGTATTCTTGCCCAGGAAATCCCATGGACAGAGGAGCCTGGCAGACTACAGTCCATGTGGTCACAAGAGTTAGACATGACTTAGCGACTAAACCACCACCTAAACTAACATCAAATGCTTAATGATGTCAGCCCTCATTGTCATCATTATTTTTTTACTTTTCCTACTTTGGGAATCTTTTCCTCTGTGCCCTACTGGTGGCCCTCTGTGGCTGCTGATTTGAATCACAGAATCCCCAACAGGAAGGAGAGTTTTCTCTGCTCTTGAACAGGATGTGTAGGTGAGGAGCTTGATCCTTCTATATTTGGATATGTGGACCAGTAGGTCAAAAAGATCCAGGATGTCTTTGGTTTCCAGATTCCTGCTTTTCCAGTAGGAGAATTCTTCATCTATGTCCTTCAAAATATTTGTCCTATGATTATGAGAGTCTATATTTCTCTGCTTGCCCTTCCACCCTTTCCATTTTTTTGGAGAAAGATGAGGCTTCCCAAGTGGCTCAGTGGTAAAGAATCCACTTGCCAATTCAGGAAACCAGGTTCAATCCCAGGGTCAGGAAAATTCCCCGGGAGACGGAAATGGCAAACCACTCCAGTATTCTTGGCTGGAGAAACTCACGGACAGAGGAGCCTGGCAGGCTACAGTCCATGGGGTCTCAAAGAGACAGACATGACTCGGCGACTAACAGCAAGAGCAGAATTTTCAATACTTCTGCAGTGATTTACACACAGAGGTTCAAACCGATCTGTGAAGGAAAGATGAATACCTCTCTCCAGGGAAGTTTTCCAGGGAAGGTGATCAGCTTTTCTCTCGTGTACCTTCAAGGTCTATCTGCTTGCTCTCTGGAAGATCTCCTCCAGTTTGGTGGGTTTAATTTCATCTATACACTCTTGTATCCCAAATTTATATATATCTGGATGTAGGTCTCTAACCTACATATGTCTCCTGAACTTCAGCCACAAATAGCTCATTGATGCCTTGACATCTCCAGCTGTATGTCTAAGAGGTATGCCTGGTGTATATATCCCGTACTCAGGGACTTTCACTCCAAACCTTGTCCCAAGTCCAGGCTCCATCTTAGTAATTAGTAGAAAAAAAATACGGCCAAATTTCATGCTAAGTTGCTTCAGTCGTGTCCAACTCTTAGTGACCCTGTGGACCGTAGCCTGCCAGGCTCCTCTGTCTGTGGGATTCTCCAGGCAAGAATACTGGAGTGGTTGCCAAACCCTCCTCCAGGGGATCTTCCTTGACCTAGGGATAGAACCCAAGACTCCTGCATTGGCAGGCAGGTTCTTTACCACTAGTATCACCTGGGAAGCCCCCTATGGCCAAATTAGTTTAGATTAATCCTGAAAATGAAGAGTAATTCTGAGGATTCTTAAGAAGAGGATAATCTGCCCTTGCAGTCAGCAGGCATTGGAAGATTTCTGCTTAACTTGGCAGAATTATGGCTGCTCAATATCTTGGATTTAGTTATTTATTGGAAGCTCTTGCCTTTCATGTTTTGTCTTGCTAAGTTATTATAAACTACTATACTTTTACATAGTGGTTATAGGCCAAAATGGCTTAGTTCTCTATAGAAAATGGGCTTAAAGGAAATTAGGGCTATTTATTTTATTTCATCTCCCTGTTTCAATCATAAGAAGGCAAGATTTACCACTGTAATCTCTCTTTTTAGGTGAGATTGCGGGGGGCGGGGGTGAAAGACATGTCTTTGAGGTTCAGCAAGTCTGGTTTCAACCCCAGCCACAACTATGTGAGCTTGGTCAAATTATTTAACCAGTCTCATCCTTGGGTTTTTATTTTAATCTGTAAAATTTGAATGCTGCTGAAGATAAGTACTATGCAATATTGTACTTTCAATGCAAGGACTTAATTGTTGAATAATTGAATTATTTTATAGTGATAGCTTTTATTTATCACAATAGCTAGACTTTATTAAATGCTTTTGCAAGATATCATGGGTATGCCATTAAGACTCTAACTGAAGCCTTATTGAAAACTAGGAAACCAAGATAACCATGGCCTAGTCTGAATGAATAAATGCCTAAACTTAATTAAAAATTTTTAAGGTGTTTTAGGATACAAAATGTAAGTTTGTATTCAAATGTAAGCATGTTTAAGGTAGTATTATTTTATTTGTCAAATGTTACCTAGAGGTTACAGTGTCTTGGGCGCTGTTTCAAGTTTGTCTGCTGCTGATTCTGTGGAGCAGATTCTCAATGCCAAAACCCATATGATCTTAACAACTAAGTCGAGAATAGCGGCAAGCAGATCTTATTCCTTGAAGTGATGCCAGCATCTTGTGGTGAATCTCCCAGCAGTGACAAGACTTTTCATCTCTCCCTCTGAGACCACATGACTGATATTGATGCAGAAGGAGATGCCTGCATCAAAAACATTGCAGGGGAGCAGGGCTAGGAGTGGTGGTGTTGTCAACTGGCTCCCAAAATCCACTAGAACTTTTCTTGGGCAGCATCTCCTCTTTTAACCTTCATCATATCATAGCAAAATAATATAGTGGCTAGGAATCTAGCCTTTGGAGCCAACCTGCTTGGGTTCAAATTCTGGCTCCATCTCTCAACATAACATAACTGGTAACATTTTCTTACCCTCTTGGATGTCTCAAGGCTTCCCTAGTGGATCAGGCAGTAAAGAATCTGCCTGTAATGCCAGAGACCCAGGTTTGATCCTTGGGTTGGGAAGATTCCCCGGGATGAGGGAATAGCCACCCACTCCAGTATTCTTGCCTGGATAATTCCATGGACAGAGAAGCCTGGTGGGCTACAGTCTATGAGGTTACAAAGAGTAGGACACGACTGAGCAACTAACACTCCGTGTCTCAGTGTCCTTGTCTGTAAAGTAGCTGCAATAATAATAGTGCTTGCTTCATTGGGTGGTTGTGAGAATGGTTCTAATACACGTAAGTCATTGAGAACTGTATGTGCCATACAGTGAATTCTAGAGAAGCCTTAGCTTTAGTTATTATATTATTGTGCTGGTTTGGAATCAGTCCTAGAATCCTTCTGGGATGTGGTGAGTTTTGAAAATAAGTCAAATTTACCCATGATTGAGTCACACCAGCTATGTGGAGCTAAAGGCAAATTTGCAGCAAACATTTATTTGACATGGAACCCAAGAGTTGAGGGTTATGGTTTTCCATGTCATTTCCCCTTAAGGCAGTCTTATGATTTCCCTCTGTTTCTATGAACTCCTTAGAAAAACTTGCCTTTCCTGTCTAAGAGCCCTGTAGGGACTTGAATCTGAGAATCTGGAATCCGTGTTTGGATAAGACTATGTTAGTTCTGGACCTTAAACGGTACATTTGCAAAATCCCTTAGAGTCTGTTTACTTCTCATCTCTTGCCTCCATTTGCTTTTGAAACTCTCTTAGCACCAAAGCAGCTATAACTGCCTGAGCCTTCCTCCCTACTGTCTACCAAATGAAGTATCAAGGAGTATCTGGATGGGCAGTCGTAGGGTTTCCAGATTTTCAGATCATTTGGAACTCAAAGTGTAATAATGTCGGAGCCACAAACACCAAACATTAGCTTGAGCAACTGATGCTAAAACAGAATAAGATCTGATTACTTCTTCCAAAGGATTATTCACTGTTGTCCTTAAATATTTACATACCAGGGTCAAGAGTTCTTGGTATACAGTGAACCAGCACTTTTGAATGAGTCATGGATGTTGGCTCAAGATGAAATTTTAGGGTGGGTGGAGTGGGCATGTGGAAGGATGTCTCTTATCTCCCCTTTAAAATGAAAGAGGGAATTTGCGCATGTGAGGAGTCGGTAAGGAAGAAGCCGCAAGAACTGAAAGTCTTCATGGCTCACTCGTTGCCTTGAAGTTCTTTCCTTCTGCCCTTCACTTGGGGTAAGCATCCCTTACTTAACTAAAGTTCATAGTAAAAATGTTTCCATACATGTAATGAGAAAAGTACCAACAATTCATGTTTAGAGGAAATGTGCAGTACTGAAATGTATTAAGGGTTATTGTAGTCATCCTATGTTTGTCAGTTTCTTTATTGGTTCCATCCTTCCTCTGACTTTTTAAGAAAAAAAATATATAGCTGTTATCCTTTTGTTGAAAGAAAAACAAAATGTAATTGTTTTTCATAGGCCTTCAACTTGTCTTAGAAAGCCTTTGGTGGATCTTGGGGACAAATAGGGTGAGAGACATGTTTTTGAGGGTCTGGTAGTGTCTAGGGCAATAATTTGATGACCATTTTACTCATCTCCTTACAATCCTTAGGAAATATGGGATGACAGCTCACCTGTGTCCTTGGGGGAGAAGGGGGTCATGTGAACGCACAGCCAGTTGCCAGCCTGTGTGGGTGTTTGTGGTTTTATGTCAGCCTTTGTAATACTGTGTTGTCTAGAGTCACTTGAATTTTATGATTTTCTTTTTCTTTCAGAAATAGAAACTTATTTTCTTTCCTCTTAATGTAGCTTCATTCATGAGACAGTGAAACAGCACAACCATCATAAGGTCTGCATGAGCCCAGGGTCCAGTATTCAGTGATGTATGTCTGAAGTCAGCTTGTATACTAAAGATCTGCTAAGGATGAATCCTTCTTGCAGGGAGCAGGGGTATTAAGCAAGTCAAAATCATGGCTGTAAATATTTTTCTTGTGATTTTTATTTATTTATTTACTTTTTGGATATTTTGATATGTTGATTAGGCAAAAAGTGGACATGTCAATAAGAGTTAGACACACATGGTCAGAGCTGAAGATGGAAATTTCAGAACCATCCATGATAAGCTGGTATTTAAAGCCAGGAGGAGATCACAGAAAAGATGGAAGAGATCACAGAATCTTCTTTTCCATCAGGTTTTCTTTTAGAAGCATCAAATAATAACTTTTTCAGTCTTTAGTGAAGCAGTCTGTTACCACACAAGAAATTCCAAGTGATGAGAATGATGTATGTCAGGAGCGCATTTTGTTGCAAGAGCTAAGGATTCCTTTGGAAATTAACCATTTGTAAGATAATCATTTAAATGGTTTCTGATAGTTGAGATGCATTTTTACATCAAAATGAGCCTTAGAATTTAAAGTGAAAATTTTTTAAATTAGTTCCATTTGAATAATGAAAATAAAAGGATATGCTTTTCCAAGAATGCAAAAGGAATCTGAATGAGATCGTGGTTTGCCAAGGGTGTAAAGCAGTAGATATAAAACTTGAATTTGAAGCCAGGTTTTCTTTTTTTTTTCACGGCCCATTTTTTAAGCTACACAAATGACAAGTCATATGTTTGGAAGAAAACAAAGAGAATGTCATGTCTTCCAATTCTCTCATTTGCTCTTTTGTGAAATCCACAAAGCATGCTTTTAAATCACAGAACTGTACATTAAATTATATCAGAAAAAATAATAATATTTTTCTTTTTTATTTATTATATTTTTTATTAGTTTTGCCATACAATGACATGATATCGCCATGGGTTTACATATGCTCCCCCTCCAGAACCCCCCTCCCTCCTCCCTCCCCCCGGGAAATCTCGATGCACCAGCCCCGAGCATCAATCCTGGGCTGGCAATTGATTAGACATATGATAATTAACATGTTTCAATGCCATTCTCCCATATCATCCCACCCTTGCCCTCATCCACAGAGTCCACGAGTCTGTTCTATATATCTGCGTTCCTTTTGCTGTCTCGCATGCTGGGCTCTCATTACCGTCTTTCTAAATTCCATATATATGCGTTAGTATACTGTATTGTTGTTTTTCCTTCTGGCTTACTTCACTCTGGATAATAGGCTCCAGTTCCGTCCACCTGAGTAGAACTGATTCAAAACTGGACAACCTGGATGAAATGGACAAATTCCTAGAAAAGTACAACTTTCCAAGACTAAACCAGGAAGAGATAGATAATATTAATAGACCCATCACAAGCACAGAAATTGAAACCGCAATCAGAAATCTTCCAAAAAACAAAAGCCCAGGACCAGATGGCTTCACAGCTGAATTCTACCAAAAATTTAGAGAAGAGCTAACACCTATTCTACTCAAACTCTTCCAGAAAATTGCAGAGGAAGGTAAACTTCCAAACTCATTCTACGAGGCCACCATCACCCTAATTCCAAAACCCGACAAAGATGCCACAAAAAAAGAAAACTACAGGCCAATATCACTGATGAACTTAGATGCAAAAATCCTTAACAAAATTCTAGCAAATAGAATCCAACAACACATTAAAAAAATCATACATCATGATCAAGTAGGCTTTATCCCAGGGATGCAAGGATTCTTCAATATACACAAATCAATCAATGCAATACACCACATTAACAAACTGAAAAATAAAAATCACATGATCATCTCAATAGATGCAGAGAAAGCCTTTGACAAAATTCAACATCCATTTATGATAAAAACCCTCCAAAAAGCAGGAATAGAAGGAACATACCTCAACATAATAAAAGCTATATATGGCAAACCAACAGCAAACATTATCCTCAGTGGTGAAAAACTGAAAGCATTCCCCCTGAAATCTGGAACAAGACAAGGGTGCCCACTCTCACCACTACTTTTCAACATAGTTTTGGAAGTCTTGGCCACAGCAATCAGAGCAGATAAAGAAATCAAAGGAATTCAGATTGGAAAAGAAGAAGTAAATCTCTCTCTGTTTGCAGATGACATGATCCTCTATATTGAAAACCCTAAAGACTCTACTAGAAAATTACTAGAGCTAATCAGTGAATATAGCAAAGTTTCAGGATACAAAATCAACACACAGAAATCCCTGGCACTCCTATACACTAACAATGAGAAAACAGAAAGAGAAATTAAGGAAACAATTCCATTCACCATCGAAACAAAAAGAATAAAATACTTAGGAGTATGTCTACCTAAAGAAACAAAAGACTTGTATATAGAAAACTATAAAACACTGATGAAAGAAATCAAAGAGGACACAAACAGATGGAGAAATGTGCCGTGTTCGTGGATTGGAAGAATCAATATAGTGAAAATGAGTGTACTACCCAAAGCAATCTATAGATTCAATGCAATTCCTATCAAGCTACCAGAGGTCTTTTTCAGAGAATTAGAACAAATAATTTCACAATTTGTATGGAAATACAAAAAACCTCGTATAGCCAAAGCAATCTTGAGAAAGAAGAATGGAACTGGCGGAATCAACCTACCTGACTTTAGGCTGTACTACAAAGCCACAGTCATTAAGACAGTATGATTTTTAAAAATTATTTTTAATTGGACAATAATTCATTTTTAAGTATTTTATCTTTAATTGGAGGATAATTGCTTGCTTGTGATTTCGCAGATTTATTTTTTTGGTAGAGATACTGACAGTTCTTTGCAACTATTTGTTTTAGGGAATATCATCAATCTCCTAGGTGGGAGCTTTGCCATTGGATGTCACAGACTCGACCTGAATCATCTTGAGAACTGGTTCTCAACACCTGCTCTCACTTGAAAAACCGAGAATGAGACTTTGGATCCCCGTAATTCTAACAGCTCTCATACCTTCCACATCAGCTAAGTTTAGTAAGTATTGCTTTTGAACTGAGATTTAAAACAATTTTAATTAAGTAATTCCAAGAACATGTGCCTTGCTAGCCAATTGCTCTGGTGGAGAGTTCATTTATGTTCTACAGTTTTTCTTTTTTTAAAAATGCATTGATTGTTTATTTTTGCTTGCTCTGGCTCCTTGTTGCTGCAAACAGGCTTTTTGTCATTGCAGTGACCAGAGGCTTCTCTTCATTGTGAGGCATGGGCTCAATTGCCCTGTGGCGTGTGGGATATTACCAGACCAGGGATTGAACGTGTGTCCTCTGCATTAGCAGGGGGCTTCTTACCCACTGCGCCACCAGGGAAGTCCCTAGAGTTATTCTTCATAAGCAGTTTTTCATTTGCCCCCTTTATGGGGACAAATATTTTATAAAATACAGCATCATTCTGATTTAATGCATTTAAATACATCAACATGTAACATGGTGCCTGCACATAGAAGGTATGGTCAGCGTTTGTTGACTCGACAACATGCTTTGTGTAGGTGGACCTGGCTGCTTTTCTTTGGAGCGTTGTGGACGATCAAGGTCCAGGTTAAATCACTAATTTATGTACCCATTGTTAGTCACTCAGTTGTGTTCAACTCTGCAATCCCATGGACTATAGCCTGTCAGGTTCCTCTGTCCATGGAATTTTCCAGGCAAGAATACTGAAATGGGTGGCCATTTCCTTCTCCAGTATACCCACTGCTGCTGCTGCTGCTGCTAAGTCGCTTCAGTCGTGTCCGACTCAGTGCGACCCCATAGACGGCAGCCCACCAGGCTCCACCATCCCTGGGATTCTCCAGGCAAGAGCACTGGGGTGGGTTGCCATTGCCTTCTCCAGTGCATGAAAGTGAAAAGTGAAAGTGAAGTGGCTCAGTTGTGTCCGACTCTTCGTGACCCCATGACTGCAGCCTACCAGGCTCCTCTGTCCATGGGATTTTCCAGGCAAGAGTACTGGAGTGGGGTGCCATTGCCTTCTCTAGTGTACCCATTTAAATATTTCATAAAAGAGCTTAGATGATTTACTTATTCTTTCTCAAAGTATCACTAAGTATGACAGCTTTCTCAATTTAATCTGCTGTTGTTTAATCATTAAGTCATGTTTGACTCTTTGCAACCCCATAGATTGTAGCCTACCAGGCTCCTCTGTCCAAAAGATTTCCCAGTCAAGAATATTGGAGCAAGTTGCCATTTCCTACTCCAGGGCATCTTCCTGATCCAGGGATCGAACCCGAGTCTCCTGTATTGGCAGGCAGGTTCTTTACCACCAAGCCACTGGGGAAGCTTAGACGGGGATATTTAGAATGCCAAAATTGTAGTCCTTTCATATGATCACTTCAAGAAATCTTTGTGTTTTTTGTTTGTTTGTTTTGTTTTTTTAATTTGCAGGCAGATCATTTCTGGGCCTAGAAAATGAGGCTTTAATTGTGACATGTCCCAGACAAGAAAAATCTCCATATCCTGTGGACTGGTATTACTCAAAAACCAACAAAAGTATTACTACCCAGAGAGGAGATCGGATAGTTGCCTCAGGGAAGCGTCTCAAGTTCCTCCCAGCCAAAGTCAGCGACTCCGGACTTTATACCTGCATTGTCAGACGGTATCACCCAGGCCTGCTCCTTTGTCTTTAACAACTGATGTTCTGAGCCGCCTCACCTTCTGTTCCCTTTCTAGACCTCTCTGGAACAGTCAAATTTATAAAGTACTCTGAATAAAAGAGCGCTTCTAGGGATGTCCTCATGGTGAAGTTCAGGTGGTGGTGAACTATTATTACTTGGAGACACTGCAAAGCATGCAATATTTTAGTTCCCCGAAGGGGGATTAAGCTCTGTTCGGGATGTGGCCCCTGCAGTGGACTCATGGAGTCTAAACGACTGAACCGCCAGGGAAGTCCCTGGTTGAGTTATTTGGATGTGTAATTGCAAGGCTTAGCTTGTAGCCCAATTAGAAAAAGACTAAGTTTTTCTAGTGACCGAGAAACTGAGAGCAATCACTCACTTGGAGTTCCAAATAATAACCATCCAGTATAAAAAGCAGTGACCTAGATGTATGACATCTGCATCAGGCTTATGATGAATGTAACAGGCTGGTCACCTGGGCCTTCCACTTGGAGGGGCAAGCCCGACTCGCTTACTCTACACGTCACTGTCATAAATGTTGTGATTGTGTGCCTGATGGCAACTATAAGCTATGAGACAAACTATGTCCAAAGGCAAGTTGCTCTAGCTCCGTGCCTGGGCTCTGAGGTCAAATGGTGTTAGTTCTGAGTCCACAGTCCTCACTACTTAGCTGGGTGTTGTTGTTAAGTTACTTCTCCATCTCTGTTCCCTCATCTGTCAAATATACATGATAACAGGGCCCACTTCAGAGCCTGGTGATGAGCATAAAACGAGGTAATGTTACCACCACAAATGGTACATAGGAAACTCTTAATAGATACTAATTATTTTCATTATTATATGAGGTGTTGGTGTTACAGCACGTATAGTATATAGAGAAATGGTGAGGGAGTCACTTTTAAGGCTACGGTAGGGGTTATGTTTTAAGCTTCCCTGGTGGCTCAGCGGTAAAGAATCTGCCTGCCAATGCAGGAGATGTGGGTTCGTCCAGGAAGATCTGCTGGAGAAGGAGATGGCAACCTGCTCCAGCACTCTTATCTGGAGGACCCCCTGGATAAAGGAGCCTGGTGGGCTACAGTCCTTGGGGTTGCAAAGAGCTGGACACAACTGAGCAGCTGATCAGCAACTGCAAGAGGTTATGTTTTATTTAAAATGTAACCAAAAAGGCAATTAAAACTTTAGATTTTAATGATTATTTTAAAATAAGAACTACTCTATATTGATTGTTTTAGGAAGAAAAATTAGAGTTGCATTATTTCATAATGTTAGTATTAAGTAAAAGTTAGAGTCAGATTAAGTCATTTCCTAATGCTAATATCAAGTAAAAATTAGAGTTGGATTAGTCTTCCCAGGTGGCTCAGTGGTAAACAATCTGCCTGCCAATTCAAGAGACACAGGTTTGATCCCTGGGTTGGGAAGATCCTCTAGAGAAGGAAATGGCAATCCACTCCAGTATTCTTGCTGGATTAAGAGTTGGATTAAGTCATTTCATAATGCTAAATAATATCAAGTCAAAGTTAGAGGTGGATTAAATTATTGCATAATGCTAAGTGACTTTAAAAAAATTGTTTGATTTATTTTAACAGTCCTACCTCCAATAAGACTGGGTATGTGAATGTCACCATTTTTGAAAAACAACCAGATTGCAATATTCCAGATTATCTGATATATTCAACGACATCTGGATCAGAAAAAAATTCCCTAATATTTTGTCCTACAGTTGACCGCTACAATTGGACAGAGCCTGTTGAGTGGTTTAAGGTAAAAAGAAACTTGCAGGGAAATAGATGAAAATACACAATCAATATGGATGTGAAAGAAGTACTAAGAGTGGACTGGAACCTTTCATTTCAGAACTGTGAAGTTCTCCAAGGACCAAAGTACCTGGCACACAAGACGTTTTTGCTGATTGATGATGCAACCAACAAGGATGCTGGTGATTATACATGTAAATTTATGCACAGCGAATATGGAGTCAAATATATTGTAACAGCAACCAGATCATTCACAGTTATTGGTAAGCTACTACACGCAACAAAGGGCAATATCGAAAAAAGATAAAGTGAAAGAAATTGTGTCCTTCTTGTTGATTTGTCTGTATTTTATCCTCCTCCTTGACCTTCCTCCTGCCTCATCTTTTCTTACACATCTTCTAATATGGCACAAGGAGATTTTCTAAATTATACACCATCAAGTTTTAAGACATTTGGGGGAGGGGGCTTACACTACTAATCCAAAGCCACATCTGCTCTCTCCTCTCTGTTTCAATTTTTCAAAGATAATGCAATCACCTAACATTGTTTTGAACAGCAGCTCAACTATTTGAAGAGCAAGATTAACTCTCTTTCTTCCAATGTCTTGTCAGAGTTTCTGTAAATAGAGCAAGACCTATTTACTCCCTTATATAACTAACTGGTTTAGAAGTATAATGAGAAACTTTATAAAGAGACACATAGATATTATTGGGTGGTTTTCAATTTTGATTTGCAAGGCTTTCATCATCATCATCTACAACCTTAGGTAGGTCATTTAATTCTAATTTTTATTTCAAGTTCGCTTGACATTCTATAAAAATCCATCAGGGGAAAGGCTTCACAATCAAACCTGACAGATCTACAGAGTTGGGTTCTCCTCAACATAGCTTGATCTATGGGTAGAGATGAAAGCTACATACTTGGCACATTTCTTTGGGCAGACAATAGTGGACAAGAGTTTTGGCTGGAGTTTTCCAGTGCTCTGTCCCTGTAAAATGAGCACCACTGGACCACATTGGTGTTAGTATCTCTCAGTGTTCAACATCAAACCCCACAGAGGTCCTTAATCACAGCATTCTGAAATAAGTGAGAATCAAGGGGTACAAGAATGCATCCCTGCTCCATTGGAGCTAACTTCTAATTCAGTTAGTTATATTGGAGATTAAATAGGCTTCTCTCTATTTACAAAATCTCTGGGAATACTTTTACTGTGTCTAGGCAAAATGCCACAGGAATTTGAACCTTCTGATATGGTGAGCCACACAGGTGGAAGGTTGTGAGCAGAACTGTAGACTTACTTAACGTGTTAATCACTTTCATGGGGCTTTGGAAATCTTCCTTGTAGCGTTATGCCTATTCTATAGAACTGTGGTTTTCTGGCAATTGCTACATTATGCAATTCATTTAATGGTTTGCATAATATTTGTTTTAACAATAAAAAAAGAGAAGAGAAAATTTCCAAACAACAACATGGCTAGTAATAGAACGGTATTGCTTGGCTGTTTTTGTTTCATTTGTATGTGGGGAGGTGTATGTGTATACACGTGTATTTGTTGCTATGGATCACTATTGAAAAATTTGAGAAACGTTGCTATGGAATAGGACAGAAATATGAAAATACAAGCTTTGTATTGACTACTACTCAATGCTCTCCAAATACTGAAATTCTGTCTTTGCCTTTAATTTCAGAGGAGCGGGGCTTTTCTTTGCCTCCTGTAATTAAAGCACCTCCACAAAATGAAATAAAGGAAGTGGAAATTGGTAAGAAAACTATAAGAATACTGTAAAATTTTCACCTGGAAAATCCTTCCACGTGACCCCAGGGTCAGGCTATCTCCATAGTAGGTCTTGAGGATTAAATGACATATACTTGTTAACACCCTCCTTGGGCACTTTCTGATATTAGGGGTATATGCTCACCACCATATACAGCACTTACATTTGTACTGTGCTCTGCTCTGCTTTTTGTTTTTTGGTTCTTTCACCTGTGCTGCCTCATTTCCCTCTTGCTTCTGTCTGGGAGGTAGATATTGTCCCACTTTATGGATGGTTAAGCTTAGACAGATCAATGCGTGCTGTGCTAAGTCACTTCAGTCACGTCCCGCTCTCTGCGACCCTATGGACTGTAGCCCGCCAGGCTCCTCTGTGCGTGGGATTCTCCAGGCAAGAATACTGCAGTGGGTTGCCATGCCCTCCTCCAGGGTGTCTTCCTGACCCAGGGGTGCAACTCACAACCCACATCTCTTATATCTGCACTGGCAGGCAGGTTCTTTACCACTAGCGCCATCTGGGAAGCCCCATCTTTCTCTTAGAACACTAGAGTACCTTGTGTTCTGATTGTTGTTTATACTGTTGTCATCTCCTGGGAGACTCTAAACTCCTTTTCTCTCTTCAGATGCCTTTTGTTTGTTTGGGTTTTTTTTTTTTTTTTTTAGTGTTTTTAAAGTCTTTACCAAATTTATTATAGACTGCTTCTGTTCTACATTTTGGCTTTTTGCCTGTGAGGCATATTGGATCTTTTAGTTCGACTAGGGATTGACCTCACAGACCCTGTGTTGGAAGGAGAGTTCTTAGCCATTGGACCACCAAGGAAGTCCCTGGATGCCTAATTCTTGACCCAGGATTTACGAACTCAGTCGGGGACAGCTGAATGCACTGTCCTAAGGCAGGAAACAGCCCTTAAGTCCTTCCTCTGAAGGAGGAAGTCTCAAATTAACAGAAGGGAGAGTAGAGAGGCTCTTGTCAGAAGATTAGAAATAGTGGAATAGTTAGAAATTGTGGAATTGTAGCTGAGTCAGGTGAAACGGTTTTACCTACAAAGGTAATAACAGGGAGAGGAGGGGGATTTGGTAGGATGAGAAAGAAGTGGAAGACAGCCATTAAAAAGAAATCACAATTGACCCAATTTCATTCCTTTTATGGCTGAGTAATATTCCCCACACAGGGTGAAAAAAGTCAGAGAAAAACAAATATTGTATTTTAAAGCATATATGTGGAATCTGGAAAAATGAGGCAGATGAATCAATTTGCAGAGCAGGAATAGAGACACAGATGTAGAGAATGGATGTGTGGAAATGGTGGGGGTGGTGGAGTGGACTGGGAGATTGGGACTGATGTCTATACACTGCCATGTGTAAAACAGGTGGCTCGTGGGAACCTGCCGTATAGGGCAGGGAGCTCAGCTTGGTGCTCTGGGACAGCCTAGAAGGTTGGGATGGAGGTGGGGTAGGGTGGGGTGGGGTGGATGTCCTGGGGGGGATATGTGTGTACATCTAGTTGATCTGTGTTGTTGTACAGCAGGAACTAACACCACTGTAAAGTAACTGTTTGTGCTCAGTGTCTCAGTTGTGTCCCACTCTTTTCAACCCTATGAACTGTAGCCCACCAGCCTCTTCTGTCCATGGGATCTCCTAGGCAAGAGTACTGGAGTGGGCTGCCATTCCCTTCTCCAGGGGATCTTCTCAACCCGGGAATCAAACCTGCATCTCCTGCATTGGCAGGAGGATTCTCTACCACTGAGCCACCTGGGAAACCCCAAACAACTATATCCCATTTTTTTTTAAAGCAGCTATTCCCCAATTAAAAAAATAAATTTCAGTGTATGGTAAATTGAAATCTTAGATTATAATGTGGCATTGGTGAAGCCTCTCTAGTTTCTGCTGCAGAGCAGGGGAGGAGGGATGGAGAAGGGGCTGACCTTCACCCTGACCTGTGAGTGAAATGAAGATGCTGGGAGAGGAGAGGAGGAGGCAAAGGGAGGACAGAGAAAGAAGAAAGTGCTGGAGATGAAGAGGGGAAATGGGGATCCCTTTATGGCCACGTATCTGCCTGCAGTGCAGGAGATGAAGCTTGGCTCCCTGGGTCAGGAAGATGCCTGGAGAAGGGAGTGGCAGCCCACTTCAGTACTCTTGCCTGGAAAGTTCCATGGACAAAGGAGCTGGCAGGCTGCAGTCCATGGGGTCACAAAGAATCAGATGCAACTGAGTAACTTTCACTCTTCCTCCATGACACACAGAGGGTGTTCAGTGAGTTGTTGTGGGGTTTTTTTTGCGTTAAATTGCATTTGGACATAATTTTATTGGCACGTTTCTTCCCTTCTCATCTAGGACAAGCGACAAACATAACGTGCTTGGCTTGCTTTGGGAAAGGCCCTCAGGTCATGGCCGAGGCCTTCTGGCGGGTGAACGGAAGCGAGGTTAAGAACTTGGGTGAAATGAGAATGCGAGCGATGCAGGAGCCCACACGAAGGTATGTTTAGGGCACTTACAGCGGTCCCCTACCTTCCCACATGGTTTGCGACTGCTCAGCCAGCACTGAAAGTAACACACTGCCTTTTCATCCTAGCGATGAGCTGACTTGCCGAAACACTGTTTTAAAAATAGAGGATGTAAAAGAAGAGGATTTGACATGGAAGTATGACTGCCTGGCCATGAATTTCCATGGCTTCATCACGCACACTGTAACACTAAAGAGGAAAAATCCAAGTAAGGCGTGTTTCTGAGACTCCAGTCACTTGAGTTTGCCTTATCAACTGTAAGCTGAAATCATATTCTTAGAGAAGAGCATGTCGGTGTGTGGTTGCAGGAAAGTCCATCAAGACAACAGAATGCTCCATCTCACTAGTTGAAGAAGGCAGGGGGAGAACAGATTTGTCTTGGGTGTAGGCATTACACATACATACATTGTATATAGACATAGGTATATTTTGTGTAGAGGGACAGAATTCAAGACAGAAAGGAAGCGATTGAACTGTCCCTGTGCTTTTTTATGATCAGCACACCCAGACACCGTTAAACGAGTCAGTAAGGACACGCTCCTTCTCCCCGGGAGTGAGTGCATTTTTCTTCTACTCCCTCCATGTACGACTGTGCGCAATGATGGCAGCAAAAAGTAGTTTCACAAACACTCCTTCCTGAGCACCTGTCAATTCTCTCACTTGTCTGCACATCTGAGTGAAGACACTCCCTGGAGTAGATGAAGCATTTAGTCCAGTGTAACAAAGGGTGCAGGGAAAATTTTGATATCTTGTCTTGTCACTCCATGTGTGATAATGTAGAAATTATTTAATGTGTTTGTCATATAGTCACAGGGAGCGTTCAACTCCCAGTTTATATCCGTAAGTGGGATACTGTGCTGTTCTTAGGCATTCAGTCGCGTTGTACTCCTTGCAACCCCATGGGCTGTAGCCCTGCCAGGCTCCTCTGTCGATGGGGATTCTCCAGGCATAAACACTGGAGTGGGTTGCCATGCCCTCCTCCCAGGGGATCTTCCCACCCCAGGGATTGACCCAGGTCTCCCACATTGCAGGTGGATTCTTTACCATCCGAGACACCAGAGGAGCCCAAGTTGGGTACAGTCCAGATTAATTTGGATAAACCCACAGAGACACAACTTGATTGGGAGAGATGGGAAAATTTAACTAATTTGATAGGGCTATTTAGTCTTTGCCTGAGGTGGTCCTTGAAACGTTTCTTGTTTGAAGTCAACACGAACCACCAATTTGTAAGTTTTTGTAAAACAATGGAACCATGACTACTGCAGATGATTTTAAATGCTATCATGCTCCATGGGTCATCAGGATTCTGCTATTATACACACACACACACACACACACACCACACACACACACACACACATATATATATCTCCTTGTCATCTCAGGATGTGTTGACCCTGATGGGATGTCATTTCATGGTGACATTTGTGGTGTTGGTGGACACAGAAGACCCCACAGGTAAGGGGAAGCCACTCGACCCCAACACTGTCACGGTGTCCTTACCCCACGGCTGCCTGTGCTCACACTGCCATTTTATGAATGTTCTCTAGGTTCCTGTGTATTGGAGTTGTTTTCTGTTTTTTGATTGGAATGTAATTGCTTTTGTTGTGTTTGTTTCTGCTGTTCAACCAAGTGAATCAGCTATGCATATACATATATCTCCCACCTTGGATCTCTCTCCCATCTCCGCCCCCATCCCAACCCTCTAGGTCATCACAGAGCTCCCAGCTGGAATTGTTCTCATGTTACGCATACATGTGATTTTGTTCTTTCTAATTCATTTATATGCTAACTTTCACCTGCTTTTCTTCAAATCAACACGATTATGCTGTCTCAACAACTGTGTAAATTAACACAAAAACTGTTGCAACTGTTTTTAATGGTCACAATAAATTCCTTTGCTTCTAATCACACAGTAAAAGAAATTATACACTGTCCTGAATTTTAAAAATGAAAACTTAAAAAGCCTATGTTCCCATATGATTAAATATTCAACACTTGATACTACTACTATTAATAATAATAATGTGTGTGTTCAAGTCGTGTTCAACTCTTTGTGACCCCAAGGACTGCAGCCCCCCAGGCTTTTGTCCATGGGATTCTCCAGGCAAGAATACTGGAGTGGGTTGCCACCTCCTTCTCCAGGGGATCTTCCCAATCCAGGGGTCGATCCAGGTTTCCTACATTGCAAGCAGGTTTTTTACTGTCTGAGCCATTAGGGAATAATAATAATAAAAGTAATAATAAATATTTATTCATTGTTCTCTAAATATGAGGACCAGTCATTATTTTTCATATAATTTTTCAATTGTTTTATCAAAAATCCATAATGAAGTTACTATTACTACTGTCTACTTTTATAGATGAAGAAACTGAAGCAAAGAGAGGTTGACTAATTGTGCAGTTTTATGAGCCAGGATTCAGACCCAGCTTTTCCTGTTTATAAACACTTACGGAAAATATTCAGTGTTAGGCATCACATATAAGGGTTATTTATGCATTTGTAAAGTAACATTTAGGAAGCTACTGAACTTCAACTTCTCTTAATGTCTTGAATTAACTTCTTCCGGCTTGTAAACCAGTCACATGCATAAATGTTGTGCAAGAAATTGGGATTCCCAGCGTGTGTCCAAATATTATTTTTAGAAAAAGTGACCTGGAGAGGAATCATGTTGAGATAATTTACTTAGGGAATATTTATCATTTAAACTGATGACAAAACAGACGCTAGGCTCACTGCCAATTTTCAGTTTTGAATCAGCTCACTTTGGTCATTCTTTTTACATTTTTTTAAAATTTTGGTCGTGTCACTAGGTGTGTGGGATCTTAATTCCCTCACCAAGAATCAAACCTGGGCCCCCTGCAGTGGAAGCACAGAGTCCTAACCACTGGACTATCAGGGAATTCCCCACCTTGGTAATTCTCGATTTCATAGTGCTGGATAGTCAGGGAGCTGATGAACTAATGAAGGGATTTGCAAATCCGGACCAGTGATTTTCTTTGGCAAAACTGGGAGCCTATGTTTTGAGATCAGATGGAAATGAAAAGGGAATTATACAGCCCAATCTCATTTGAGTCCTCTCACATTTATCTTTGAGTAGGACTATTTGTAAGATAGGATGGTTAACGATTTTAAAGAGGGAAGTAAATCACTTCCAAAATTACTGTTGATGAGCACGGGCCTTACATTCAGTTCGTATATGTCTGCTACAGTCCAGATGGGACCCTCTTGCGTATACATGTTGTGAGGCAATGGGCAAGGGTGAATAAAAGTGCAGCAGTAACTGCAAAGTGGCCAACAGAAGGGGAATAATGGTGTATTTAGGACCTGAAACCCAGCAATTGGGCTTCAGCAGACACTCACTAGAGACCTAGAAAGTTCTTGTTTCTCCCTTTGCTTTCCTGTGTCAGCAACCCCAGATGTGATAAGCCTCTAAGACCTGTTGATTATTTCTCCCTGAAGCCACCAGTGCCAAGCTTGTCCATTCCTTTCTCCTGATTACACGAATCTGGCCCTTCCCATACTGCAGAAACTTCCATCTCATTTTACTCCGAGGATCTACTGGCCACGGAAACAAAACTTCCACATCGTCAGACTAATCTTGCTTGAAAACCACTTTTATTGTTAAGGAACCACTCAACGCTCTTCAAGGGCTCCCATAACCAGGATAGAGACAAAATGCTTTAGCTGGACCCTCCAGTCTGATCAGAACCTAGGCCTGGATCCAGCTTTCCAATCATGTATTCCAGCAATTCCCCAAATTAGATTATCTGTCTTTCTCAGAAAACACGCTCCCATCTCTGCCCTTGGGATCACAGCATCCTTTCGTGCCATGAGTGCATTTCCTCTTTTGAAACTCTCCGCATCTTACTCATCTTCCAGGGACCTCATTCTGCAGGAAGTCTCCAATTGCTGGTCCAGCACACAGTGGGCACACCTTCCTAGAACCTCTGTTAGCTAAAACTGATGCTTTCACTTCCTATCTTAGCTAAGTTTACGTGTGTCTCTATATCTTTTATATTGAAAAGACCCTGATGCTGGGGAAGACTGAAGACAGGGGGAGAAGGGAATGACAGAGGATGAGATGGTTGGGTGGGATCACTGATTCAATGGACATGAGTTTGAGCAAACCCCAGGACGTGGCAAAGGACAGACAAGCCTGGCATGCTGCAGTCCATGGGGGCGCAAAGAGTCAGACGTGACTGAGCGAGAACAACAACTGTACCTCTTACGCTTTGAAAATCCCCTACAATGCCTAGCCTGGTGCCTTGTACAGAGTAGAGGCTCAATAACCATTAATTTACTGATTCTTGAAACAGCCATGAAAATTCCACAGAGGCAGTCCTTGTGTGAATCTCTTGTCCTCCCAATGGATGCCAGCATCCATGTGCTTTTTTATTTTCTCCTGTTTTAGAAATAATAATGATTATGTTTCTCCTCCTCCATCTTTTGAATAGTGGATCAACAAAGTACCTACTACATGCTGGCAGGATTTAGCCTATTATTATTACTAATCAATGCCTTGGTGATCATTCTAAAAGTGTTCTGGATTGAGATTATTCTGTTCTGGAGAGACAGAGCTAGACCTTCCAAAACTAGGAACGGTAAGTGGCAAATCTCAAATTTATTGTAATAGAAAAGGTTCTATAATGGCTGTTGTTTGCTTATCTAATAATCTCTTAATATTTATGCTACTAAACCTAGGTCTTCTGTTGCTTATTATTAGTGTATTATCATGGAGAAGACAATGTCACCCCACTCCAGTACTCCTGCCTGGAAAATCCCATGGACAGAGAAGCCTGGTAGGCTGCAGTCCATGGGGTCGCTAAGAGTTGGACATGACTGAGCGACTTCACTTTCACTTTTCATTTTCATGCATTGGAGAAGGAAATGGCAGCCCACTCCAGTGTTCTTGCCTGGAGAATCCCAGGGACGGGGTAGTCTGGTGGGCTGCCGTCTATGGGGTCGCACAGAGTCGGACACGACTGAAGTGACTTAGCAGCAGAGGTAGCAACAGCAGTGTATTATCAATAAATCTTTTTGAGCACTGAGAGGACACGCTTCGTCCTGTCTGGTCATTCCTTGTGGTTCTGAAACTCACCTAAACAGCTCCTATTTCCTCCCCAGTAGAACTGCTGTTCTTACTGATTCCTCAATAACAGAATTTGCTCCCAGCCCAGAAAAGGCATTTGGGGAAATTTGTACTGGAAAAACTTTACTGAAGTCAAACATTTACAGAATTGTTCCTCTTTTCCAGAGATGAACATGTTAGAAAGGTCCATCAGATTGTAGGTGTACTTTTACCAGAAACCCTGTTCCATAAAGAGTCTCACCTCCCCACATATGTATACACGTGAAAGGAAGCAGTTATACCTGCTAAATATGAACACCATTCTTTCCTTTGGAGGCAGGTAAAATTTAGATTTTCCATATGAATCATTCAACTAGAGCTAATTGTTTGATTTGTGAGAAATTCAAATCCCTTAAACATTTCTCCTCCCTTGCCACCATGCACTACCTTTTAGCATTTTCAATTCCCCATGGGGAAAACAAAAAATAAAACTTAGATCTGCCTGGCACAGCAAAAAATTCCCTATCCGTAGCTATAAATACTTATTAATATATTATTAATCAAACAGGACAATATGGTTTGAATTAAACTGGTGAGGCTCTTGTCTGTGTTCTAACATTCAGTCTGAGACAGTGAAAAGGAGAATGTTGGGACTAAGACTGGATTCTTGACGATTGTACTATGTGTGTACTCAGTTGTGTCTGACTCTTTGTGACCCCATGGACTGTAACCCGCCAGGCTTCACTGTCCATGGGATTCCCAGGCAAGAATACTGGAGTGGATTGCCACTTCCTGCCTCTCGCTCCAGGGGGTCTTCCCTAAGCAGGGATCAAACCCGAGTCTCTTGATCCTTTACCACTGTGCCACCTGGGAAGTCAATTCCTGATGATATTTTGGGGACAGTAGATTGTTGTCCTCCTCTCCAGATTCTAGAATATTTGAGGGCATGTGATATATTCACCAATAATCCTAAAACTCCCCCAAGAAATGTCTCTCAAGAGTAAAATGAGAATTTTTTAAGGACCAGTTAATAACGTTGTGTTCCTTGTTCTCATGTTCAGATGGGAAGATCTATGATGCTTATGTGATCTATCCACGAAGCTGCAAAAACAGTCCAGAGGGGGCCAGCTCTGTGGAGTACTTTGTCCACCAGATTCTGCCCGACGTTCTTGAAAATAAATGTGGTTACAACTTATGCATCTATGGGAGAGACCTGCTCCCTGGGCAAGGTAAACGTATCCACAACCATCAGAGACAGAAACTCTCACTCCTCAGAAAGCTAAGTGATGTGCTCTTGGATCAGGAGTTGCGATCATTATTCCAGGTTTTAAGACCAGAACTTTTAAATATTTCTCCAGAAGAAGGAAGTACTTCTTCTCTTCTTCTCCTGTCCCCATCACCACTCTGATCCTGAGGTCTTCACAGGAGTGGCAGTGATGTGAAGACAGGGTAAGACATCCTTGCTTGTGAATCTGGCAGGGCTCAGCCCCTACTTTAGGCTTCCCTGGTGGTGAGGTGGTAAAGAGTCTGCCTGCCAATGCAGGAGATACAGGAGACGCAAGTTCAATCTGAGTCGGGAAGATCCCCTGTAAAAGGGAATGGTAGCCCACTCCAGTGTTCTTGCCTGGGAAATCCTATAGACAGTGGAGCCTGGCGGGCTACAGTTCTTGGGGTCACAGAGAATTGGACATAACTGAGCACATCCACCAGCCCCTACTCCACTTCCCTTGTCCACCACTAGGAGAACTGACATCTCTGAAGTCTGTCTAGATCTGAAAGAAGACATAACAGCCAAGGAATTACATTCTCCTATCCAGAGGCACTGGCTAACATATTTGAACGGACTCAAAGTTTTTATAATTTTCCTGACTCTGAAGAAACATCTGCAAATTTATTACCTCAGTAGAACAGATAGAATTGTGTCTTCTGTTTCCTAATACACCTAGTCAATTTCACGTGCTTTTGACATTTGGGTCACAATTCTAGCATTTGGGTCGTGTTTCTTCTTTCCCTCCATATTTACGTCAAATACTACCTTAGGGACCCTTTTTTTTTTTTTTTTTTTTTGAGGCAAGGAATGAGACTTTATTTAGAGATTAATGTCTCAAAATAATCAACTTGTTGGGATCTGGATGCCAGGTTCTTTTCTAGAACAGACATGGGTGGAGGAGGTGAGAAAGCCAAGTAAAAAGCCCGTTAATCTTTCAAATATCTTCTAGAATGGCCAGCCTCTGGGAGGGGATGTGTTCATTTCCTCCTTCCTGTAGCTACCCCTAGGCGGACAGGGTTCTGAGCAAAGGCACTTTGGAAACCCTCCTTCTAACGCTTCTCCAATTCCTAAGGGACCAGGAAGCATTTGGAACAGGAATGAGGCAGGGTACTGTTTCATAGACTGTGAGTTTAAACTGGCATTCCTACCACAAAGAGGGATTCAAATGCCTATATGCGAGACAGCGTAAGAGACAGAGATATAAAGAGCAGACTTTTGAACTCTGTCGGAGAAGACAAGGGTGGGATGATTTGAGAGAACAGCACTGAAACATGTATACTACCATATGTGGAATAGATCACCAGTCCAAGTTCGATGCATGAAACAGGGCACTCAAAGCTGGTGCCCTGGGACAATGAGGGATGGGGTGGGGAGGGAGGTGGGTGGTATTCAGGATGGGGGCACATGATGGATACACCCATGGCTGATTGATGTCAATGTATGGCAAAAACCACTATAATATTATAAAGTAATTAGCCTCCAATTATAATAAATAAATAAATTTTTAAAAAATAATTAAATGAACACATCACAGGTGAATCTTATTTATCCCGAAATATTTAGGTAATGTTAATGGTCTAGTACCAGCTTGGGAGAACTGTAGAGTATACAATTCAGGAAGATGTAACCCACATCTCTCCCGAGGTACCCTTCTTCCTCCAGCTCTACCCATTGGCTATTTGTGGACCCCATAGACTGTAGCTCTCCAGGCTCCTCTGTGCACAGAATTCTCCAGGCAAGAATACTGGAGTGGGTTGCTATTTCCTTCTCCAGGGGATCTTCCTGACCAGGGATGGAATCCGCATCTCTAATGTGTCCTGCATTGGTAGGCAGATTCTTTACCACTAGCGCCACCTGGGAAGCCCATGTCCTCTGATCTCATCGCAACCAAAATAAATTAAAAACCAACACCAAAATTCACTTTTCCCTTAGAAAAAGTTCATAACTGGCCCATGCAGTGCACTTCTCCTGATGACAGTTACCCTCCATCTGCTCTTTCAAGCCCACTCTGCACCCCCTGCCCCATCCAGTGGCCTGGTGACTGATCTTCATGGAAAGCATCACCTGTTTCATGCCGGGCTTGGCCAACAGGAGGCACAGGCAGGTGCTCAGAAGGCAGGCGTATTCCTGGTCCTCCCGGTGGGGTAGCCTGGATAGCTGTGCTGCTCCCTGCTGAGCACTGGCTCCTGTCAGCTGGTCTTCCAGGTACACAGCTTGGGCTCTGTAACCATCCCCACCCTTCACACCTGGCGGGTGACTGTCACTCTCTGATGTCACCAGCTGTGGAGGTCCGAGCATCTCACATTTATTTCCCTTGGCTCCGCTCACATCTGTTATAAACTGTCCTTTCATTGAACTCTCTCTAATCAGTGCTTTCAAGTATTCTGAGATTTCTGTTGGATCTACTGACACAAGGTCTCTGGCTGGCACTATTCAACTTTTATTTTCTGTTTTCAACCTTGTGGACTGGCAGTCTTTGGCCCCTGCTCTCTAAGAATGTCTGGACTTGCTTTTTGTTTTTTTCTCATGGTTGTGCTGTCTTCATCACTCTGTTCCCTCCTTGCTCTCACAGCTGTGTGTTTTACATGTTTTCAGTCCCCCCAGAAGTTAAAGGAAATCACCATAGAGCTGATGATCCATAAACAGTGACTTGATAAAGGGATCTCATCTTCCTTAAGATTTTCCCAGTTTGAATTAAATTAGCTTCTAAAACAGAGACTCCTGGGGGGGTTGGCGGGGAGTAAAGTGGATCCAAGACTTCCTAGAGACTTGAGTTAGTTCAGAAAAGCAACAGTTCTTGAGTTTGCACTCTTTAATAAGAGAGTTAAAATTCTAAGTCAGAGTGAGAGTAGCATGAAAGTATACACATTACAATGTATAAGATAGATAGCTAATGGGAAGCTGCTGTACAGCACAGGGAACTCAGTTGGGTAGGATGAAGTAGGGGTGGGAGGGAGGCTCAAGACGGATGGGATATGTGTATACTTGTGGCTGATTCATGTCCTACAGGAGAAACTAACATGAGATTGTAAAGCAATTATCCTCCAATCAAAAATTAAAACATTCTAACAATTCTAAGTCCTTTTGCAACATGTAAACTAATATTCTAGGAAGATAATGTGTAGATAATTCCTCTGTCCATGGAATTCTCCAGGCAAGCATACTGGAGTGGGTAGTTGTTCCCTTTTCCAGGGGATCGTCCCAAACCAGGGATCGAACTGGGGTCTCCTGTATTGCAGATGGGTTCCTCACCAGTTGGGCTACCAGGGAAGCCACACTGTAGATAGTGAACCTGAATTCCAAGTCTCCTGCCATGTAACTGTAGGTTCCCACTGAGCTGAAGAACTCTGGACTTCAGCTCCGCCCGGGAGAGGAGAGGGCTTGACACTCCCACGGTGACAGCAGTTTGCTGGCTCTTACCTCTTCTGCCGTGTCTTTTATCACTAGATGTAGCCAGCATAGTGGAGGCCAGTATCCGGATGAGCAGGCGGCACCTCTTCATCCTTACTCCCGAGATCGTGCACAGCAAGGAGTTCACCTATGAGCGGGAGATCGCCTTGCACAGCGCCCTCATTCAGCAGGACTCCAAGGCCATCCTCATTGAAATGGAGGCTCTGTGCCCGCCTGGCGGCTTGCAGTTTGAGGAGCTTCAGGACTCCCTTAAGCATCTCATCAAAGTGCAGGGGACCATCAAGTGGAGGGAAGACCACGTGGCCAAAAAGCGGTCCCTGGATTCCAAATTCTGGAAACACGTAAGGTACCACATGCCACCAGTGCCAAGCCGACACCCCAGGAAAACTCCAAGCTTGGCATCCTTGAGTGCCCATGGGTAGTAGTGCTTGCTTTGACAGCGAACGCATCCTGTGTTGTGGATCCGAATTTCTCCTAACTGGGTCACGCTGCTGTACCATACACTGAGCTCCAGAAACAGGACTATCGAGGAGGGATTTCAGACCTCAGGCTTCATGCTCTAACTTTACCTCCGTTTCCCTGATTCCAGGTGCATGCAAAATGCCCAGGGACTTTCAGCCTCAAGCTCCATGACTCCTAACCTACACTCCATCTCCCTTGGCTAGTTCTTCTCCACTGTGGTTTAGCATCTTCTAGCTACTCTTCCTCTCTCTGACTCTCTCATTCTTTCTCTCCTTATTTTCGGTCTATATTACATATTTTGAATATATTTTAAAAGTTTTAGAATTAAATTTTCATGTAATCTTAAAGAACACTCAGATCATCCTTAGCAGAACACAGGTATTAAATCTTCCTCACCTTGCCAGAATGTGTTAGAGTTTATTTAACCAGATGCTTAATTTTTATCATCTCAATATTGCTGATTTTGTTGGCGTACCTTATTCAATTACTCAATTGTCATTATATTTGTTATTTTTGATTCTAAAATTTATTTCATGTGAGAGAAATGAGAATAATCTTACCAAACTCCTTGCATTTCTGTGCTAATCAAATGAAAAATAAAAGTATTTAGACCAGAGTAAGAATTCATTAAATAGTGACAACTTGGTAAGACATTTTCTTGTAATGTGGATTTCATTTTATGTCGTCTTAAGCAGAGGTCCCCAACCTCTGGAATCTAATGTCTGATGCTCTGAGGTGGATCTGATGTAATAATAATAGAAATAAAGTGCACCAGAAATGTGATGTGCTTGAATCATCCTAAACCATCCTCCACCCCTGCCCCCGTCCATGGAAAATTGTCTTTCATGAAACCAGTTCTTGGTGCCAACAAAGTTAGGGACCACTGCTGTAAAAAGTAAATTCTCTCCAGATTCACTACCACCTAGAATGACAGAGGCTTTTCTGATTTATGAACACAGGATATTTTGGAACTGATTTTATTTCCTTCTTTGCATCAACTATTTGAAAGCATAAAGCCAAGTCTGGAATCTTTCTATAGCAAATACATGGGATATCATAACAGGGAATTGAAAATGATGTCTTCCCCAGCTCCAAAAAACTGAAAAATGGATGTAATAAAAATTTCAAATGTCTGCTAATAATCAAATGGTTGATTAGCAGACTTTAAAATTTTGATTATGCCCAACTTATCAATTTTTGTTACATGAATAGTGTTTTCTGTGTCCTAAAAAATAAAAAAAAAATTTTTTTTGCTTATCCCAACGTCATGGAAAAATTGTCCTGTGTACTGTTATGAACTGTGCATGATTTCAGCTTTCATGTTTAAGTCTATGGTCTATTGCAAATTAATATTTGTATATAGAAATATCCCCCCATAGGGATACCCAATTACTTCAGCAATATTTGTAAAATACTTTTCATTCCCTACTGAATTGACATGGTATCTTGGTTAAATAGCTATAGACTATATATGTGAAAGAGAAGTTGCTCAGTCATGTCCAACTCTTTGGGACCCCATGGATTATACAAGTCCATGGAATTCTCCAGGCCAGAATACTGGAGTGGATAGCCTTTCCCTTCTCCAGGAGATCTTCTCAACCCAGGGATCAAACCCAGTTCTCCCACATTGCAGGCAGATTCTTCACCAACTGGACAACAAGAGAAGCCCAGACTATACAAGTATGGATCTATTCTTTTATTTTCCAAATAAAAGAATAAAAGTATATGCTCATGCTAATATCACACTACCAAGATTACTATTGCCTTGTTGTAAACCTTCAAGTTGGTTTGATTCCTCTTTGTTCTTTAAGATTGTTCTGACTATTCTAGATGGTTTGCATTTTCATATGATTTTTAGAATGTGTTTCATTTTTTTTTTTTTTGCAAAACTCCTCCTGAATATACAGACTCTATAAATTCTATAGTTCGTGGAGACTCAACAATGAGTCACCCATTCATTGACATGGTCTAGCCCCCCATTCACTGAGGTCTTTCCTGTCTCCCAGCAGTATTTTGTAGATTTCATAGTAGATATCTTGCATATCTTTGAAAAAAAATATCCTTTGGTATTTGATTTTTTTATGTTTTTGTAAGTGGTATCTTTCTAACAAAGTTCATTTCCCAAATTTCCATGATTAGTATATAGAATTGCAATCGGTTGCACTAATGGTCCAGTAGTGAGCGATGAGAATGAAGACAGAACACGAAAGCTGGTGCAATGGGTCAGGGGATTTGCAGCCTCTATTGGACTGAGGTGCAGAGTCCACTCTGAGTCCAGCTTTTACTCCTAATTGCAGACAACAAGACTTTCTCAGATCTTATCTTTCTCAAGACACATGCTGTATTAATAACATACTCCTAAATGTCATGGACTACACCGACAAAGTCCAGATCTCCTTGTGTTTACCCCATGTTTTTCCTTTCTGGGCTAGTCTTGGGAACAATTAGCAAGTGCCTAGGCAGTGCTGACCAGCATTCCAAGGTCCATGCTTTTATGATCCCAGTCATACTCCCTTCTGGGTCTGGCCTTGGGGTTTGTAACAAGGAGATTATTCTTAAGGAAAACATGAAAGATAATCATTAACATAGTTTCTTATTATATGCTATTTTTCCAGGTGCTATTTCTGTGAAATTTCTCAAAGCTGTGCAAGTACATTATTCGGAATTCCCACTACACATTGGATTTCTCTATATTCACTTTGTATTTTGTGATCTTGATAAATTCATTAATTTTTTCCAACAGGCTTTTTTTGTAGATTTCAAAGGGTGATCAACATAAAATTATGCCCTCTGCCAAAACCAGTAGTTTTATTTCTTCCTTTCCAATCTTTATGCCCTTTATTTTTATTTCTTTACTAATTACAAAATGATTGTCCTAGGTGAGACCTGACATCTTTATCGTATTTCCCATCTTAGGAAATTGCCAAGTGCTTCACTATTACACATAGCTTTCTTATAGGTGTTCTTCATCAGAGTAAGAAGTCTCTTCTGTTTCCAATTTCCCTAGTGTTATTCATCAAGAAACAGTATTGAATATTGCCAGTTGCTTTTTAATTGCATTTATTGAGAAATCCTATGGTTTTTCTCTTTTATTAGATGAATGACTTTGATTGGAGAAAAAGAATGAAAATCACTCTCTTCAAACCCTTTACCTGTCTGCCATGGGTTTAATTTCTCATTTTTGTTTGAAAGATACAATCACAAGCCAGTCTAAAAATACATCCTGAGTTCCATCTGCTGATTTTTTAAAAAAATGCACAATGTGGGAATTGAGAGTTAGAGTTGTATTTGGGGCAAAATAAGGATTGCATCCCTGAGACAGTGTTTCAGATGGTTCTGAGAAACTGCTGT
Organism: Antilocapra americana; assembly: GCA_007570785.1. NCBI lineage: Eukaryota > Metazoa > Chordata > Mammalia > Artiodactyla > Antilocapridae > Antilocapra > Antilocapra americana. The sequence goes on from ML662448.1 coordinate 7,165,809, forward strand.
GAGGAAGTGAGGAGAGGAGCTAGGATATTTAGGAGTTTTGCAACCAAGGGCAGGTAGTTGGGAACATCAAAAGATTACTATTAATTAAAGAAACCAAATGCTTCAGGTTAAGGAATCTAGCTCTTTTCTTTGTGTGGAAAGATGCAAGAGTGTGGGCTCATTGAAATCATTCCTTTGATGTGCATTTCAGTTGTCTGGGGGTCATATCCTGTGTTTGCACTTCCTGAAGTGCCTCAAGGTTCATCTTAGGGAGCGGCTACATTCTGATGACAACTAGATGGCAGGTATTCTTTCCTTCCGGAGTGTCCTTAGGGCTTACACTGCAGGGCTGAAATCGTGGATGTCTGTGACATCCTTATTTACTGATAGAGCGGGAAATGTTCCATTTCTCACACCACACCATAAAAACTTAGAAACACGCCTCCGTTGGCCTCCTTTTTTTCTAACGCTTTTAAAACTTCAATTTAACCCTTCTGTGCTTCTCTTTTACTTCCCAAGAGGGAACACCCATCCTTCAGGCTTAGCAGAAAGCCTTAGGACCCAGCCAGGACCTCAGGGCTTGAAACACAAAGTCCTCCGCACCTTTGGTTAGCCTCGGGGAAGCCGGGCCCCCAGTGTTAGGACTCCTCCTCCGCCTCCGTGGGGTCGCCTTCCGGCCCAGCCCCTTCCCCTAAAGCGCAAATGCTCTCAGTGCAAAGACGGCCTCCGGGGCTCTGCTGCAAGCTGCCCGCGGCGCCCAGGGCGCGTGGGAGCCGCCCCGGCGCGCCCTCTCCTGGCCCCGGGGGCCGCTCGCCAGCTGCGGGGACCTGGGCGCGCCGCCCCTCGCCGCGGCCTCCTCGGCCCCTCGCTCCCCGACTCCAGCCAGCCGCTCCCCGGAACCCAAGGGCGGGGCGCCCAGAGACAGGAGCCTGTACCCCGAGCGGGCGAGGAGCGGCACTCCGTTCCCGGTGCGCCGCGGACCGGGACACCCAGGACCCAGAACGCGCCGAACCTGGGACTCTAAGCGCCCCCATCCGAGGAGCATCCCCAAACTGGGAGTACCCCGGACCCGGAGCGCCCCCACGAAGGAGAAGCCAGACTCAGAAGAATCCTGACATCCCAGACCCAGGACACATCCCCCGGCCGCGGAACAGGAGCAGCGAGCACCCCACTCGCAGCTGAGTTCTGCCAGACTCTTTCTTTCTTTATACTTTCCGTTCCTCTTTTTCTTTTTCAGGCTCTTCTGTTTGCCTTCTCTGTTTAGTTACACTTGCGGCTCCTCCTTCCTTCTTTCACGGTGGGAGAAGGGCATTGTTGCTCGCCTGCCTGGATCATCCGAACCGTGTGGAGGAAGCCCCCGCCTCAGCCTTGGGACCCCTTCTGAAGGTAAGAAAGACCTGGCTTTTTCACCTTCACCTTCTTCCACTGCCCTCTGCTGCCAAGGGGGCGGCCGGCCTCTGGGGCAGCGTTTCTGAAAGACCGTTAAATATGTGTGCATATATATATGACGATGTATGGAAGTATTAGTCGCTCAGTCGTGTCTGACTCTGCGACCCTATGGACTGTAGCCCCGCCAGGCTCCTCTGTCCAGGGAATTCTCCAGGCAAGAAAAGATCGAACGGAGTCTCCTGTATGTGTCTCTTGCATTGCAGGTGGATTCTTTACCGCTGAGCCACCGGGGAACCCCATTATATATGTTATGCATATAATTTTAAATATTAAGTATATGCACATACTTACGCAAATAATTGGTGATTCAGCATCAACTTTCCCTGATCGTATAATTTTAGAGGCTAAAACCGTCCCAATTTTTTTTTTTCTAGAAAGGTGAGAACAGGGAAAGGAAGTGAGAGTTTTCATTTATCAACAGTTACTTGCGTCTGACACTGTAGAAAACTTTTAGATGCTTCGTTTTTGATTTAGCCGCCTACAGGTCAAATGAAATATGAAGCAGTCAAATGAAGTACGCTTCTGATTCCTTTTTTTTTTTTTTTGGCAGCGGTGGTGGGGTATAATTGCTTTATGATGTTGTGTTGGTTCTGCTGTACAATAAAGTGAATCAGCTGTAGGTATACACACATCCCCTCCCTCTTGAGCCTCTCTGCCCCTTCCCCCTCTAGGTCATCACAGAGCACTGAGCTGAGCTCCCTGTGCTGTACAGCAGGGGCCCACTAGTTATCTATTTAATACATGATAATATATATATGTCAATCCTAATCTCAGTTTGTCCCATCCTTCCTTACCCTCCCTCTGTGTCCACATGCCGGTTCTCTATGTCTGTATTCCTGCCTTAGAAATAGGTTCATCAGTACCATTTTTCAATATTCCACATATATATGTTAATACATGATACTTGTTTTTCTCTTCCTGACTTACTTCATTCTATATGACAGACTCTAGGTCTATCCACGTCTCTACAAATGACCTTATTCCATTCCTTTTAGTGGCTGAGTACTATTCCATGTAACCCACTCCAGTACTCTTGCCTGGAAAATTCCATGGATGGAGGAGCCTGGTAGGCTACAGTCCATGTGGTCGCAAACAGTCAGACACAACTGAGCGACTTCACTTCACAATTCCATGTACTACCATATCTTCTTCATCCATTCATCCGTCATTGGACATTTAGGTTGTTTCCATGTCCTGGCTATTGTAAAAAGTGGTGAAGTATGCTTCTTAGAAGGAGGGGACCCAAGCGCAGAGAGATTCAGTAGTTTACCCAAGGGCATCCAGCTACTAAGTAACAGATTCCCAGATTCACTCCTAAATTTTCGTAATTAGTGCTGTTGTCCTGGGATCTGGAACCCCTCTTCCCAATGCAAGGGCCTTGGATGGGCTGGGAGGGAGCACCGGTTTGATCCCTGGCCAGGGAACTATTGATAAAATCCCATGTGTCACATAGCTCAATCAAAAAAAGATTACAAAGCAAAAGAATGATAGATTTGAATGCATTAAATACAAAATTGGCCATACGTTAAGACACCAAAACGGGGATTGAAAAGGAAGACTATGCAACAAATTGAAATTTTACAACAAATTTCTTAAAAATTTAAGAACTGGATTTAAAAAAGCATGAAGATATGGATATAAAAGCTGAAAATACATGATTGGTATTTTGCCTCATTTATATCAATAGAAATACATGTTAATAAGCCATGAGATACATTTTACCAATTTAAATACCCAGTTAGATTCAAAGAAGGGGAGAACACAATGCTAATGTGGATATAGTACAGGGATGTTGTTCTGTACTGGTGTGTTAGCCGCTCAGTCATGTCCAACTCATTTGTGACCCTGGGGACTGTAGCCCACCAGGCCCGTCTGTTTTTCCAGGCAAGAATACTGGAGTGGGTCGCCATTCCCTTTTCCAGGGGATCTTCCTGGAGGAGACCAAGGGCTCGATCTAGGTCTCCTGCATCGCCGGCAGATTCTCTACCAACTGAGCCGCTAGGGAGGCCCAGGTCTTGTGCTGGTGAGGAGGATAAATTATTACATTTCTGGGTACAGTTTGGTGGTATGCAGTTATCATGTTTAGAATATATTCTTTGACTCAATAGCTATACTGTCATATGGTAGCACCAAGAAAAAAAATAAGAAATACCCAAAAATATTTGGTTGGCCAAGAAGTTCCTTCTGGTTTTCCATACAATGTTACAGGAAAACCGGCACGAACTTTTTGGCCAACTGGTAATACTGGCTCAGTGGTCTTTATCACTCAGCAGACACTTTGCAGCAGCAGCTCATGTAACCTTCACAACATTTCTGGGAGGTAGTATTGTTATTCCCTTTTATGGATAAAGTGATTGAGGAGCAGAGATGATGCGTGACCAGCCCAAGGTTGTTCAGCTGCTAAAGAGTAGAATGAGTTACCTATTTTATACATACTATCAGTAGTGTACACGAGTCAGTCCCAGTCTCCTAATTCATCCCACATGCCCCCTCTTCCCGTTGGTATCCATATGTTTCTTCTCCACGTCTGTCTCTTCCTGCTTTATAAATAATATCGTCTGTACCAGTTTGTTTGTTTTTTTCAGATTCCACATACATGCATTCATATATGGCATTTGCTTTTCTTTTCCTGACTTCACTCGGTCCGATTGTCTGTGTAAAACAGATAACTAATGAGAACATACTGTAGAGCACAGGGCCCTCTACTCAGTGCTCCAGCATGACCTAAATGGGAAGGGAGTAACAAACCACAGGGGATGTATGTTCGCGCATAGCTGATTCCCTTTGCTATACAGTGGAGACCTACTCATTGTAAAGTGACTGTGTGTGCGCTGTCGCGTCAGTCGTGGCCAACTCTTTGCAACCCGATGGACTATCGCCCGCCAGGCTCTTCAGTCCGTGGAATTTTCTGGGCTAGAATACTGGAGTGGGTTGCTGTTTCTTACTCCAAGGGAAGCAACTATACACCAATAAAAATTATTTTGTTTAGAAACATAGAATGAAGATTCAAATCCAGCCAGTCTGGTACCAGAGGCTGTATTCCAAACACTGGTCTATGCTGCCATACAGAGTCATTTTATAGTAAAATATATCTTGTAAATTATAAAGTATCTATTAGAAGGAATATCATGTGATAGTTAAATTCATAACAAAGAGTATTTTTTGATGCAGGAAAAAGATATTTCATTAAGTAGCAATTGCAGGATATGAGATGATTTTAAATCTTAATTATTTTAAATATACAGAAAGAAGTACAAACCAACGCTAAAGTATGATGCACATTGAAATTATTTTCTTCTTTTCAATCTTTATTTTAAAAATGTTCCGTAATGGGACTACATTACTTTAGAAATCAGAAAAAATTTTTTCAAAGAAAGAAATAAGAAAAAAATTTAAAAATTATGAAAAGGCAAAAAAAATGGTATCAACATTAAGCATAACACTAAAAATACCCAACAAACTTCCTCCATGTAAGAAATACTTATATCCTCCTAAATATATCTTATTGATAAGTACCAGGGTGTCTATGACATCAGAATAGCTTTGCTTTTGGAAATGACTTTCATAATTTAATGGTTTAAATCCATAATAAGTACATTAAAATTTTTATATATACACATATAGAGAGCAGTACAAATACCAGCTAATTTGTATACTGGGATCTTCACATATTGCATATTGAAACTCAGAGTTAAATCATCAGAGTGCTGAATAATCTCATAATAACTTCATCTCTTAGCAGACCTTGAAAATTTTAAAAATAAAGCAAGAAAAATAAAAACAACCCAGCAGTGTCCTTTACAAGGCTGTGTTGACCTCAACCAGAGGAAATGAAGCTTTTCATTCTACCTGAGATAAGAGGATGGAGTTAATAATAAAATTGTGTGTGGTTGAGGGATTGATTTCAAACCATAGATGTATTCTAATTTGGTTATGATCAGTTGGTACTTTCATTCATTCTATATTCCTTTGTCTATACATTATTGAGTATTCTATCTCATAAATTACATCAAAGCCTTGGTGATGTTATTCCTAAGGCTTAATGTGAATGGTTTGGCAGGTTAGCCATTAAACTGCATTGAGGATTCAGGCATTAACAATATTCTAAGAGCCTCTTGATGAAAGTGAAAGAGGAGAGTGAAAAAGTTGGCTTCAAACTCAACATTCAGAAAACTTAAGATCATGGCATTTGGTCCCATCATTTCATGGCAAATACATGGGAAAACAGTGACAGACTTTATTTTTTTGGGCTCCAAAATCATTGCAGATTGTGACTATAGCCATGAAATTAAAAGATGCTTACTCCTTGGAAGAAAAGTTATGACCAACCTATAAAGCATATTAAAAAGCAGAGACATTACTTTGCCAACAAAGGTCCATCTAGTCAAGGCTATGGTTTTTCCAGTAGTCATGTATGGATGTGAGAGTTGGACGGTGAAGAAAGCTGAGCGCCAAAGAGTTGATGCTTTTGAACTGCGGTGTTGGAGAAGACTCTTGAGAGTCCCTTGGACTGCAAGGAGATCCAACCAGTCCATCCTAAAGGAGATCAGCCTTGAATATTCATTGGAAGGACTGATGTTAAAGCTAAAACTCCAATACTTTGGCCACCTGATGTGAAGAACTGACTCATTGGAAAAGACCCTGATGCTGGGAAAGATTAATGGTGGGAGGAGAAGGGGATGACAGAGGATAAGATAGTTGGACAGCATCACTGACTCGATGGACATGAGTTTGAGTAAGCTCTGGGAGTTGGTGATGGACAGGGAGGCCTGGCATGCTACAGTCCATGGGGTAGCAAAGTGCCAGACATGACTGAGTGACTAAACTGAACTGAACTGAGTGGCGATTAGTGAAACAACTATTTGGGGCAGAGAGACTACCACACCTCTAGTAATCCTTCATAAAGATTTGCTCATTTAATCGCTCAGTACTTTTTAGAAATAGGCGTTCTTATCAACACTGCTTTGGTAATGAACAAACAGACCTTGTGACTTCTGAGTAACTTGCTTAAAGTTGCACAGCCTGTGAAGACTCAAGCAGGAATGCCAGCCCAGTTTTGTATGTCCCAGACTCCAAACTCTTTCCATCATGTTTCACTTCCTTTACAGGTGTGCGTTATATAAGGAACATGGGTTTGTTTATGAGATATTCAACCTTGATCTATGAACCCAAATGCACCCATTTTTGTATTCTCTCTCAATTTGTAGTATAATTAGTCAAACAAAAGATGGGTTGGATTAGCATCAAAATTCAACACAGATTTGAGTTCATCGAGTCCATTTAGCTTAGGCATCTGGATTGTATAAAACTTTGAAATTTGGGAGTTTTTCTATGGTCATGTGAGTATAGACACACCTCTTCCTTTTTAACAAGTATTAATGAGTGCTTACTATGTGGGAGGCATTGACTTCAGTGATAAAGTGATGAGCAAGATAAACGTAGCTCCTAACTTGTGAAAAACTTAGTTCTGAAAAGAAAAAGGTCAATATTTAAAAATTCAACCCATATGAAGATTGTGATGAATATTTTGGTGCAGTGGGAAGGGAAAAATGAAGCTTCAGTGCACACACACACACACTTCCACACAAGCAGACTGTTCATTCACAGGAAGTGGATTTTCTGGAAATACTGTTGCCCTCACCTTTGACCTTCAAGGTCAGATTTCGTGGACCAGACTTAAAATACAGCAGGCTGTCTAGGAAATTTGCATTTTTAGGTATTCCCCTGGAACTGCCTTGAAATTTTATTAATTCTACATGCCTGAAAGTTCTAAAGAACACTGGTGACTGTATGAAGGGATATGAAAATTTGTTGAGCTAATTTTTTAGTCTGTATGCCAGAAGACTTTTAAAACCTCGTTCATGAAACAGGTATGCTTTTGTTTGAAAGTCTTGGCTGAATCTGTTTTATTCTGTTTTCCAGAGAAACCATTTGAAGCAGAATCCTAAACATGCATTGTAGAGAAATACCCCTGATAGTTTGGGTACTTATGTTTATAAGCACCTCAGGTAAGTAATTATAATCAATCACAAGCATGCTTCATTGGTGTTCTAGAGGGATATCAACATTTTACTTATTTATGTGGAGGTGGTTACTAAAGATGTTGAATTTATTAATATTTGTGATTTAAAATTTTACCTTAGAAAATTACCAACCCTTTGGTATACCTGGCGTAGAAAATAAGAGATTCATAGGAATGGAATCAAGTAAAAACTCCTGTGAGGTTACTGATAAAGGAAAGATTCAACCCTGTGAGTTTATGTAGAGAGTAGGAAGAAAAAACTTTTATTCTGAAATACATTTGGCTGAGATTAAAATTGGCATGTCATTTGAAACCAAAGAGATCACAACCATCCCTGTCACTGATTTTTACAAAGTTTTTCTCATGTGATTTCCATCCCAAAGGAAGGTTATGTCATGGCTCCCTGGGGTTTCCCTGGTGGCTCAACAGTAAAGAATCTGCCTGCCAAGCAGAAGACCTGGGCTTGATCCCTGGGTGAGGAAGATCCCCTGGAGGAGGGAATGGCTGCCCACTCCAGTATTCTTGCCTAGGAAATCCCATGGACACTGGAGTCTGATGGGCTGCATTTCATAGGGTCACAAAGAGTCAGGCGCGGCTGAAGCTACTTAGCATGCATGCGTATGTAGGTTATATCTCTTAAACAGGAAAATATATCAAGCTTTCACTGACCTACCATCCTTTTAGGTGTCAGTTAAAACTAACACCCTCATTTACACACATATCGCACCTTCTAAGTTGAAGTCCTGAGCTGTAAGTTAAAGATTTTGTAACAACCACCAGAAGCAAGATTGATGTTCATTAAGTGCTGTGCTTCGAGGTCGTTTTGACTGCCATGTTTTCAAAGAATGCTTCTGCCATTGGAGCCACTTCCTCTCTACCGTGTGGTTAACAACACTGAATTAAAACCAGACAGTTGCTTTGAAAAATAAACCCTGGCTATGGAGAAGGCACATACTTTGCATCCCCCCAGAGAACTGCTTGGTTCAATGTAAGTGTTCTCATGTTCAAAATGCAGTCAGAGGGAGCTTCCAGAAGACAGGATAGGGAAGAAGTCCATTCCTGCCTACTTTGAACTATTCAAAGTGAAGAAGGAGGGGAGAGGTGACTCAGGATGACCCAAAGGATCCGATCAATCCCTAAAGCCATAGTGTCTGGGTTCGTTGAGAAAGAGGGAAGGAGGGAGAGATCTCAGAAAGGAGAAGTGCCCCAGATTTGAGTAAGTCAATATGAATTAATCATCAGTATGAATTATATGAGTCAGTTATTGATTATGCCCATGATAACCTAGAGAAGTAATGGATTTACACACACACAGGCACACTTTTAACCATCCTCTCCCTTGCCTGGGGAATGGTTAGGCAGACTGGTTGAGAACAAGACCCGTGAGACTTCTGATGATGAGGTGGGAAACTCTGAGGTTTCTAGGTTTCTTTTTCCCCATGGTGATGCCTCAGCTGGGATGTTTCAGGGTAAGTGTGGCAACACTGTGACCTCGGTGACTGTCATGTGTAACATTTTCTTTTGAGAGACTGCATGCATTTATTTGTCTTCCAGCTGCTGTAGGTTAAGTTCTAGTATCTTCCTGTTTGGAAGATGCTGTTGGAGATTTTGTCTTCCTTTACCTTCTGCTAGTGCCTCACTGTTAGAGAGACTGACCTCCTGTTTCTTAGTGTTGGAGCGGTTGATCCTAAAATAAGAACCCATAGAAATGAGACATGGAGTTTTCTCAGGATGTTCTTACCAACCCAGCTTCTTCATCTGAAGAAAACTTGTGTTTGTCATTCTGTTTGTTTTTTTCTTTTACTTTGCTAATCTTTAGAAGAAACTTGTACCTCACGTCTTCACATTACCGCAGTGGAAGGGGAACCTTTCTATCTGAAATATTGCTCGTCTTCCTCCGAGCATGAGAAAAAAACAACCACCATAAAATGGTACAGAAATGAATCACATGGACCTGTTGACCTGAGCTTGACGAGTTCACCCAGAATTCTTTTGCGTAATTATGTTTTGGAGTTCTGGCCAGTGGAGGTGATCGACAGTGGATCTTACTCCTTCCAAATGGGGTGAGCCTATCTTTTCTTTGTGGTAGTATATTTCACAGAACTCTTGGACTTGGTTTGGGAAATCAAATAAACAATAATTGGAGAAGTCTGATTATCCATACGTTTTCTTCTTCCTGTTCTTCCTACAACATGAAGTAATACATCATTGTCGGAAAAATGAATTAAATACTGCCCTATGTTTATTTTCTTAGTAATGTTAATGAAAGGGGATTGCCTCAGTGTGACTTACTTTTAGGTGACCCTTGCCAAAGATAAGGGAGGCTTCAATGAAGTTCACTTTTTAATTCAACTGCTCCTGTTGCCCAAAGTCACCAGTTAAAAGAATTGAGTGGTACAGGCTTCACGATGTTTCTAAGCATTAAGTGAAGCAGAACAGATTCCTGGGTGATGACCTCAGAGTGGGAAGATGGGCTGGAATAGGGTAGACACTCTCTAGTCCTGGGGGCCATAATTCTTTGGTGGCTCGGTGGTAAAGGATCCATTTGCCAGTGCAGGAGACACAGATTTGATTCCTGGGTTGGGAAGAGCCCCTGGAGAAGGTTATGGTAACCCACTCTAGTATTCTTGCCTGGGAAACACTGTGGACAGAAGAGCCTGGTGGGCTACAGTCCCTGGGGTTGCAAAGAGTCAGACATGACTGAGTGATGAGCACACACACCCTGGTCCAGTCTTCAGGTGTTGATTGAGAGCCAGGTAGCAGTACTGGTGAAAATGTGTGTGTCAGACAGTCACAGACCTACCCCCAGGACAGTGAGAGAGTGGAGCCTCCAGTGGGCTTTGCACAGCCTTCTCAGAACTAAGCCTCGATAGAGTCTTCTGGGATACCTCTAGTCAAGAGTCCTGAATTCTGTGAAATGACGACCACTCACTGAATGTGTCAGTGATTATTCCTGAACTTAGTTCTCTTTATACTTTATTTGGTGAGGTGGGGAAGGAGTAACTGGGACAAGCAATATTCTATGTGGTGAACCGTTAGTGAGAACATGGGTGACGTAGTGTTAATCTGGTACCTTTGTGATGTTGTGTAGGTACTTATGTGTACATGATATATGTGTGGTTTTCTTTTAAATTAATTTATTTTTGTTGTTGGTTGCACTGGGTCTTCACTTCTTTTAGTTCTCATTGCATTGGCTTTTCTTGTCGCAGAGAACGGGCTCTAGGGCATGTAGGCTTTAGTAGTTGTAGCATGTGGGGCTTAAGTGCCCCATGGCATGTGGAATCTTCCCAGGCTAGGGATCGAACCCATGTCCCCTGCATTGCAATGCAAATTTGTAACCACTTGACCATCAGGGAAGTTCCATGTGTGAATTTTTATAGAGATTTGAGACTGACCTGTAGGAACTAGCTCAGGGCCATGTGCATGGTGATGGAGCACCGCTGGACATAGTAGATTTCTTTCACGAGCACCTCTGGAGTGAGTCCTGACTTATCATCAGAGCCCTTGAGACCAGAGTGAGACATCACAGTGAAACCTTAATTGCACTTCTGTGGTTTTGTGGAGTGAGGTCATTTGAGTTTGTTTTTACATATAGGAACTCCCAGGAGTCAGAAAGAAATTCAGAATCTCTTATTAAACTGTGAATGTTATGTGACCTTTTAACAGGGGTGATTCCAGAAGTGGGTTACAGCTGGATCTTTCCACACTATATAGGTAGACCATATAACTCACAGTTGGGGTAGAGGAACAGGATTTGGGCATCCATGAATGAGTCTCTTTTGACAAAAATAAGGCAACATTTTTTTCACTGGATTGGTTACTAAAAAGTGGTATTTGAAAAGTCTCCATCCTAATGATAAAATATCTCTAAACCTTTATTTTCTAGAAATGATACTCATGACTGGAAATTAAATGTCATTCCAAGAAGTAAACACAGCTGTTTTACTGAGAAACTGGTAACGAGTAAAGCTGTGGAAGTTAAGAAATCTTTGCAGGTAGCCTGTGAACACAATTACTATCAACAACTGGCCAATAGAACGGTATTGTATAAGGTAGTGCTTTTAAAATATTTTAACTGAAGACTGTAGAAAAGACAAAATTCCAAAAGGAGGGCCTGATGGCTGTGCGGCATTCTGGTCTCATAACATGTAACATGCAAGCTGTGGGTCTTCACAGCTTAGCTGACTTGTCTGAGCTCCTGCATCCATGTAGGATGCTCCAGGTTAGACGTTCAGTATACACGTTCAATCCACATAGGCACTCAGATTCTTAACCACTGGATCACCAATGAAGCCCCTCTTTATGCCTTTTAATCAGCTCACTGTCTTCTGGTGGGGGACTTCAGTGGGGCTGGGTGGTCTGCTAGGAAAACAATTCTCTGAGTAATTCTGCTGCCCTCTCCACTACCCACCCCTAGGATGGGTAGTCCTGAATACATGGAATTAAGCTAAAAGCATTATAATTACATGGAAAGTTTTGACCCAAACAGGCATATTTTTGTGGTAATGTTTTTTTTTCCCCTCTCTCTCCCCTTCCTCCTCTTCTTCCCTCTCTTTGTGTGTATAAGAGAGAAATTAAAAGGAAATGATGAAAGCATTTACAATATCCCCACACTCTATTTCCCAGAGAATATTAATAATGCTAATGATAATACCAGAAATAAGATTGTATTTCTCTCTTTTTTCTTTTTTTATTGTTCACATTTACCCTTCATTCATCTTATCCTTGTTAACAATATACACACATAACCATATAACACAACAGTCATAACCAGGAAATTAGCACTGATACAATATGCTTCTGAACTGTGGTGTTGGAGAGGCCCTTGGACTGCAAGGAGATCCAACCAGTCCATCCTAAAGGAGATCAGGCCTGGGTGTTCATTGGAAGGACTGATGCTGAAGCTGAAACTCCAATACTTTGGCCACCTGATGTGAAGGGCTGACTCATTTGAAAAGACTCTAATGCTGGGAAAGATTGAGGGTGGGAGAAGAAGGGGATGACAGAGGATGAGATGGTTGGATGGCATCACTGACTCAATGGACATGGATTTGGGTGGACTCTGGGAGTTGGTGATGGACAGGGAAGCCTGGCATGCTGCGGTTCATGGGGTCACAAAGAGTTGGACACAACTGAGCAACTGAAATGAAATGAACTGAACAATATCGGTAACTAAACTAGAGACCTCATTCTAATTCCACTAGTTTATCTTTTTTGTTTCAGGGTCCAATTCACTGATGGGACTATATTTCATTTTTTCAGTAGAGGCAGTACCAAATCACTGAGACATTTGTTCAGAAACTGCTAGTTTTCATTCTCTTTCCCTCTTTCTCTAAAGATCTTTAACTTAACATTTTAAATTCTTGTCATAGAATACCATTTTAACTTGCTTTTTCTAAAACAGAACTGTGAAGAGGTGGAGAACAATCAAAACCCATTTTTAAAGAATGCAGAGTTTAAAGATCAGGGATATTATACCTGTGTGTTTTTCCTACATCATAATGGAAAACTATTCAACGTCACCAAAACCTTCAATATTACAATAGTTGGAGGTAAGAGAAATTTTAGAATCAGGGAGAAACAAATATATCTTAGTAAAAGGGACTATTTTCTTTCTTCTAAGGCCATACAAGAAGGCAGAAGCAACTTAGTTGGACTTGTGACCACATCACTAGTTCACATATAAGGGTCAAAATCATTTTGGCATCATCTTCCATTCTGAATAATTTTGCAGTGATGGAGTGAGGGTGGGTAATTAAAGTTGATATGAGTGAGCCGCTGATGTTCTCTCATTTGGTATTTCAGTACATTGTGGAATCTTTATTAAGCATCTGCTTTCACTCAGTATTATTTATTGAACATCTATATTCGATAAACTGAATATTAGGAGGTAAGAAAAGCAAGGAAATATGAAATTAAGTGAATAATGCACTGTTTTCAGGAATTTGATTATATATAGTCAGGAGAGGTTAAAGCCAAATCTGAACTCTGGACCCTGACACTCCAATTAAATCTTGGAGACAGAATTTTAGGTGAAGTAGAAAGAAATAGCTTTATTACTTTGCCAGGCAAAGGGGGCCACGGTGGGCTAAGGCCCTCAAGTCTGTGTGTCTCCACCTGGAGGGACTAGTGAGGAATCAGTGTCAAGGTTCAAAGAGGGCGGGGTCAGCTGGAGGACATTCTTCTGATTGGTTGTGGTGAGGTAAGTGACCATCAGCATGATCAACCCGGTTGTAACTAGTCTGGGGTCTACATTCTTGTGGGCAGCATATCATTGTCAACTTAAAAAATATTCACAACCTAAAAGTTGAGAGTTATGAAGCTCAGAAGGCAGCATCTCAAGTAACCCTGAGAGAACTGCTCCAAGGAGGTGAATGGGGAGCCAGGCTAGAAGTTTTGCAAGAAAGGGCAGGTAATCTGAACCTCAAGAGTATTGTTAATTAAAGAAAACTAGATATCACAAGTTAAGGAATTTAGTGCTTTTTTGTGTATGGGAAAATAACAATAATCTGGGCTCCCTAGTCATTCCTTTGTTACGTACCTTTGCTTCCGTGGTGGCTTAGCTGGTAAAGAATCTGCAATGCGGAAGATCTGGGTTTGATCCCTGGGTTGGGAAAATCCCCTGAAGAAGGGAAAGACTACCCGCTCCAGTATGCTGGCCTGGAGAATTCCATGGGCTGTATTGCCCATGGGGTCGTAAAGAGTGGGACACTGAGCAACATTCACTTCACTTCAGCTATCTGGGGCCAGTATCCTATGTTTTCGCATCTGGAGTTTCCTAAGGGCTCACCCTTAGGGAGTGGCTGTAGCTGATGACTATGAGATGGCAGGTATGCTACTTCCTGAGTTCCCTCAAGGCTCACAAGCTCACTTAAGTGCTGTGATCATTTGCTTAGTTGTGTCTGACTCTGTGCAACTCCATGGACTGTAGCCTTCCAGGCTCTTCAGTCCATTGGATCTCCCAAGCAAGAATATGGGAGTAGGTTGCTGTTTCCTAATTCAGGGGTTCTTCTCAACGCAGGGATTGAACCTGGAGTGGGTTGCCATTTCCTCCTCCAGGAGATCTTCTTGACTCAGGGACTGAATCTGTGTCTTTTGTGACTCCTGCATTAGCAGGTGGATTCTTTACCACTAGCACCATCTGGGAAGCCCTAGCTCACATTGGAGGGCTGCAATCTCTGATAAGGATAAGATGGTTGGATAGCATGACAGACTCAATGGTCATGAGTTTGAGCAAACTCCAGGAGATAGTGAAGGACAAGCAAGCCTGACGCACTGCAATCCATGGGGTTGCAAAGAGCTGGACATGGCTGAGCAATGGAACAGCAGCAGCAGTCTGATGACTGTGACATCCTTTGTTAACTGATGTGGCAGAAAGTATTCCATTTATCACTGCTAACTTCTCCCACCTGGTGGGGGTTTCAGTATTTGCAAAACAGCTCAAAGATACTGTTCTGTGTATCCCTTGAGGGGGAACCAGAACTCTGCCCCAAGACTGCACTATTGTTTCTTGACTGTTCCTCCCTTGTCATTGCATCCTGGAAACTCAGGGAAGGTCCTGGAGGGTGAATGAAGCCAATTTCCTGTATTCAACAAATGGGGGGACACAGAAAGGCTTTTGTGCCCAGGAGCCCCACTGGATCCTGCTCTGTATCAAGATGATAAGCCATATAGAAGCACCATGGAATATGAAATTGGAGTCATCTGTGAGTCTCTAAGGGTTCAGAAAGAGTCCAGAGGTAGAAGAGATGCTGGAGGCTGTTTGAGCTGGTTCCTAGAGGCAGAGCATGAAGGACAGATAGGAGGACATGATAGGGACAGTCCACTCAGGTGAGAGCATGTAAGGAGCACAGGGGTGGCTGTGGAAGAAGCTTTACATTTTGGGATGACGGCTTTTATTCAGGTTTACCAGGAACCCAGACCCTATGTAATGGAAACACTGAAGCCCGGACTTGTAGGGTATTGGAGACCTTGCTTGCTTGCTCGGAAAGTCTCTTCAGTCATGTCTAACTCTTTGTGATCACATGGACTGTAGCCTTCCATGCTTCTCTGTCCATGGGGACTCTCCAGGCAAGAATACTGGAGTGGGCAGCCATTTCCTTCTCCAAGGAATCTTCCCAACCTAGAGATCTAACTCAGATCTCCTGCATTGCAGGCAGATTCTTTACCAAAAGCCACCAGAGCACCAGAGCTGAAGACCTTAGAAGTAATTATTTAATTAAATCCCACCCAGTGAAGATATCCTTCATATGGCTCAGCCAGTAATAGATCATTCAGTCTCTTCTTGGGAACTGCCATGGAAATGACCAAATCACTCAGCAGCTGGGTCCAGATTTTAATGCTTGATTGTCAATGAGTCTTTTTTTTTTTTCCACTGAGTTCAGTTATGCCTTCACAATGGACTGTGGAAAACTCTTAAAGAGATTGGAATACCAGAACACCTGACCTGCCTCCTGAGAAATCTGTATGCAGGTCAAGAAACAACAGTTAGAATTGGACATGGAACAACAGACTGGTTCCAAATTGGGAAAGGAATATGTCAAGGCTGTATACTGTCATCCTGCTTATTTAACTTTTATATCATGAGAAATGCTGGGCTGGATAAACACAAGCTGGAATCAAGATTGCTGGGAGAAATATCAGTAACCTCAGATATGCAGATGACACCAAACTCATGGTGGAAAGCGAAGAAGAACTAAAGAGCCTCTTGATGAAAGTGAAAGAGGAGAGTAAAAAAGTTGGCTTAAAACTCAACATTCAGAAAACTAAGATCATGGCATCTGGTCTCATCACTTCATGGCAAATAGTTGGGGAAGCACTGGAAACAATGAGAGACTTTATTTTCTTGGGCTCTAAAATCCCTGCAGATGGTGACTGCAGCCATGAAATTAAAAGACACTTACTCCTTGAAAGTTATGACCAACCTAGGCAGCATATTAAAAAGCAGACATTGCTTTGCCAGAAAGGTCCGTCTAGTCAAAGCCATGATTTTTCCAATAGTCACATATGGATGTGAGAGTTTGACTTTAAAGAAAGCTGAGTGCCAAAGAATTGATGCTTTTGAAATGTGGTGTTAGAGAAGACTCTTGACAGTCCCTTGGACAGCTAGGAGATCCAACCAGTCCATCCTAAAGGAAATCAGTCCTGAATATTCATTGGAAGGACTGATGCTAAAGCTGAAACTCCAATACTTTGACCACCTGACATGAAGAACTGACTCATTTGAAAAGACCCTGATGCTGGGAAAGATTAAAGGCAGGAGGAGAAGGGGATGACAGAGGATGAGATGGCTGGATGGCATCACTGACTCAATGGACATGAGTTTGAGTAAATTCCAGGAGTTGGTGATGGACGGGGAGTCCATGGGGTCACCAAGAATCAGATGCGACTGAGTGACTGAACTGCACTGACGCCTTCCTGTAGTTAACACTCGTGTCTGTGGTTGCCTTTAGTAACTCCACAAATTAAATCTGGTCCCTTCTGCCAATGACAGCTCCTTCAAGTGTCTGAAGACAGGTGGCTCATCCACCCTTGTTCTTTCCCAGGAAGCAAACTCCTAGGTTGACTCATGCAACTAGGTCATGGCTCACAGTTTCTAGAGCTCATTTACTTTAGCAGCATTTTCCCTCTTCTCTCCAACTGTCCACTTATATAGCTGTATTCCATGCATGCATTGTGAATGTACAAATTGCCACAAACTTCCTCTTCAAATAACATAAATTTATTGTACAGTTTTGGAAGTCAAAAGTAAAATGGTTTCCCTCGGCTAAATTCCAAGTTTCGGTAGGATTGTGTTCATCTAGAGGCTCTGCAGGAGAATCAATACCTTGCCTTCTCCAGCTTCTAGAGGCACCTGCATCCTTGGAACATGCCACTTAGTCAGTGCCTTGCACCCAGTAAATCTATTTTGAGGCATTGAGGGCAGAGAGAAGGGAGAACATAAAGACAATTCCCAGTGAGTCTGCACCTTCTAAGTCTGGAGGTTTCATTGCCTTCCTGCATCTTCTGGCTTTTAGCTGTGCTGGGCAGAAGTCATAGGTGGAATTGAGGGGAGACCAAGTTCAGTAAGCTCTTTCGAGTGAGGTGAGCTTTGAGTTGATGGAAAGTGAAAGGATAACTAGTATTCCCTGTCTCCCTTATCTAATGAAAATACAATAAAGTAATAAAAGTAAAGTGATGATTGTTAGAATGTTTGTTACCTGGAATAATAAGTACATTACAACAGATACTATAATGCATCTGTCTTAGCAAAGCTCCATGCAACACTAATGCATTTTTCTTTTCTTTATTCACTTTCAGACCACAGTAATATAATTCCAGCTCTTCTTGGACCAAAGATCACTAAAGTTAGAGTGGAATTAGGTATATTTTGACATACATATATTTTGGATTTATGAACGGGGGCATAATTGAGTCTTTCAAGGCTAAATCTGGTTTTTTATTGATCAACATTGTGTTCATAACATACTACGTTTACTGAAGAATATTACAAAAGCAGGAAAACCTTGTCATTATTTGAATGTTGCTCTTTTTAGTGATAGTTAAAATTAGCAATATGTTCAGACGATTATAGAGGTGCCTATGGTTTGCAGACCTGTGGTTTTAGTCACTTTCTATGTGGCTTGTCTCTAACAGTAACTGTTATTTAGTCACCAAGTCATGTCCGACCTCTAGGCTCCTCTGTCCATGGGATTTTCCAGGCCAAAATAATAGAGTGGGTTGCCATTTCCTTCTCCAAACAGTAACTGTGGTCATTTTTAAATATGAAAACTCAATGAGAATTCCCTGGAGAAATTATTCAAACTTGCTGTATGGTTTGAATATTTGATTAAGGGATTCACTTTGAATCAGTGGACTGACGTGACTGTTGTTTTTGCCGTTCAGTTGCTGAGCTGTGTTGGATTCTTTGGTGACCCTATGGACTGTAGCCTGCCAAGCGCCTCTTTCCATGTACTTCTCCAGGCAAGAAGACTGGAGTGGGTTGCTGGTCCCTCACCAGGGGATCTTCTGACCCAGGGATTGAACTTGTGTCTCCTACATTGGCAGGTGGATTCTTTACCCCTAAGCCACCTGGGAAGCCCCAGTTCATCCTGGAAGAACTTTATTCCTCATTGTACTTTCTGTCCAGCTGTTTCTCTTGGTTTTCCCTGCACTTTGACGTCTTTAATTTTTAGCTAATTTAATTTTTTGTTTTTTATCCGTTTTGTTTTTCTGGAAGTTACAGTGGGTGTTTTGGCCTGATGCTACTTATTAGACTGTTGGTTGAAAAGAAAGTCCACTGGCCTTTATTTCAACATAAATATTTGAATAGAGGCCAATTCATAGTTTGGTGATGACTTGTAATCACAACCTAATTTTTCTGCTTTACAAGTTTTTTCTAAATGAAACCAAGGCATATTTTTCTTAGTTGCAAAACTATATTTGCATTACATGTTACATTAGTATACACTGGCTTTATTAATTTTAGCCATTGAGAAACTTGAGTTTCTAAAATCAGAACATTGGTTGTCAACTTTTACCTAGGAAAAGATATACAGGTCAACTGCTCTGCTCTGCTGAATGAAAAGGATATGATTTATTGGAACACCTGGAGGAAAAATGGAAAGGATCCTAATGTACATGAAGGGGAAGTGACGAGAATTAGGTATGGATATGTGACATATTGTTGTTGTTCAGTTACTAAGTCGTGTCTGAGTGTTTTGCAACCCCATGGGCTGTAGCCCACCAGACTCCTCTGTCCATGAGATTTCCCAGGCAAGAATACTAGAGTGGGTTGCCATTTCCTAATTTAGGAGATCTTCTCAGACCAAGAATCAAAACCACATCTCCTGCATTGGCAGGTGGGATCTTTACCACTGAGCCACCAGGGAAGCGCCTGTATCATATATATATATATATGATCAAAACACCAGACTCCTGAAAGACTGATAGGATGCTTGAGATGAATTTAACTTATAGTTATAACTTAAATGTTTCATAATTATAATTTTCATGTCTAAGGTGATGAATGATGCCGAAGTTTATTGCTGTGATCTAAATAAATTAGAAGGAGAAGGTCAGGACTTCCCTGGCAGTCCAGTGGTCGTCTGCATGCTTCCAATGCAGGGGGTGTGGGTTCGTTCCCTGATCAGGGGGCTAAGATCCTGCATGCCATGTGGGGTCGTCAAAAAAGAAAAAGGTCAGTGAGGCTTAATAGCACCGCGTTACAGAAGTAGCTTTTGGTGAGTCAGGATCTGATGGGTTTGAAGACTTTACCTTAAGCATCTTATGGAAGAGTGATTAACTAGGCCACTGTCATGTGAACTTTGAACATTGTGTTAAATGCTTTGATTTTATGAATGTGCCAGAGAAAAGACCAGGTCAGGAGACTGGGACGTGTACAAGTCATTCTGGGCCCCTTGAGTGCGCTCCGAACCCTTATCGCAAGCCTGGCTGTGTTGCCTACCTGTCACTGTGGGGGCAGCTGGGTGTCCATAGGTGATGCAGTGCATCATCAGCACCTCTCTCTGGGAGTCCTGGAACACCCCCGGCCACAGGCAGGCCATCTATTAATACCACTTCCTCTCCAGATCTTCCCCTTGTACTTCCCCGTGTACACACTTTTCTTTGTTCTGTTGTTGGAAATTATGAAAACTTGAGGAGAACTAAAAATCGCAAAGATGGAGAGAGGCATTTGAAGACAGTTTTGTGTGTGTTTGGGGATCTCTTCACTGGGCATGAGCTATGCTGACATAGACACTGCCTCCTGCTCTTTAGGGATAGTTCAGAGCTTCTTTGTATAGCATTCCTTATAGTGATTATCTTTTTTTTTTAGGGTAGTCCAACTAATCAATTATATTTGCTTTTTTAAAATTTTTATTGGAGTGTAGTTGCTTTACAATGTTGCATTAGTTTCTACTGGACAGCAAGCCGAATCAGCTACACACACACACACACACACACACTCATATATATATATATATATATGATTATCTTTCTTAATGGTGAGAATTAAGGCATTTTCTCAAGTCCAAGAAGGTCTCCAACGATTGCCAGGTATAAATGATAACTCAAGAAAACACTGATTTAAATGACCAATCGCCTACCCCATGGCATTTGTCGTTGGTTGATTGACACCGATCATAGTAATTATGGCAGCCTTTTCCCGTCAGTGTCCATTAATGGAAACTAGAAACACAGTAAGAGCAGGTAGAAAACCCCAACAGGGCAGTGGTTAGGTGTAAATATCTAGGAGGCAGAGTTAGTGCAAAAAGTTCCAAATGGCATATCGTTTAATACTTAAATATCCCAGAGTAAACTCTGGGAGATAGTGAAGGACAGGGAAGCTTGGTGTGCCGCTGTCCTGCTGTCCATGGACTTGCAAAAGAGTTGGACATGACTGAGTGACTGAACAATAGCAACAAAGGAATGGTTATACTTTATTGAAACAAAACACATTGAACCTATGACCATTCATTCATTTTTGCCTGCACCTGCCTTTGTGGGATCTTAGTTCTCTGACCTGGAATCGAACCCACACCTCCTAAAGTGGAAGTGCTAAATCTTAACCACTGGACCACCTGGGAAGCCCCTCTATGGGCATTTAAATGCTTCTGAATGGTTTGGAGTTATTACTGTCATTATTAAGGTCACTGTACACTCAGGTTTTAGTGAGTTGTGGTCCTGAGGTGTCTGTCATCTTAGCTGCATTTTTAAGCTTTTTTCTGCTTCTTTCACACACACGCCCCCCCACACACATATGTATGTTGCATGTATATTCTCTGTCATCTTGCTGGCAGTCCTCAATTCTCGCTGACACATGTCTACAAGCTTCTTACAGTGCAGAGTCTATGCCCTCACCCAAATCAGGTGTGAGACTGGTGCTCATGAAATGTCGGCTCAGCTGGACTATGTAGCCCTTCGGCTGCTGTACCTTGTCCTCAGCATCCATTCCCCCACTGGATTCCTGCATTTCCCCCTTCCCATGGTCTATCTGTCACCTCTGGAGTTGGAAAAAACACTCAGTTGGAAAAATCGCTGCGAAAACCAACTCAACAAACTTAGAGAAATGGGGCTTAAACTCAGCTGAGAGCTTAAGTGAAGCTGAATCTTTCTTTATAGTGGGTGCATGAACTTGTGTCTTCTATTTTGGCTTCTCAGTAGTTTTTTTGTGACTCGTTTGTGGATTCTACATTGATGTTGAAAGAAAGACGAAAGTGTTACTTTAGTCTCTCAGTTGTGTTTGACTCTTTGCGACCTCATGGACTCTCTACAGCCGGCTCCTCTTTCCATGGAATTCTCCAGGCAAGAATACTGAAGTGGGTTGCCATTTCTTTCTCCAGGGGATCTTTGCAACCCGAGGATCAAACCAAGGTCCTCCTGCATTGCAGACAAATTCTTTACCATATGAGCCACCAGGGAAGCTATTTCTGGTTTGGTGACTTGTATAGAGAATTTGGTTCTAAAATGAAACAGAGTTGGAGGCTGCAGTGGGTCCCATGTCCAGCTGCTGGAGGCCTGGCAGGTGAATGGCTATACCTGGGCGTGCTGGTTGACCCCAAGCCTATAGAGCCTGCTGCTGGCAAGAGGCGGATGTCAAGAGCATTTGCCTTGTATCAAAGACAGGACATTTTGAGTCCTTTCAGAAGAGAAAGATGGCTGGCTGCACTGGTGGTCTCTGGTCATTTTCTGACACTCTCTGAGCAGCTTAACTGATATTTCTCATGTGCTTGGAGGATGTCTGAAAATAGTGTTGTGTTTTAATTTACATGCCGAACAAAAGAAGAGTTATCATTAGGATTGTGAGGACAAGCTTGACATGCATCTGCATCGGTGCTAATGATTTGCAGCTCTGTCACTGCTGGCAGAGACTCCACGGTGGGAGGGACACTGAACAGTCAGGACAGGAGGAACAGATGAAGCACAGGCACACCTTGGAGCTACTGCGCGTTTGGTTCCAGACCACCACCATACAGCAAATACCTCAGTAAAGCAAGTCCCATGAACTTTTTGGTTTCCCAATGCACATGAAATTATTTACACTATACTCTGGGCTTCCCCAATGACTCAGTGGTAGAGAATCTAGGAGATGCAGGAGGCAAAGCTTTGACCCCTGGATTGGGAAGATCCCCTGGAGAAGGAAATGGCAACCCACTCCAGTATTCTTACCTGGGAAATTGCATGGACAGAGGAGCCTGGCGGGCTTCAGTTCATGGGGTCACAAAAGCATCAGACACAACTGAGCGACGGGGCAGGTACTGTACTCTGCTAAGTGTGCACTGGCATTACATGTAAAAAACAATGTTCACACCTCATTTAAAAATACCTGATGGCTAAAATAAATGCCCAAACCATTACAATAGTAGCATCAAAGATCCCTGATCACAGATCCCCTAACAAACACAATGATAATGAAAAAATGTGATTTTCTGAGAATTACCAAAATGCGACACAGAGGCATAAAGCAAGCAAATGCTGTTGGGAAAATGGCACCCAGAGACTTGCTTGATACACCATGAATTTATAAAAAGTGCAATATCTGCAAAGCGCAATAAAGCAAAGTTCAGTAAAATGAAGTATGCCTGTAATTGGGAGAGAGACTATTTTCTTGTATTTTCAACTGAACATCGTCATCTTCCAGGCATTTTAGTTCTAGGCAGCACCTGCCCCAGATGGTCTCAGGAGCACTGACATCCCCGGGGAGCAAGCAGCTCACACTTGAACAGAACTCACCAGAAAGCAAAGATCTCTGAAGTCCATAGAGCATGGCTTTTTACAGAAGTATTTGAGCATGCAGATTCCTCTCTCATGGGTCATGTTGCTGGTAACAACACACAGCCTATTGCTAAACCATGTTCCTCTCTTACAGGAATTCAGAAGGCAAATGGCTTGCTTCCACAATACTGAGGATTGAGAATGTAAATAAAAGAAATCTAAACTTTCCATACAATTGCACGGCGGTCAACGAGGGAGGCATTGACACCAAAAGCTTCGTCTTGCTGGTAAAAGGTGTGAGAGATTTTATTTTTGGAAGTCGGTGCAAACCTAGAATGCTGCAGCTGAGAGGCCCGTCGTAGCTCCTTGCTTCCCCACCTTACAAACCAGGAGCCAAGCTCCTGAGAGGTCAAGGGTTTGCTGGTGCTCAGCCCTCACTGCTGTCCCTTGGGAGGAATGAAAGCCTCAGGTGTATTCTTTGCTCTCAGTCATATTCCAATCCTAGGCAGCAGCCAGGGACCTGGAGCAGGGACGTAGGTGGCGCTCAGTGCTGAAGATGCTGGTGGGCAAGGATCGTGGGGGAGGTAGTCTGAGTAGCTCTGCCACATTCCAGACAATCAGAGGGAAGTTTGCAGCTGGGCAGAGGATGAGGCCAGTGGTCCCGCCTCCATCCTAACTTAGCAGGGCCGCGGGCACAGGAAAGGACCTTGGCTGGTCCTTCCTTCAACAAAGACGCACTTCGGTTTCCCTCCTTTGGGCCAGTCCCTGGTCTCGGCAAGTGGACAGTTATTTGATGACTGCTCACTAGATTCTTCAGGTGTTTCAGTGCCCATCTGATGGAGTATTCCAGAATCACCCACCTTCGTGGTGAGTATTGCTGGTGGCTCAGTCGGTAAGGAATCCACCTGCAATGCAGGAGACCTGCATTCGATCCCTGGCTTGGGAAGATGCCCTGAAGCAGGAAATGGCAGTGTACTCCAATAATTCTTGCCTAAGAAATCCCATGGATAGAGGAGCTGGCAAGCTACAGTCCATGGAGTCGAAAAGAGTGGGACCTGAGTTAGCAACCGAACCACCACCACCAACTCCAACCTCCACCAGAATAGTCCAGCCCCAGGACATGAGCTCAGGAGATGCTCAGAAGTAGCTGCTCAGACAGCTGTGCACTGTCCTAGGTCAGCACAAGGCTGTGCTATCTCTGCCTGAAAAGTTTCTACCCTGACTTTATCTTCTTCTCCTGGGCTCACAGATACTACCTAGGGAATTTGGTCTTTGACTCCATCGTTTTCCCTGGAGGAGTGTGTGGGCCAGCATGAAAATGTGTGTATTTGTGTGATACAGTTGCATTCATCCTTTCAGAGATGCAGGAACCTCAGGGCCTATGTTTATCCAGCGTTAGCTTATTAAGCAACGCATTTGCTTTTGTTGTTTAGTCGCTTAGTTGTGTCTGAGTCTCTGTGACCCCATGGACTGTAGCCCGTCAGACTCCTCTGTCCATGGGATTCTCCAACCAGGAATACTGGAGTAGGCTGCCATTTCCTCCTCCAGGGGAATCTTCCTGACCCAGGGATCAAATTCACGTCTCCTGCACTGACAGATGGGTGCTTTACCACTGAGCCACCAGGGAAGCCCGATGTTTGCTTACTTTTATCCTAATAGCTACTTTTACTGGAAAGATAATCCCTAAAATTGTGTCAAGATGACAAGAGCTTTGTGTATGTTGATACTCTTTGACCTAGAAATCAATCCCACCTCCGTTAGAATGTACTCAAGGAAAATAATCAGAAACATAGGTAAGGGTTTATACATATATTCACAGCAACAGTATGTGTATTGATGAAACATTGCAGTTGATCTAAATATTGGGATAGCATAAATTATAATGGTAAGATGTAGAGGAATGCTCATAATATAATGTTAAGCAATAAAGAGTAATCACCACGTGGCTCCCATTAAGTAAATGTTTTAGGGGAAAAAAGAAAATCTAGAAGGAAAAGTACTAGTGTGTTGGCAGTGGCCAGTCACACTGTGCAGTGGTTATTAAAAATTACTCTATTGGGATTTCCCTGCTGGTCTAGTGATTGGGACTCTGAACTTCCAATGCAGGGGGTGTGGGTTCGGTCCCTGGTTGGAGAACTAAGATTCCTCATGCTGTGTGGCCAAAAAATTAAAATTAAAAAAAAAGTGTACAACTTTAAAAGTTTTGAACAGACTTATTAAACAAAATTATTCTGTCCCTTATACCTTTATATGTTATGTTGTCCGTAACGAGCATAAACTCAATCAATCTAAGAAAGGTAACTTTGTTTCTCAGAGGACATTTTCATACAAAAATGTGCAAAACTTCTCAGAGCTGAGTGCCAGGTAATGTGTTCACTACTCATAATATTTAACCCACCTTCAAAACAGCAGCCCTGTATGTGAAGGAGAAAATAATACTAGCTTCATTGCTGTCCTGTGCGTACAGATAGAACACTGAGAATTTAGGGTATCAGTGACTTTCTCTAGGAAACAGAATAGGTGATGGGTCCAGGCTGAAGCCCACATGCCCTCACCTTGGTATTCAACCTCTCAAGGTTCCCAGGGAGTGAGGGGGTGGGTGAGGGGTAAACTGGAAGGTTGGGGTTGACATACACACACCGCTATGTATAAAGTAGGTAACAAATAAGGATCTACTGTATAACACAGGGAACTCTACCATTACTCAGTACAGTAATGGTCTATGTAAGAAAAGCATCTGAAAAAGAGTGAATTGATGTGTACGTATAACAGACTCACTTTGCTGTGCACCTGAGGCTGGCATAACAATGTAAACCAACTGTGCTTCAGTTAAAATACAGTGTCATTTGCGGAGACATGGGTGGACCTAGAGAGTGTCAGAGTGAAGTCAGAAGCAGAAAATGAATACCATTTATTCATATATATGTGTGGTGTAGAAAAGTGGTACGGGTGGTCCCATTTGCAGAGCAGAAATAGAGACACAAACATAGAGAACAAATGCATGGGTACCAAGGTGGGGTGGGGGGCTGGCATTGACACATACAGGCTGATAGGTAACAAGTGAGAGCGT
Source organism: Antilocapra americana (assembly GCA_007570785.1). NCBI lineage: Eukaryota > Metazoa > Chordata > Mammalia > Artiodactyla > Antilocapridae > Antilocapra > Antilocapra americana. Next base: position 7,192,022 of record ML662448.1, read on the forward strand.
ACTGCATAGCCCAGGGGACTCTGCTGCGTGCCTTGTGGTGAGCTAAATGGGGAGAAGTCCACACGGGAGAGGATACATGTATACGTATGGCCAATGCATTTTGCTGTACAGCAGAAACTAGCACCACGTTGTAAATCAGCAAAACTTAATTAAAAAATAAAATAAAAATGAATCTTGAAAGATTCCACACCTTCATATTATGTTCCCAGCCCACTAACTGAGGTTTATGTGTGGGCCCTTCTGCATTTCACCCTGGTGTCTCAGCATCCTAGAAACCTGACTTCCTCGGGTAGGAATAGACTCCACTGTGATGCTTTCAGTTCACCTCTCTGAATAATACCCTTGTACACGTTTCTATGGAGCAGAAGGATCACTGCAGGAGACTAAAGGCGGGAGTTCAGAGTAACTGGATGGACAAGTTGATTTGTGTTAAAGGCAAAAAACTGACCACAGCAGTGTGATGGTGAAAGCCTCTAATGAAATTTCCCTGATTTTTCCCATTTTCTTTCTCTTTCTAGAAGACATGGTTGACATCCCAGGCCACGTCTTCACTAGAGGGATGATCGTAGCTGCCGTGATCTCAGTGGTGGTTGTCTGCCTTGTGACCGTGGGTGTCATTTATAGAGTTGACTTGGTTCTATTTTATAGACATTTCATGGGAAGAGATGAAACCTTGACAGGTAACGAGTGTCATAATGCTGGGGTCTCTTACCTTACAGTTTCATTAAGAAGCTATGAATTAATCTTCACCGTATGTTGATTATATTGTTAGTTAATGGCAATAGAGGTTTTCCATAAGAAAAACTGATCTGACGAATCATCTGCTGTGGATGTTGTCTGTACCACTTTTTCATGTGCTTACTTACCTGTTGCCAAAAATTATTCTCTAATCATTTCATGCATGTATGTTGTGTCCGTCTAAATGCCCCATGAGGTGTTCTTGCCCAAGGACTGTGTGTCTGAATGTCATTGCTCACACACCATCTGGTGCCTTACACAAAGTGCACACTCAGTTAAAGTCATTTAAATTGAGTTGAGTTGTATCATGGTTCATTATTTAAACCTGGCAAAGGAGGCTGCATGATGGACTTGGAAGAACCTTGAACTCCATACCACATTACCTGAGTTCCAGTCCCCTAGATCTGCTATTTTTTTTATCTGCTCCTCCTTCCATCTGGGGACTGTGGTTTCTCAGTTTTCCTAATTTTGAAGGTGATTAGAAGTCCTCAAGATTCAAAATGGAGGGGCTTCCCTGGTGATCCAGTGGCTAAGACTCCACGTCCCCAGTGCAGGGGCCCCAGGTTCGATCCTGGGTCTGGGAACTAGACCCCACATGCTGCAGCTAAAAAAAGACATTCCGAATGTCACTACTAAAAAAAAAAATCCCACGTGCCACAGTGAAGGTTCCAAGTGCTGCAAATAAAGCCTAGGACAGCCAAATAAAGAGATAAATTTTTTTAAAATTCAAAATAGTTACCAAATTAGAAAGATATGTGTATAATCCATTGCACTTGCTTTTTTTTTTTTTAGATTTTTTTTATTGTTTTTGCCACACAATGACATGATATCACCATGGGTTTACATATGCTTCCCCTCCAGAACCCCCCTCCCTCCTCCCTCCCCCCCGGGAAATCTCGCTGCACCAGCCCTGAACATCAATCCTGGGCTGGCGATTGATTAGACATATGATAATTAACTTGTTTCAATGCCATTCTCCCATATCATCCCACCCTTACCCTCATCCACAGAGTCCACGAGTCTATTCTATACATTTGTATCTCTGTGTGTGTGTGTAGCACATATGTAGCGCAAAACACCAAAACTCTTAGGAATTATATGTATTATGTTCGTCCAACACCTATTTCCCACCTCATCTCCTATTGGTAGTATATTCAAATGAATATTAATAATATAGAAACATATTTCACTCCTATTTGAAAGAGAGATCTAGCCGTGCTCTGCACCCTATTCTGAATTTTGTTTTACTGTATCTGGGATACCCTTCCATCTTAGTTTATAAAGCCTCTCATTTTCTCGGGTTGCACAGTGTTTTATTTCTGTGGATGCATCTTTGTTTGTTGAGTCACCACTTGATGGGCATTTGGGCTTCTTACAACCTTCCATTACTGCAGAAGTGATGTAGTGGAGAACTTTGTATAGTCGTCATTTTGTTTCTGTGCAGTGTAACTGAAGGAAAACTCCCGGAAGTAGAATGTAGACTAGAAATATAGATGTGGATACAGTTGTTTGGATGTACGTGTGTGCGCTTAGTTGCTCAGTCGTGTCCAATTCTCTAGCCCCATGGACTGTAGCCCGCCAGGCTCCTCTGTCCATGGAATTTTCCAGGCAAGAATACTGGAGCCAGTTGCCATTTCCTACTCCAGGAGATCTTCCCAGGCCAGAAATCAAACCTAGGTCTCTTGCATCCCCTGCCTTGGCAGGTGGATTTGTTTACCACTAAGTCACCTGGGAAGCCCAATAGAATCACTGGCTCTTACTTAAACTGATAGATAGCTGTATTTCACAACAATCTAAGAGTTATTCAAGGGACCCACTTATTGATTAAATTCAGAAGTAGCTCTATTTCTGCCAACTTTTCTCACATTTGATATGCATGTGAATTCTGCGATGTTTACCAAATGTTCGGTCTTTCATATGTGCTGTATTCTGCAAAGCAGTTGCTCTAAACCAATGATAAGGTCTGATTTGAACTGCTGAACCAGGATGCCAGAGGGAGAACTGAAGAATCTTTTCCCAGAAACAGAAAGGGCTGTTTTGTCAGCCTGGACACTGCTGAAGAGATATTGGGCTGGGTCATTGAGCTTAAGTGATACTCCACATAAAAAACATGGACCAAGAATGCTTTCTTTAACCCTGTTCTTTGAAATAAAGAAGCCAATGATATTTAGCCTTCAACTCAGTAGCAAATTCGTTCACTCCAATAACGCACCCAAGCATAAACCTAACTCATCTAGCATCTAAACAATTGTCATGGGGTAAGGTAGACTATTTTACAACTACTCCCACTTCTTCCTCTACTGACCCCCAACTGATGTCATATCCATGGAGATCTCTGCTTACTCTTCGACCAAGTTATTTTGTTTGTTTGTTGTTTTGTTGACACTGTCTTGTAGCTGCTAATGTGTTGTTTGTCAGCTTTCTCAAGTTGTTGCATGTGTCTTCTCAAATAGATTGGATGAAAGCAGAAGAGAGAAATGTGTATTATTTTTCAGTCACCCGGTTAGCAGAATGGTCTTTATCGTTTGCTAACACAGCCCCCTTGAACACTACTTTCCTATCCAGAATTAAATAGGAGCACATGTCACCAATGAAAACCTTTCAATAGACCACAAGCTTTTCCATTGCCATCTGAAGCATCATAGACCATGTAGCATATGATTTCAATCATCTCCCATCACTTCTTTGCATTCTCCAGGGTAAATACTCAGCTTTCTTTTTATTTTCACTTTCAGGGGGTTGTTTTGAGGATAGATTCAGATGGTGGTAGAATTAAATGATATTAATAGCGGTAGAATAAGCCAAGGTAAGATTTGTTTCCCGATCATGGAAAGAGGGCATATTTGGGCTCCTTGACCTTCTATTTCCTTCAAGTTTCTTTAGTGCCCTAACCTACAGTTTGCATTCCGTGCAGTTATGGCCTTTTGGGGGCCTGGCCTAGAACCTGGACTCTTCATCTGTCTTGACAAGTCTCTGTGTCAAGAGACCTTTTGGTGTCAAGCAGTGGGGCTCTGAATGCACATGCTTAGGGAACGTTTGCTGTTGACCACTTGATTCCCATGCAAGGGCTGAGTATGTCACTTTTTTGTTGGCCTATAATAATGATTGAGTGTATTCCTTGTTGTCGACAACTTCAAAAGTCAGAGATAGAGTGGTGAAATACACGAAACCAAAGGATATTTGAGGGACCTTAGGCATTAGATAGTTTAAGTATTCTTGTTTCATTTTTTGTGTTCTATTAAAAATAATTTAATATTTAATAATATTTAATAAATTCTTATTTTATAACAAACATTTATTTTTAATAATAAATGTTATTTATAAATAATAAAACATAAATATAATAAGCATATGATATTATATAATATGATTGATATAATTAATATATTGTGATACAATAAATCTATTAATTATGTTAATCATTGCAATTATTAATATATGAAATATGTAATATATTTAAAATGTGTATATGTAATATATGACATTATAAAATTTAAATATTTAAATATATAAAATATATATAAATATATGATAAATAATATATATGTTTATATATATTATATTTTATATATAATATAATTATATATTTATATGGTATGTAAATATATATTTAAATATAAATATATGTATAAATTATACAAATATATAATATATGTAATATTATATATATTAATTATACAATATATATAATAATATATAGTATCAGTATCTATAATAATATGTTATATATTATATAATTTAAATTATAATATGTAACATATAATATGTATAATATATGTGTACATATATTATACATATATGTATATATCTATACAATACATACATGTATATATGTAACATATATACATATGTATATACATATATACACATGTATATACATATATATAATATATAATAGTTATATAGTATAAATAAAATATAATAAATAATAGATATTTATTTTATTTATTAATAATAAATATTGATAATATTTAATAAAAGATTTTATTTTTTTGTTTAATAGCTTCATCGAGGTATAATCAATATATGAAGAACTACACAGAATTTTTATTGGAGTATAATTGCTTAACAGTGTGCTAGTTTCTGCTGCACCAGAAGTGAATCAGCTATATGTATACATATGTCCTTCCCTCTTGGACCGCCCTCCAGCACCGCGTCCCCTCTGCCATCCCGCCCCTCTAGGTCATCACAGAGCACCGAGCTGAGCTCCCTGTGTATACAGCAGCTTCCCCCTAGCTGTTTCACACATAGCAGTGTATGTAATTTAATGTCTACACTGTGCTGGATGGATGTGTTTGAATGTGAAGATTCTATATTTAACTTTTCTTTTTCAGTGATTCCATTCCTACCTTCCAGGACTTTCATTCAAATCTTTAGTTAAATAAAGCCTTGCTTTCACACTAATGAAAAGGGTCAACCTTATCTCCTAGATGGAAAAACCTATGACGCTTTTGTGTCCTACCTGAAAGAATGTCAGCCCACACATGGAGAGGAGCACACATTTGCCGTGGAGACTTTGCCCAGGGTGTTGGAGAAACATTTTGGGTATAAGTTATGCATATTTGAAAGAGATGTGGTTCCTGGAGGAGGTAAGAAAAGGGATACCAGATAGAAAACTAGTGGAAGGGGACTTCCCTGGTGGTCCAGTGGTCAAAACTCCTAGCTTCCAATACAGGAGGTGTGGGTTCAATCCTTGGTTGGGGAACTGAGATCCCACGTGCTGTGAGGTGCAGCCAAATAGGTAAATGCACATTAATAATAAATACAGTGCATCCAATTTTTAAAGAAGGCATTTTAAAAAAATAAGGAAAATTAGTGGAGATGGTTTTTAAAAAATGAATAGCTTACCTTATGAAAGGCTCACCTGTTTGCTTAAAAATGAAAGAAGAGTGAAACTGAAAGTCACTCAGTTATGTCCGACTGTTTCTGACCCTATGGACAGTCCAGTCCATGCAATTCTCCAGGCCAGAGTACTGGAGTGGGTAGCTGTTCCCCTGTAACCCAGAAATTAGGAGCAAACTGCACTCTTTCCAGCTGTGGCCTCTGGGGAGCCTGGTCCAGGACTTGAACTCTTCATCTTGCTTCACAGTCTCTGACTCTGCAGAAAGGGAACAAGTGCTACTTTCTCAGAACCAGGGCCAGAATTACTATCACAAAACATTTAATAGACCAGAGTAGGGACTTCCCTGGTGGCTCAGCGGTAAAGAATCTGCCGCCTGCCAGTCAGAAGATGCTGGTTCTATCCCTGGATGGGGAAGATGCCCTGGAGGAGAAAATGGCAATCCACTCCAATATTCTTGCCTGGAGAATCCCATGGACAGAGGAGCCTGGTAGATTACAGTTCATGAAGTCACAAATCATTGAACATGACTGAGCACAGAATGAATCCCTCTTTTGATGGTATTTTGTATAGCAAAACCAGTCTCTAATTTAACATGTGATTCTTTGGATTATAAACAGGTTAATTCTTAGCAAAGAATATTTCTTATCATGTTGACATTGTGAGAAAATTGAAGTAGAAATTAGGAGTAATGATAAAGGTTAAATAAAATGAGATTGATGGTTCATACCATATTTTGATTGTGAAATTCAATTTTTAAATTAATATATGAATACAAATGGCTGTGACATGATACTGAAGTATATTACAACTAAACTAAACCAGAGATTTAGTAACACTTCCACATTTTCTCTGAAAGTCTTTCAGAGATTTGGAATCTGCTGTCAAATTATTTTAGATGCTAATACCTCACAAATGATGCAACACAAATGTCTTGATAGTTACCATCACTCATTCATTCATTCAGCATTCGCTGAGCACCATCCTTGTGCCCAATTCTAAGTTGGGCATTTAGGATAGGGCAGTAAATAAGAAACAGTTATGGGACTTCCCTGGTGGTCCAGTGGCTAAGACTTCACCTTCCAACGCAGAGAGTGCAGATTCCATCCCTGGTTTTGGAGCTAAGATCCCACGCAGCCAAAATGCAAAGCGTAAAACAGAACAATATTGTAACAAGTTCAATAAAGACTTTCAAAATGGTCCACATAAAAAAAAAAAAAGGTCTTAAAAAAAAGCGTTTTTTCCCTCCTAGGTTACAAATTAAAAAGGGAAAATGTTACAAATTAGAAAGAGAAAATGTTTTTAAATAACAAATAACCTCTCTAAGGAATAATATACCAACTTAATAGATGCATTGGACACTGTGATACTTTTGTGTGTCACTTCTTTGTATCCAAGAAGACACGCTGTCACAAAGTATTTCTTCTTGACTTTGCATCCATTTTGTTATTAATATATTTCCACTATTTTCTAGGAATCATTTAAAGGACAGGTTTCTTCTTCATTCTTAAATAAAAATAGGAATGTTTGTATTATTCGGTTACTTAGTCATGTCCATCTCTTTGCGACCCCATGAACTGCAGCACGCCAGGCTTCCCTGTCCTTCACTATCTCCCAGAGTTTGCTCAAACTCATGTCCAAACTCATGCCATCCAACCATCTCATCCTCTGCCGCCCCCTTCTCCTCTTGCCCTCAGTCTTTCCTAGCATCAGGGTCTTTTCCAATGAGTCGACTGAGTGGCCAAAGTATTTGGAGCCTCAGCTTCAGCATCAGCCCTTCCAGTGAATATTCAGGATTGATTTCCTTTAGAATGGACTGGGTTGATCTCCTTGCTGCCCAGGAGACTCTCAAGAGGCTTGTCCAGCAACACATGTGGAAGTATCGATTCTTATTAGTTTGGATTAGAACCGCAGTCTGAGAAGGGCTAGACCTCTCACCCACAGGGCAGGTCCAGTCTTTGGCACAGCCACACACATTTGCCCCTGTGTTGTCTGTGGCTGGTTTTCAGCTACATCGGCAGAGTTGAATAGCTGTGACAAAGACAGTATGGCCTGCCAAGGCTAAAAGATTTACCATGTGGCCCTTTACAGAAAAGGTTTACCTGTGGTCTAGAATAATGGCAGTGTTGGGTTTTTTTTTTTTTAATATTTCAATTAGAAGTTTAGTGTGATCTTCCATGCATGTAAAGAGGCAAGATGGTGTCATGGTTAGGAATAGACACTCTGGAACCAGACCCCTTGGGTTCAGATTCCAGTTCTGCCATTTACCGGTGCAAGTTACTTAACCACTCTATGCTTTGATTTTTTCATCTGTAAAATGAGGGGGATTACAGTACTTTCTTCATAGGATCATCGTGCTGATTAAAGGAATTCATATACATAAAGTGTTTAGAAGAAGGTATGGCACAGAGTTGGAGAAAGAAATAACAACCCACTCCATTATTCTTGCCTGGGAAATGTAGAGGAGCCTGGTGGGCTACATTCCAAGGGTCTCAAAGAGTCGGATGTTACTGAGCACACACACTGGGCCCAGAATAAGCCTTAGTAGGTATTCATTATTATCTTTGTGTAGTTGATTGCTTCTTTTAGTAGGCCTGTGTACTTCCCTGGTAGTCCGGTGGTTAAGATTCCTAGCTTCCAATGCAGGGAGTGTGATTTCTATCCCTGGGCAGGAAACTAAGATCCCACATGCCACACAGCCAAAAAGACAAAATTAGTTAAAAAAAATAAGCATATAAAACTGAGAATGACTTACCTTAAAATTTATTAGTGAAACTGAGTTAAATAATACAAAATAGGACAATACAACATGATTTTTATCTCATGTCCACCCTTTTGATTTTCTTAAATTAATCTACCCACCTCTTGTATTTTCAGCTATTGTTGATGAAATCCATTCATTGATAGAGAAAAGCCGAAGACTAATCATCGTTCTCAGTAAAAGTTATATGTCTAGTGAAGTCAGGTATGAACTTGAAAGTGGACTCCATGAAGCACTAGTGGAAAGGAAAATTAAAATCATCTTAATTGAATTTACACCTGTTGAAGACTTCAGATTTTTGCCTCAATCACTGAAGCTTTTGAAATCCCACAGAGTTCTGAAGTGGAAGGCAGATGAGTCTCTGTCTTATAACTCAAGGTTCTGGAAGAATCTTCTTTATCTGATGCCTGCAAAAGCAGTCAAACCCTGCAGAGACGAGTCAGAAGTCTTGCCTGTTCTTTTGAAGTCCTAATCTTCAGAAAAGCTGAGCTGAATCAAGAGCTCTTGACAGTCTGAGGACTGAGTGTCTGAGCCTATGGATAACAGAGCGCGTTATTCAAATATTTAACCCTACTCTATGAATGTCTTACTCACAGACTGAAGATGAACTTGGCATTTAGGTTGCCGGGGATAAGACTACACATTCATCTATGGCCGTGGACTTCCAGGGTGTGTGTACTTAGTTGTTCAGTCACGTCTGACTCTTTGTGACCCCATGGACTGTAGCCCACCAGGCTCCTCTGTCCATGGGGATTCTCTAGGCAAGAATATGGAATGGGGTGCCATGCCCTCCTCCAAGGGATCTTCCCAACCCAGGGATCAAATCCAAGTCTCCCACATTGCTTGCATATTGTTTACCATCTGAACCACCGGTGAAGCCCAAGAATACTGGAGTGGATATCCTGTCCCTTCTCCAAGGGAACTTCCCAACCCAGGAAACAAACCAAATCTATTGTAGGCAGATTCTTTACCAACTGAGCTGCCAGGGAAGTCCCTGAGCTCCCAGAAACTGGGGAATTCAACAGAAATGTGTCTCCTGTTTCTCCTTCTGTAACCGGATGCAGGCAGTCTACTCAGTCACATATTCAGCAACTATGAGGTTGGTTGTTGTTCAGTCACTCATTCGTGACCAGTTCTTTGTGACCCCCTGGACTGTAGCCCACTAGGCCTCCCTGTCCTTCACTATCTCCTGGAGTTTGCTCAAACTCATGTCCATTGGATCAGTGATGCTATCCAGCCATCTCATCCTCTGACGTGAGGCTGGACACCATGCAAATAACTTAGGCCTTAAAATAAGGGGATGTTTTAATAGCTTTTTAATGCTAAAAGTTGAGCCAGATGATTTTAAGTTTACCTGTGGTATTGTCTATGCAGTGGGTGACACAGGAACTGGAATGGTGTCTCCAAGCTCTGGCAAGAGCTGCCTACCTCTAAACACCTCAGGGCCTGGGATTGGGTGAGGATGTGGCTGCAGGGCTGTGTGCAGGGCAGGGTGTGAGGTATGAGCTATTGTAACAGCGTTTCAATATAAGGGCATCCTTAATTATCCTTGCTGCAGTTACAGGCCTTCAGTTCTTGAAATCCCACTAAGATGCTACAGAAGGCTTGCTTAATTGGACCTATTTGTGGAAACTTCTTAAAGGAACTGCAAACAATGTTTTATCTTTCATGCCAGAAACAAATCATTTTCTGGGTTTTTTAAAAAATGGTCTCAGATATTTATTGATTTTAAATGTTTAGACAAAGGGTAAGGACCAGATCAGATTAGTTATTCAGCAGCCAAAAAATTGATGGTTACTTGCTTGATTTTTTTTGAACCTTTTATTTTATATTGGGGTATAGCTAATTAACAATGTTGTGATAGATTCAGGTGGACAGCAAAGAAACTCAGCCATACATACACATGTATCCATTCTCCCCTAAACTCATCTCCCACCCAGGCTAAGGTAACACATGTTACATAACATTGAACAGAGTTTGCTGTGCTGACCAGTAGGACCTTGTTGGTTATGCATTTTAAATATACTTGCTCAATTTTTAAAAAGTTACAAGTTTAAAATGCCCCTCAGCTCAGCAGTAAAATAAATCAGCCTGCCAATTTATTCAATCCCTGGAAGTATCAAACCTGCCAGGGAGATGCAGGTTCCATCCCTGGATTGAGAAGATCCCCTGGAGAAAAAAATGGCAACCCACTCCAGTGTTCTTGCTGGGAAATCCCATGAGCAGAGGAGACCAGTGGGCTACATTTCATGGGTCTCAAAGAGACAAGACTGAGCGCACACACACAGACATCAGACGGAGGGACGCGGCCTGGGAGTGTGCAGCCAAGACTCTAAAACTGGATCCTGGTTTACTACTACCGTGACCTCTGACATCTCCTCTAACTCACTTGTGATGAGGCTTCCTCATAAATAAAATTAGAATTTATAAGAATTGTACAGGGGGACTAAAGGAACAAACGTAAATGAAGCACTTACATCAGTTATTGGCCCAGAACTAACACTCTATAAGTTTGGTACTGCCACTTTTTTTATTACTTGTTGTTGCTTTCTGGTCGCTAAGTCGTGTCTGACTCTCTGTGACCCCATGGACTGCAGCTTTCCAGGCTTCCCTGTCCTTCACTATCTCCCAGAGTTTGCTCAAATTTAGGTCCGTTGAGTCAGTGACTTGAGGATATTCGTTTATTCAGAGAAGCATAGAGGAGAAGCATATCCGTAGGACATGCTTCAGTGGAAAGGATATTTCTTCATTGGATGTGTGTAACTTTCAATGTCTAAAGACTTATATCTGTTTCCTTAATGTGAACCCAGTACACTGGGCCTTCCTGATGGCCTTAGTGGTGATGGCTGGACCTCAAAATCAGTGAGAGAGGGAGAGTTACCAGCCTTACAGAGCAAGGAAAGAGCTGGGTAAGCTTGGAAGCCTGGTTAGGATATATGGGTGCAGTATGTTTAAAACAACTGTGGTACTACTGTATATACAGTAGATAATCAGCAAGGACCTACAGTACAGTCTAGGAAAATCTACTCAGTATCCTGTAAGGACCTATGTGGGAAAAGAATCTGAAAAAGAGTGGATATATGTGTATGGACACATGAATGGCTTTGCTGTACACTTGAAACCAACACAACATTGCAAATCAACTGTACTCCAACACAAAAAATTTAAAAGAGAAATCAGGCAACTTAAAAAAATAAATAGAACAGCTGTGGTAGATACTACTGAAAATCAAAAATAAGATTTTCAGTATAAGAAAGTGATCTAACTTATGTAGCACTTACAACTTTGCATGCTTGTTGTATGGTTAAAAAAAGTAAAAGGATTTAATTGCTAAGAAGATTTATACTTGAAAATATTTGGTTATGAGAAATTTTATTCCTGTCATCATTGTCTCTAACACATAGAATGATTTGCTTTTTTACTATGTTTGCTTTAAATTCATTAAATGGATTTTGTAGTAAATGTGTTAAAGGTATATATTAAATATGTGCTGTAAAACACATTAATGAATCATTGATATCATGCTTTTATTATTGAAAAATCTCAACATCTTTTTCACTTGTTTTAAAATGACAGGGACTTATCTGGTTGTCCAGTGGTTAGGACTTTGCCTTGCAACACAGGGAGTTTGAGTTTAATTCCTGACCAGGGAGTTAAGATCCCATATGTCTCTCAGCCAAAAAATCAAAACATAAAATAGGAACAATATTGTAACAAATTCAGTAAAGACTTAAAAAAGTTTCAAGCCCTCAGTCTCAATGTGGATTCCCACCTCTTTGACAAGATATGGGTCATTCGCAATGAATACTTACATCTATTTTTTTTTATGTCAAATTACTTTGTACCTACCTTCATTTCACCTTCCATCCAGGAGCAAAAATAAAAAACTGTCACAAGGCCACCCAATGCCCAGCAGAAATATCAGGTTATTCACATGCCAGTTTATCCATGCACATATTTTAAAGTGTAAGTGCAAACATTTCCAACCAGGACCAATAAGTAACTGACTGATAAAATAATGTCATTCTCTTTTATGATTTCATATGTCCTTACATATGGAGTCCATCTCAGGAAATCAGAGAAGAGTCAGCCATCTAAGATGTACAAAGAAACATTTCATGTATGTCCATTATGTGCTGGAAGTATTTACTAAATTATTCTGACACTTTCTTAGCGCAGATGGTGGTTTAGTCACTAAGTCGTGTCTGACTCATTGCGATCCCATGGGCTGCAGTCCACCACGCTCCTCTGCCCATGGGATTCTCCAGGCAAGAATACTGGAGTGGGCTGCCATTTCCTTCTCCACTCTTAGAGCAGAGAGAGACCTTATTACCCGATACTCTAAAGCCTGGACCCTGAGACGCGACCAATCCAGGGACCAGTCCTGAGCATGCAGTTAGCTAGTGAGACAGACTGGAGCAGAGAGGGTACCGTCCCCTCTCGTTAGAATTATTTGTTGCAGTGAGACTTGAGGGACTGTGGGCACTTCTTGAGGAGCTATGTTGTACCAAAGGGTCTAGACAGTCTTGTAGATAGGAAGTGAGGCTGCTTAGGACTGGCTCATGCTATGCATGCTAAGTCGCTTCAGTTGTGTTTGACTCTGTGACAACAGGGACTGCAGCCCACCAGCCTCCTCTGTCCCTGGGATTCTCCAGGCAAGAGTACTGGAGTGGGTTGCCATTTCCTCTTCCAGTGGATCTTCCCAAGGACTGGCTCAGAGGAGGACAAAGGAGTCCAAGGGGTCTTTAGGCTGCTAGGGTAAGGATGGAGGGCAAAAGCACCCAAGTTCTCCACAGGATGGAAATGTACACTCGACCATGGTACCTGCTAAGATATAGGGAGACAGACCCCGGACAGGTACTAGCAGCGCATCCAGTATGGAAGCTAGCGGTTGACCAGCTGGCTCCAGAGGACTGTCAGCCAGGCATAGAGAGGGTGAGCTCCCTGCAGCTATCATCAGCATGCTTGTCTGAACAAGACACCAGCACAATCGAGTTGAATCGCAGCTCTAAATGTTCAGGGGAAATAGCTCATTGCATCACCCCGGCAGGAATGCAGCTCTGAGGGAGGAGATCTGGGCTTTGGGGGGAGCCAGCTTCCTGAGCAGAAGCTACTCTGAGAGATGGGCTTGGGAGCCTTGCAGGGCTCTTCAGAGAGTGGCCAAACCACAGCTCTGAGAGGAAATGGGCTGTGTGCGCTCTAGGCAGGACACGGGGTGCCTCCAGCCCCCCCCTCCGGACCACAGTGATAGTGATCACAGGCTAGGCTTGAAGTGCTGAAACCAACACTGTATCTGCGAGAAGCTTGTGAAAACCAGCTTTTATCTCTTTGTAGCCTACCTTGTGGTTGCACAGACCACCCGGGGGACACATGATACCCCATTTACACAGTAGCCACAACTTGATGTGCAAGTTTAATAATTAATGGTGAGAATCTAGAGAAGCTGCCATACAGAGTGAAGTAAGTCAGAAAGAGAAGAGCACATATTGTATATTTACACAAAATTGTGGATCTAGAAAAATGGTACAGACGAACCTATATGCAAAGCAGAAACAGAGGTACAGACATACCAAACAAGTGGATGATACCAAGGGGAAGAGATGGGATGGGCTGGGAGGCTGGGGTTGACACATATACACTATTGATTCTGTGTATAAAATAGACAACTACTTACTGTGTAGCACAGGGAACCCCAGTCAACGCTCTGTGGTGACCTATATACCTGTATGTAATGCTGATTCACTTTGTTGTACAACAGAAAGTAAACGCATTGTGAAGTTACTATACTCCAATAAGTATTCTCCAAGTAGTATTCTACTACTTAGTGGTTAACATATTAAAATCAACTTTCAAATTGGGTTCCAGGAATCCCAGGGCTCATGAGAGGAATCTTAGTGAATATCTAGGCAGTGGGATGGAGTGAGGAGGGCATATAGGTGTGCTGGGCTCCAGACCTCTCCCGACCTCCCACTCCCTCCAACCTGTCAACCAGACCAGCACTGCTTTTACCCATTTTTATGTTGAGGTTGCATGTGACAATTTTATTTGGCAAAATCAAATGTGTCTTATGTTTAGATCTTTGATCAATTTTGAGTTTATCTTTGTGTATGGTGTTAGAAAGTGTTCTAGTTTCATTCTTTTACAAATGGCTGTCCAGTTTTCCCAGCACCACAAAGATCTAAACATAAGACCAGAAACTATAAAACTCCTAGAGGATAACATAGGCAAAACACTCTCTGACATAAACCAAAGCAGGATCCTCCATGACCCACCTCCTAGAATATTGGAAATAAAAGCACGAATAAACAAATGGGACCTAATTAAAATTAAAAGCTTCTGCACAAAAAAGGAAACTATAAGCAAGGTGAAAAGACAGCCTTCAGAATGGGAGAAAATAATAGCCAATGAAGCAATGGACAAACAATTAATCTCAAAAATATACAAGCAACTCCTGCAGTTCCACTTTAGAAAAAATAAACGACCCAATCAAAAAGTGGGCCAAAGAACTTGACAGACATTTCTCCAAAGAAGACATAAAAATGGCTAACAAACACATGAAAAGATGCTCAACATCACTCATTATCAGAGAAATGCAAATCAAAACCACAATGAGGTATCACTTTACACCAGTCAGAATGGCTGCAATCCAAAAATCTACAAGCAATAAATGCTGGAGAGGATGTGGAGAAAAGGGAACTCTCCTACACTGTTGGTGGGATTGCAAACTAGTACAGCCACTATGGAGAACAGTGTGGAGGTTCCTTAAAAAGCTGCAAATAGACCTGCCATATGACCCAGCAATCCCACTGCTGGGCATACACACCGAAGAAACCAGAATTGAAAGAGACACGTGTACCCCAATGTTCATCGCTGCTTTGTTTACAATAGCCAGGACATGGAAGCAACCTAGATGCCCATCAACAGACGAAAGGATAAGAAAGCTGTGGTACATATACACAATGGAATATTACTCAGCATTAAAAAAAAATTCATTTGAATCAGTTCTACTCAGGTGGACGGAACTGGAGCCCATTATCCAGAGTGAAGTAAGCCAGAAGGAAAAACAACAATACAGTATACTAACGCATATATATGGAATTTAGAAAGACGGTAATGAGAACCCAGCATGCAAGACAGCAAAAGGAACGCAGATGTATAGAACAGACTCGTGGACTCTGTGGATGAGGGCAAGGGTGGGATGATATGGGAGAATGGCATTGAAACATGTTAATTATCATATGTGTAATCAACTGCCAGCCCAGGATTGATGCTTGGGGCTGGTGCACCGAGATTTCCCGGGGAGAGGGAATCGGGAGGGAGGAGGGAGGGGGTTTCTGGAGGAGGAGCATATGTAAACCCATGGCGATATCATGTCATTGTATGGCAAAACAAATTTAAAAAAAATAAAATAAAATAACAGTATCATCTACAAAAAAAAAAATCAAATGTGTCTGAACAGGCCATGTTTTAGATGTAATGAATGCAATCAATCCTATCTAGCTAAACAGAGATGACTATAGAATTGTTTAGAAAGGGAAAGAAATAGACTCTAGGCTAAATCTTCCAAGGTGTTAAGTGTTAGTCACTGAGTTGTGTCTGACTCTTTTTGACCCCAAGGACTGCAGCACATCAGCCTCCCCTATCCTTCACTGTCTCCCAGAGTTTGCTCAAATTGGTGTCCACCGAGTCGATGATGCTATCTAACCATCTCATCCTCTGCCGCCCCCTTCTTATGTCTTCAGTCTTTCTCAGTATCAGAGTCTTTTTCAATGAAAAACATTATATAGCATTATATGGCTCAGTCACATATAGTATTGACCTGGTCACAATGCTGTAAACATTCAACATTTATTTAACTAAAATTATGGCATACTATTTGGAGGCAGAAAGGGAAGGAAAATGTGTTTGTGGTAGTGGTGGGTTTGGGGGTTAAAGCACAACTTTCATTGTTAGGAAGCCAATAGATTATATCTACAACTTTGTTCAAAGTCAAAGTTCTTAGAAAGGCAGGCTATGCTTGGCTTGCTCATTAATCTCTGTCCCATTTGCTGCAGTGTTTCTCACACTCTGTAGGCTCTGGATCCCCGACTCTAATGGAAACTCTTCAATCCTGCTTGACTTCTCTGCTATAGCCCACAGTATCCACCTCTCCTTTCTTCTGAAACTTCACTTGGACTTGTGAAATTCCCTCCTTGTTTTCATGTGTGAATGTGTGCATGCTCAGTCCCTCAGTCATGTCCAACTCTTTGTGACCCCATGGACTGTAGGCTGCCAGGTTCCTCTGTCCATAGGATTTCCCAGGCAAGAATACTGGGCTGCCATTTCCTCCTCCAGAGGATTTTTCCTACCCAGGAATTGAACCTGTGTCTTCTAAATCTCCTGCAATGGCGATAATAGCCTCCCTCATCTTGCTGAGACCAGTCAGCATGCCTGTGTCTTTTCTCCAGCCATATTCAGTGGCATATGTTTAACTAGGGAATAGAGTTAGTATTTTTCAAGCTAATGCAATAAAATTGACTGTCAAGTGAATTAAGGGTATAGGCAAGTGACTGATAATGCTAAATGATGATAAAATTTAAGTTGGAAAATGCAGAAATGGTGGGTATCATATTGGTAAGATCAACAAAGGTTCATCTGTGACCACATGATGTCACAAATGAATCCAAGTTGGAGTGTTTCAGAAAATAAGCTGATGGGAGGAGACTGTCAGGGTGGAGGGTGCTTGAGATGGAAATTACAGAGGCACATCAATTACTAGTAACAGCAGGTGTAGGAATAAATGCCTGAGGTAGGTGTGGAGGACAAGACATTTAGAAGAAAGGAAGTTGAAGAACTGAGAGATCAGGGTGTTCCTTGGATCATCTAAGTGAATATGAAAACTACCAAGAATCAAAACAGGGAGTATTCTGGTGAGCATAATGATAAGTGGGGGTCTAGACTCTTCAGGGAATGTGAAACTGAGAGGACCCCTGGGGGACATTCCCAGGGACAGAACCCCATGTCCCCCACCTCTTGTCTGTAGGAGAGCTTTAGCTGCCTAGGCTTTCCTTGAGTTCCAAAGAGCAAATTCAACTGAAGTGAGAAAATGCAAAAGCAAAGGATAGCAGTAAAGCAAGATCAAATGCTAATAGTTCAGCCATAAAGCTAAGTCAAGGACCTTTAGTTCCTCCTCAAGGGCTGTAGATAAGATTACCTCTCCTGTCAAGCCCTCTTCAAACTCAGTTTGAGCAGTCAAACTCACTTTAGGAATCTCCTCCCTGAATAACTTTAGACTCAACCCCAAGGTCTGCGTCAGGATCTCTGAAGCTTCACAAAGACAGCTCCCCCATCCCAACTCACTTGAATCTAGTTCAATTCAACAGCTATTGAATACAAGCCACAGAAAACCCTTATGTTTGGCCTTTCCCTTCCAATCTAGACATATCTCTTCCCAGGTCTTTATTCTTATTGCCGTGTTGCTCCCTCATGATGCTCTGAGCCTGGAGCTTTGTGTGCCTGGAATATTGTTCACCTGCTCCCTGTGACCTGTCTGGAAACAGGCCTGGAAGAAATCTCATTTTCTCTTGGAATTCTAGACAGATTTGTAACCTTGGATGGATATGTTTTGGGGTTCATTCCTAGTTATCATAACTCACTCCCTTTTTTTCTCCTCTGCCTCAGGTAAACACTTATTTTGCCTTCATCCCAAAGTGAACATAGTCTTCTTTTGCATTTTACATCATCCTCTAGATAAATGTAGAACCAGCCTTGGAGTGCTCAGATGCTCAATGAATAAGCCTTATCTTGAGGAAGGATGGTTTCTAGGTTTAACCAAGAAGCTTAATCAAGACTCTTTGTGACCAGGGTACTCTCAGAGAGTCCTCAGGTTCTTATTAAGTGGGTTTTTTTTGTTGTTGTTGTTCTATGAAAAGAACAGTAGTATTCTTAATTGGAATTTCCCAGGTTGCTCAGTGGTTAAATAATCTGCCTACTAACATACGGGATGAAGGAGACGCAGATTTGATCCCTGGGTTGAGAAGATCCCCTGGAGGAGGAAACCACTCCAGTGTCCTTGCCTGGGAAACCCCATGGACAGAAGAGACTGGTGGGCCACAGTCCATGGGGTCACAAAGAGTCAGACACAACTGAGTAACTGAGCACACACCACATAGAGTGTTCTCAATTATATGTTATATTTTGAATCTTTCTCTTAATAATAAATAGGTACCAAAAAACTGGTGATTTGGGGCTTTAATTTCATTTCCATGTCTGTATAAATAAATTATTGTTTCAAATAAATGTTTATAGAGTTGTTTATTTTTTCTTTTGCAGAATTAAAAGTTAATCACAAGAAAAGCTTTAGGTTATATCATAAATGTTACATTTTTGAGAGTTAGTTTTACAAAACAGAAAAACCCAACACCCACAGTTGAGAAGTTGAGTTGAGTGCTAATAATCTGTACAGGAAATTCCTGTAAAGGAAGTAGGCTTACTCACTCTTTCAACTAAACCTAACCGCAAACCTTACCTAGTCAAGGAGGTTGGTCTGGAGAGAATTTTAGATGCTTCATCTTTAGGTCATTTCCTTCTACTGATAGAGGCAGTTAATTTGATTTTTCTCTTTATGATCACGAATTTGACAACATTAGTGGTCATTTTCCTTTAGTAAAAGATTTTCCTTTTTTTTTTTCTCTCCAGTTTTAGCTGATTGTTTCTAAACTTGTGTGAGTTAAATGTATCTCTCTGGGCAGGATGACATACTGTATTCCTCTTTCAAAATGGATATTCTCACATTTCTTCATCAGATAGAAAAGCCGGCAGTCACTGAAATAAAGCCTTGAAGTTCCTTCCTCTTTTTCAGTGTCTCAAGGACAGGAAGTACAGGTAAGACATGAGTACATTTTTTTTCACTTGATTTCCTAACCAGCAAATATAAGTTGAGAAAAGAACTTGAAACATTTTCATAATGGATTGCTAATACCATTCCTTTTCATAAACTATTTTATACTGATAGGTATGGTATTGAACTTGCAAATTTTATATATCCATATATATGGAGTCTTCATGTTATTAAAAAACTTGTGGTTACCAAATAAGCTTTCCAATAATGCTTTGAGTATGTTGTGGGAAAGCTGGAGAGTAGAGGGGTTTAAGGTGGTTGCTGAATTTCAACACTTGTCTTGACTTGACCGCTGTAAGATCCCTAAGAGCGTGAGCTACATTCTTTAAAAATATATATATATTTGCCTGCACCAGGTTCTAGTTGTGGCACTTGGATCTTTAGTTAAGGCATGTGGGATCTAGTTCCCTAGCCAAGGATTGAACCCCAGGCCCCCTGCTTTGGGAGCTCAGAGTCTCAGCCACTGGATCAAGCTATACTCTTGATCTTCTGTGATTCCTAGACAATGGTATATAAGGCTACCATGGATTATGTGAGAGCCATAATAATATTAGTTGAATTAAATGGTTGCTATTACAGCAGATCAGATGTCTACGTGTCCATATGTTCTCTGTGTATAGTCACCGATGATCCCATGGGAAATTGTCTCTGATGGTGGGATTCCCCTACTTGAGTCTCAGATTCTTTGTTGATACATGCCTATTCCACCTGCCTTTCCTCTTCTTATTCTCCCATCAAAAGCCTGGATCAGCAAAAAAATAATTCGTCATCAACCAAAGATATTGAAAGCGTAGTCTTGACCAACAGATTGGGGGGGATCGTCAACCTCTGACAAAGGAAATATGGAAAGCAAGAATGGAAGCTGTTTTGGATAAGAGACCCTTCCGATACTTGAAGTCACCCTGTGACTCTCATTTCCATTTAAAACATTTATTTATTTTGCTGTTCCAGGTCTTAGTTGCAGCTTGCAGAATTCCTGGTTGTGGCATACAAACTCTTAGTTGAGGCATTTGGGATCTGGTTCCCTGACCAGCAATGGAACCCTCTGCATTGGGAGCACAGAGTCTTAGCCACTGACCCACCAGGGAAGCCCCCTCTCGTCTCCTCCTCTGAGGTGATGACATATGGTGATAGGAAAATGAGAGTCTCTGAGACTGTCTTCATATGGACACAAATTCCTCTTCTAATATTTCCAAGATGTGCAATTATCAGTAATAGTAGGGACCACTCTTCAAGCAATGTGAGCCTTGGTTGTGCATCAGCAAAACCAGAAGGACAGCAGCCACCTTCCCAAGTGTGAGCAGAAAGTATGTAAGATGGCAGGATCCCGTTAGATTCAGAGCTCCCTGGCTATTGTTTTACTCCCATGAACATACTTGCAGCCTGGTTTGGTTAAGTTGCTCAGTGCATAATAAATGATTGATAAATGCACCTTGGGTAATTCCTTATGATTCTTGGAAGTGTTTTGGTGATGCTGGAATGGAAGGCATCTCATAGACACTAAAAGATCTCAAAGTGGTAGATGTTGACAAACAATATCCATTGAGTTATCCCACACGGATGGGGTTTCCAGAATGGACCAGCTCTCACATTCAGTTGATAGCACTGCTGGCAATAACTGCCGTAACCTAGCACAGACCCACCTCTCCAAGCTCTAGTCTTATCCTTGAGCAGGACTGCCCAGGGATGCTCTCTGGGTCACAGTGACTTCCCTGACACTTGTTTATTTTTTTCATTTATTTATTTTTGGTTGCACTGGGTCTTCATTGTTCATGCAGACTTTTCTCTAGTTGTGACAAGCAGTGGCTCTTCTTCATCTCAGTGCACAGGCGTCTCATTGTGGTGGCTTCTCTTGTTGCCAGCACAGGCTCTAGGCTCATGGGCTCAGTAATTGTAGCACAGAAGCTTCGTTGCTCCACAGCATGTAGGATCTTCCTGGACCAGAGATAGAACCCCTGTCCCCCGCATTGACAGGTGGATTCCTGTCTACTTCACCACCAGGGAAGTCCCCTGACACTTGTTTATATTACAGAGCCCAGTGTTTTTCTCTTTGAGAATCTAATTTAATATGGTTGGAGAGCTCAGATGTCTGAATTTATAACAAAGGTTCTGGGTGATTCTTATAATGGAGATCATTTGAGAAACACAATCCCAGAGACAAAGGCATAGCCCCAGGCAGCCTGAGGTCCTATACCAGCAAGTGAACTTGTCGTGGACAAAACATATGTCCATTCAAGATTTGGATGGGGATTTCTGAGGGCTGGAGACTTACAGGTGTCATGGTAGCTGATTTTCTATGATTGGTCATTGGTCATTCAATCATGGAACCCTGGAATGTTAGAGCTGAGATAATTTTAGAAATCATAGAGTCTCATGATTTCCCCCATCAGGGAGCTTTTAAAAAAAAAAAAGCAAGTTTTCCAGCCAAATCCCCAGAAGTTTGAGGCCCCTAGCTCTAAGGTGGAAGAACAACTATTACAGTCCAAATAATTTATTTTGCAAGTAAAAAATCCTGACGTTCAGAGGGAGGCTAAGTTTCTTAGCTAGAGTCACACAGCAAGTTAATTGTTGATATTGGTTTGTTTTGACTCCTGAATTCTTCTGCATTTATTTGGACATTAGAATCGATTATGATTTATGCACGAAGATTTGTCCTAGGCTTTGGAGATATGATTTCTAAAACAGAATCTCTGCCCTTAAGGAGCTCCCAACCTGGTGGAAGAACATGGTATATGAAATGACAATTACACAGTGGTGTGGATAAGTTCAGAATGAGGACTCACTGAGCTCTGTGTGAGCCACACCCTATTCCTGGAGACAGTGTGCAGCCTGCGAGACAGGCTCAGTTCCTGCTGGCATGGAGCTTTGATTCTAGTTAGGGGGAAAGTCTCTAAACCAAGACGTTTTTCAGACAATAATGAGTGCCAAGACAAAGCAATCAAACACGTGAGTAATAAGCTGGCTGCTACAGTGGGGAGTAGGGAGGGGGGCAGACGACTTGATCATGCTGCCAGTGGGCAGCAGAGGTCTCTCTGGGGATGAAGCACAAGGTAAGTCATGAGGGAGCCACATCAAGTCATACAGGGTTTGGCATCTGCTGCTTTGGAATGGACTCTTCATCTCAAGGGTGGAGGGCTGGTGAGGTTGTCAGCACAGAAGTGACATTCTTAGGTTTGTTTTCTAGGCAGCTGCTTCTAGACCTTGTTTCCAGGCAGTGACTGGAGATGGAGATATTGTCCCTTCGGGGGCTTTGTGGGCAAAGGAAAGGCGAGCAGAGCTGGGAGGCAGTCAGCATCTTGAAGGGCAGTTACTTATCTTGCCCTTTTCCTTGATTACAATCTTGGTAAGAAGATAAGAAGAGCCTCCCATCGTCACCACTGGGGAGAAGTGAGGCAGTGACCCCAGTCCCCCTCCCTGGTACCCTAGGTCTTCCTCCATCTTGTGAAGCCCTTTTTTCACTGAACATGCCCTTCTCGCAGTGGGCAGCCACCAGGTGGAAACATCCTGACTTCGGGTCCCACCTGGGCAAACAGCTCTGGAGAGACCTCCCAATGTATGTGACTCTGTTCGCCTCCATCCAAGATGACATCTCTGTGTTTTCTGGGTTTGTCTCTTTCTGCCTCCTCAGAGAAGTTGGTACATGCTCTCTCCTCACCATCACTTGCATTTGGCCTGCTGCCCCTCTAACTCCTTCTCCTCCAAGGTGGAATGAAGTCAACACAGGAGGAAACATTTCCGTGTCTCGTCTTCTGTGTGTGGGGTAGCCTGAGGAGGGCACGGCTTGTCCCTGCTTCCCATGTTCCTTTCCGACTCCCTCATCTCCATCACCCTAAACCTTCTACCCTTGCTGATCTGATCGGCAGTGGCCAAGCCTAACAGAAGCTGTCCAGTTCTGCTTGTGCCCAACTTATCTGTAGCTTTTACTATCAATATGGAGTCTTTCCTCCAAACTTCCTCTGTGCTTCATATCAGGGAGGTCTCCGGTTCTGTTTCCTCACATGGGTAGCCCCTTCCACCTTATGAGGATGCAGGGAGAAGGTGTCACTTATGAACCAGGAAAAGAGGCCTCACAGAATGTGACCTTGCTGGTGCCTTGATCTTGGTCTTTCCAGACCCCAGAATTTTGAGAAAGGTGTTTCTCTTGGGTATAAATCACGCAGTCTTTGGTTTTCTGTTATGGCAATCTGAATGGCAAAAATACACAGAAGACCTGTACCAAATAGGTCTTAACGACCAGGATAACCACAATGGTGTGATCACTCACCTAGAGCCAGACATCCTGGAGTGTGAAGTCAAGTGGGCCTTAGGAAGCATCACTACAAACAAAGCTAGTGGAATGATGGAATTTCAGCTGAGCTATTTCAAATCCTAAAAGATGATGCTATTAAAGAGCTACATTTAACATGCCAGCAAATTTGGAAAACTCAGCAGTGGCCACAGGACTGGAAAATCTCAGTTTTCATTCCAATGCCAAAGAAGGGCAATGTCTTCAACGAATGTTCAAACTACTGCACAAACCATGGGGTCACAAAGAGCTGGACATGACTGAGCAACTGAAAAATAACAACAACCTGAATGGACCCAGGTATGCGCCCAGCAACCTCATCTCTCCTCTCTTTCAAAAGGTTTGAAAGGTCCAACAGCCATTCTATCAGCAAGGTGGACAAAACCACTGTGAACACAGTCCAGGGTCTGGCATTCTACCTTGGGGTGACCTTCTCTCCCTTTCAGACTTCAGAGAATCCTTAGAAACACTAACCAGCAAAAATGCTCCCCATCTTACTTAGGGCACAACAAGTCAAAAATCCTCTATTCTCTTACATCTATTACAAACCAGCAAAGGACAGACATTCTCATTTATATACATGAGCTACTGGACTAGCTTCCCTAACAAGAATCTGACATTTTCACTCAACTTGGATCATCTTTTCAGAAAAAAATTTCTCTTAACTCTTTCTAAACTGCTCATGAAAATATACATCATTAGAAGTGAAGTGAAGGTCGCTCAGTCTTGTCTGACTCTGCAACTCCATGGGCTGTAGCCTGCTAGGCTCCTCTGTCCATGGGATTCTCCAGGCCAGAATACTGGAGTGGGTTGCCATGCCCTTCTCCAGGGGATCTTCTTGACCCAGGGATCAAACCTGGGTCTCCTGCATGGCAGGAAGATTTTTTTACTGTCTGTGCCACCAGGGAAGCCTGAAAATATACATACTCAGTCAGAACCTTAAGAAAAAAAAATATTCCAGGAAGAAATAGCATCAAAAGAACACTCTGTATGGAGTCGGAGGTGCCCTTCAGTTGAGTAAGAAGTGATATATGCAGGGACTTCCACACACCACTGAAAATACGACTCGCATGTGGGCATGCGAAGGCTCTTTGGGTAGGACGTGCCCTTACAAAGCTTCCTGTGTGGCTAGCGTTTTGATTGCTGGTTCCAATTTCTTCATTTCCCATTTCTTGATTTACAGAAATGAAGAGGATTCTCAGGGTGGAGCTCTGAGGGACAATGTTCTCTACTCCGACCACAGAACCAATGTCCTGAAGCGATGACGAGGACCCAGGGAGAATGATGCTTTATTTGGGCTGGATGTTTCTTTGGCTTGTCGCAGGAGGGAGAATTAAAGGATTGAATACTCCAGGTAGGGGGTTTTCACTTTTCCTGCGGACCCTGTGAGTCTTATGTTCCAAGTTGAAAGGGACAGATATTCTGTGATACATGAGAAAATGATGTAATTATACAGAGTGATTCCTTTCTGCTGTTAAAATGGGGGTTGGAGACATGATTGGGCTGAACAGCCTTGAGTTGACCCCAAGCATTGATGGGGAGCCCAGTTACCCTCTCTGAGTGTTCAGTGGATGCACCTGAAGAGGAATTACAGGTGGGTTGGCCATCTCTAACAGGAAACCTCCATTATTATTAGTGATGCTGAAGACCAGTGGAAGGGAATTAGACCTGAACTTCTTTTCCTCACAAAATGGGAAATAATAAGTAGAAAGACACCCATGGGAACTTAATTCTTTGTGAAACCAAATACTCTTTGGAAATATAAGTTAGAGTGTCTTCTTTTTTAAAACTTATAACTTTCAATATTTATTTCATAGAATAGGCAATTTTCCAGTCACTATTTGAAGATAAAGAGTTACTTTTATATTTTTATTGGAATGTAATTACTTTACAATATTGTGTGAGTTTCTGCTATACAACAACGTGAATCAGCCATGTGTACACACGTATCACCTCCCTCTTGGACCTCCCTCCTCCCTCCCACCCCAGCCCTCTAGGTCATCACAGAGCACCGAGCCGAGCCCCTTGGGCTGTACAAGTGCTGCCCACTGGAGACCTATTTTATTCTTGATAGTGTATATACACCAGTGCTACAGAGTTTCACCTTCTAATGCATTTCTGTGTTGTTGTGCTTATTGTGGTTTTCAGATTGCTTCACTGAAAAGCTGCTTAGAACATACTCTGCAAGGTGTGGAGAGGAGTTTGTCTTGTTTTGTGATTTACCAGAGCCACAGATATCCCATTTCTACCATGGACATCAACTCTCACCCACTCGAGGTTCTGAACACCTGCCCTGCAGTGGTAGTAAGAACCTATCTGATGTCCAGTGGTACCTACAGCCTCAGAATGGAGACCCAGCAGTGGAAATTACTCAGAATACTCCTCACGTCATCCAGGAGAAGAGCACCCTTCATTTTCTGACCACAGCGATAAATCATGCCGGGTTATATATTTGTAGACCTAGGATGAGGTAATGTCTTAAATGCATTTCTCTCTGCAAACATCTCCATGTCCTTAACTATCTGAATATAGCATCTGTGTTCATGTTGTTGTTGTTCAATTGCTAAGTCGTGTCCGACTCTTTGTGACCCCATGGACTGCAGCACACCAGGCTTCCCTGTCCTTCACTATCTCCCAGAGTTTCCTCAAATTCATGTCCATTGAGTTGGTGATGCCATCTAACCATCTCATCTTCTGTCTTCTCCCTTCTCCTCTTGCCTTCAATCTTTCCCAGCATCAGGGTATTTTTTTTTAATGAGTCAGTTCTTCCCATCAGGTGGTCACAGTATTAAAGCTTCAGCTTCAGAATCAATCCTCCCAATGAATATTCAGGTTTGATTTCCCTTAGGACGGACTGGATTGATCTCCTGTGTTCACGGGACCTTATTAACTTCTCTAGGAGCCCTAAAGAGAAAGCCTGCTGTGTCCGGATGATCTTAGAAGTTAAGCCCCAAACAAATATGTCCTGTGAGAGTTCTGTCTCACATAAGCAACACCTTCTTCTTGGTAGCATGAGCTCCATTTACTGCCCAGGTCTCAGCCACCAAAGTGATGCACAAAGTCCAGAGGTGACCTGGTACCAGGTAAGAATGACTTCTCTGAATCTGATGCCAGAGTTTGTTTTTTATGGTAACAGCTCCTTACGTACATTATAGAAGCATGGGTTTGAATCTGAGGTCTAGAGCTGGAGTCCCCAACCTCTAGAATCTAACACCTGATGATCTGAGGAGGAGCTGATGTAACAATGACAGAGATAAAGTGCACAGTAAATGTAATGCACTTGAATCATCTCAAAACCACCCCCCCCACACACCCTGGTCCATGGGAAAACTGTCTTCCATGCAACCTGTCCATGGTGCTGAAAATGTTGGGGCCTACTGCTCCAGAACTTCCCAAAGTGTGGCCTCATGAAGACCTGACTTCCTAAAACAGCCTATCCCCTAGCAGCCACAGAGTCTGATGTTCCAATCATTAGAACCACCCTCTGGATCAGTGCCAGCAAATTTTCTAAAATTCAAGTACATGACATGGGAGGTTAAGACATAAACCTATGACCACTCGCTCATGCAGAAAACTTGATTTGTTCAAGTTTACTGCCTTTGGAAAGCAAAGGGTATAGTTAAGGTGACAGGCATACCCAACAAGTGTGTCTTGAAGGGTTTCTAAAAGAAGCAGGTAACTAGAATACTTTCTGAAGAGGACACATCTGGGAAGACCACAACAGCAAACCCAGGGACTCCTAGGTGACAGGTGTCTCACACAGGTGAGTAGTGGGTTGGGGGAGGGCAGTGTTAAGTGAAAAAGGGAACAGGAGCTAGGGAAAGACAAGTTCCCAAATGATTCTGAGTTAGGAATGATGTGTGAGCAAAACATTTCACATTTCCACTGAGTTTTATAATTTTACTAAGTCCTGTCAGATACACAAATGCTGCATAAGCATCTCTTCTAAAATCATCTGATGTCAGTTGACCCCTGGGTGGCAGAATCTGGGAAGAGAGTTTAAATTGCCTCCTACACTTGTAATACTTGTTTGAAGTTCAATACTTTGCTTTGAGAAATCATGCAAAACTTTAAATTCGACTTCCGAATATATCTGTTTATTAATGTAAAATTATTGTTTTAAATTGTCACTGATCAAATAATTTTTATGATTTCTTTTAAAAAATATACTTATTTATTTGACTGTACCAGGGCTTAGTTGCTCATGGGATTTAGTTCCCTGACCAGTGATCAAACCCGGGCCTCCTGCATTGGGAGCACAGAGTCTTAGCCATTGAACCACCAGAAAAGTCTCTACCTGCTGGCATTTTGTATTCCCAGACTCAGCACCAGATACTCCTAGAGGTAAAATTATTGTGAGGTGAGATGCTATTTTCTCACTTGATTCTCTTGAGATTCAATGACAACCAGTGTTACGGCTATTGTACAAGTAAGTGAACAGGGAGAGTGAGTGAGTGCTTAAGGTCTCAATTTTACATTTTAAAGTGACACTGAAAATATACTGCTCCAATGAAACCCTAATTTAAGAAACACGTTACTACAATGAGGTGTCATTTCACACTGGTCAGAATGGCCTTCATTAAAAAGCTCTACAAATAAAAATTGCTGAAGAGAATGTGGAAAAAAGGAAACCCTCCGACACTGTGGGTGGGAATGTGAAATTGGTGCAGTGCTATGGAGAAGCATACTATGGAGAAGAAGTACTATGAAGAGGTTCCTCAGAAACAAAACATAGAGTTGCCATACAATCTAGCAACTGCACTCCTGAGCACACGTGCAGACAAAACTCTAATTTGGAAAGATATGTGCACTCCAATGTTCACTGGAGCACTGTTTACTATAGCCAAGACATGGAAGGAACCTAAGCACCAGCGAATGAATACAGAAGATGTGGTGTACACACACATACTCACAATACAATATTACTCAGCCATAAAAACAATGAAATATTGCCATTTGCAGAAACATGGCTGGACCTAGAGATTGTTATACTACGTGAAGTAGGCCAGATAGAAAAAGACAAATATCATATGATATCACTTATATGTGGGATCTAAAATATGACAAAAACGAACTTATTGATGAGAAAGAAACAGATTCACAGATGTAGAAAACAAACTTATTACTACCAAAGGAGAAAGGAGAGGGAGGGATAAATTAGAAGTTTGGGATTAGCAGATACAAATGACTATACATAAAACAGGTAAAAAAAACAAGTTTCTACTGTATAGCACAGGGTCCTATAGTCAATATCCTATAAAAAACCATAATGGAAAAGAATATGAAAAAAGAGTATGTATATGGGCTCCACAATCACTGCAGATGGTGACTGCAGCCATGAAATCAAAAGATGCTTTTTTCTTGGAAGAAAAGCTATGACCAACCTAGACAGCATATTAAAAATCAGAGACACTACTTTGCCGACAAAAGCCCATCTTGTCAAAGCTATGGTTTTTTTAGTAGTCGTGTATGAATGTGAGAGTTGAACTATAAAGAAAGATGAGTGCCAAAGAATTGATGCTTTTGAACTGTGGTGTTGAAGAAGACTCTTGAGAGTCCCTGGGACTGCAAGGAGATCCAACCAGTCCATCCTAAAGGAGATCAGTCTTGGGTGTTCATTGGAAGGACTGGTGCTGAAGCTGAAACTCCAATACTTTGGCCACCTGATGTGAAGAACTGACTCATCTGAAAAGACCCTGATGCTGGGAAAGACTGAGGGTGGGAGGAGAAGGAGATGCCAGAGGATGAGATGGTTGGATGGCATCACTGTCTCAATGGGCATGAGTTTGAGGAAGCTCTGGGAGGTGGTGATGGACAGGGAGGCCTGGCATGCTGCAGTCCATGGGGTCACAAAGAATCAGACACGACTGAGTGACTGAACTGAACTGATACATAGTGTGTGTGTGTGTAACTGTCTGCTGTATACCAGCAACTAACACAACATTATAAGTGAACATCCTTCAATTAAAAAAAAGCAAGCATTAATTTCATAACCTCTAAACTGTAGTAAGAAAAGTCAGTGGTTCTGTTCATTATTTTCAGTTCTCTCTTAAGAACAAAGCTTCCCATGGTTCAAAAGAATCTGTAATCTAGGGTGATCAACATCTTACTATGTCAAGATGGCTGTTCCCAGTCCCAGAGAGTAAGCTTGTCCCCAGTTATTAAAGCTGAAAACGCATTTGAAGTTTCAATGTTCATGTCCCTGAAATGAAAGCTATTGTGCTTTCTGGTAAGCACAATCTACAGGGTAGTTGACAGCTTTCTGTATGAGCCACTCTTTTGAAGTAAACCCTGATACTGTGTGACATGCACAAAAGGAAGTTTTATTTCTTCTCTGGCCTGGCTGCAAAGGTCAGGATGTGCTCAGTGGTGACAAAGCATCTGTCTTAAAAGCAGGCAAACAGTGACTGTTGTTAAAACTATACGTTTTTTTAAAGTTTTTGTTTTATACTGAAGTATACCTGATTAACAATGTTGTGATAGTTCCAGGTCGACATCAAAAGGACTCAGTTGTACATATACATGTATCCATTCTGATTAAGATTTGGACAGGTCACTATTTAGGTTATGTTTCATGAATTGCATGAAATGCATGTACACATACAGTATCATGGAAAGTCCCAGACCTCCTGGAAGTGGCATATCACTAAAAGTGATGACATTAGACAAATGGGGCTTCCCAGGTGCCAGTGGTAAAGAAAAAGCCTGCTAATGCAAGAGACATCAGAGATATAGGTTAATAATTTAATAATAAATTATTAATAAATTAATCATGAAATTAAAATTAACAATAAATTAATCAGTGAACTCAAATGAACTGTAGCTCACCAGGCTCCTCTGTCCATGGGATTCTCCAGGTAGGAATACTGGAGTGGGTTGCCATACCTTTCTCCAGGGGATCTTCCTGACCCAGGGATCAAACCCAGGACTCCTCCATTGCAGGTAGATTCTTTACCATCTGAGCCACCAAGGAAGCCCTAAACAAAAATATAAGGATCAAATAACTGGCATAAACAGACTTCAGCTAGAGATAATATTATATTGAGTTGATCCAAAAGTTCCTTTGGTTCTTACTTTGAGATGTCGTGGAAAAACCCAAATGAAGTTTTTTACCAAGTCAGTATCACTGAAAGAGCTTCCCTGATGGTGCAGATGGTGAAGAGTCTGCCTGCAATATGGGATACCTGGGTTCAATCCCTAGGTTGGGAAGATTCCCTGGAGAAGGGAATGGTAACCCACTCTAGTATTCTTGCCTGGAGAATCCCACGGACAGAGGCCACAGTCCATGGGGTCACAAAAAGTCGACATGACTGAGAGATTCATTCTTTCTAATATTAATGGGAGTGTGTTTTTTGTTCAATCTTTAGTGAATCTTTGGCCCAAGGAGTTAGAGCAGTGGGAAAGGCTTTTCTGGAAGGGCTTGGGGCACTGAGCCATGGGTCCCCATGACACGGCCGTGACCTCCTGCCAGTAAAACTGTGCCCAGATGACTTTTCCATTGGTGGTTTAAGACGGCCTCACTCACACACCACAGCACTGATGTGGCGGCTGCACCCTCTCTGAACTCTGGGTTCCATGGAATTTTCACACGTAGACCGCCACTTCTTTCATTTCCTCTGGCCTCATTCTTCTTGTCCTTGGTGCCCAGTGGCATCCTGTGAGCCCAGGGTCATGGAGAGCTGGTGAGCAGGTAAGACTTGCCAGACCAAAGGCTGATGTGATGCCAGGGAGGGAAGGGGTTTTGGAAATTATTTCCAAGGTCCATACATTGGCCCATTCGATTGTTCTCACTGTGAAACTTTTGAATCCTGGGCAACTGCCTACCCTCTGTGCAACACTACAATCTACAGGGTGGGACAGGCGTAGGACTCACTGATGCTCTTTATACACTCACGCTGACCCGCTCTCCTCCTTCCCTGTTTTGTTCATGACTGTTTCATGTCTGAGTGAAACAAAGACTTTCTCCTGAGGCCCCAGGGGCACCTCTTTCCTACTTGGATCATTTACGATTGTCTTATTAGAAAGGCTTCCCATCCCTCTTGAGACAAATGGTTTACCTCTTTTCTTTGATGTTTCACTTGATTTCTATCTCCTCAAGTCTTGTTTTTAAAATTTTTATTTATTTTCGGCTATGCTGGGTCTTTGGCGCGATGCAGGTTTTTCTCTAGTTGTGGCGATCAGGAGCTACTCTCTAGTTTTGGAGCGCAGGCTTCTCATTGCTGTGGCTTCCCTTTTTACCGAGCATGGGCTCAATAGTTTCTGCACAGCTTAGTTGCTCCCTAGCATGTGGAATCTTCCCTGATCAGGGATTGAACCCTTGACTCTTGTGTGGGTAGGCAGATTCTTTACCACTGAGCCACCAGGGAAGCATCCATCTCATAAAAATCTTAATAATACATACTCAGCCATACTTACTTTTCATTAAAAAAAATCAGGCTCACTTTATAATTACTCATCTTCTCCATGGCCCAGCTACAGTCTGGTTCCAACTCTGCATCTTCTTCTCTGTACCACTTTCTCTTATAATTTAAAACCCACCTTCACCAATTTCTGTTCTTCAAGTATATTACCATCTTCTCTAGAAGTTTCGTCTCTGAGTTTTACCCCATGTTCTGAAGCTTCCTTTTAAAAGTTTCTTGATTCTTGAGATCCACTAAACACTGTCTAACCTCATCTGTCCCCCTTCTTGGCCTTGTTTGACTTCTTACCTGCAGTTGCCCAGCTTTGACCAGCTCTGACCTTCTTCTCAGCCCCTGGCCAACCTACTGGAAATTCTTTCTGGGGCCACAGGAACCACGCCAGAGACTTGGAGGAGGGGAATTCCTGCTTCTGCGAGTCAGCAAGCAAAGTGGAAGGGAAATTCCTTAATCAGAAAATGAAACTCAGAATCAGAAAAATGTAGATGGATTCTCAGGTCTCATGAGTTGTGCGATATGGAGCAAAACACAGACTTCAGAACCTCAGTTTTTCATCTGTAAAATGGAAGCATAGCATCTATGCAAACCCAGTCAGAGAATCCTTAGAATAATCATATGAAATACACATGAGGAAGAACTTTGCAGCCTACATGCATTGTTGTTTAATAGCTAAGTCATGTCCAACTCTGTTATGAGCCCATGGACTGTAGCCCACCAGGCTCCTCTGTCCATGGGATTTTCCAGGCAAGAACACTTGCCTTCTCCAGGGAATCTTCCTGACCCAGAGATCAAACCCACTTCTCCTGCATTAATAGGTTGATTCTTTACCATTGGGCTACCAGGGAAGTCTCTCCATGGGTAATAGGTTATTATTATTTTGTTACTTTTTTTTTTTAATCTCTTTTCTTTTGACTGCAGTGGTGAGAAATATACCATTGGAATACTTGTTGGTATACTCTTAGTGGGAACTTGGAAGGCTGGGTGCTGGGTGAAGGTTAGAGAATTAATGATTACAGTGATATGCTGATCGCTTATCATTCAGTAAATATTACAGTGCCCCTAAAGATACAAATACAGAATTTTTTCACAATTTGAGGGTATGACTTTTTGCAATATCCTTATATCAGACTGACCTTCTCCTCTGGTTCAAATTTGTGAAGTTTGGCTATAGCTGAGCTTAATATGAACAGTAATTCTCTGGTTAAGTTATTTAATTTTCTTCTCTCTTGGATTAGAATGGAAAACTTCTCTTTGAAAAGAGGAGCAACCCAATTGAAGTGGATGAAGTTTATGACTATCACCAGGGCACATATGTGTGTGATTACACTCAGACAGATAATTCAAGTTCATGGACAGTAAGAGCTGTTGTTCAAGTGAAAACCATTGGTAAGTAAGAGTTTTGGTTTCAATATTTGATA
Source organism: Antilocapra americana (assembly GCA_007570785.1). Classification (NCBI taxonomy): domain Eukaryota; kingdom Metazoa; phylum Chordata; class Mammalia; order Artiodactyla; family Antilocapridae; genus Antilocapra; species Antilocapra americana. Next base: position 7,225,360 of record ML662448.1, read on the forward strand.
TTTCAAGTCCAATTATCCAATTAAAGTTATCTTCTTTGGCTTAGTGATGTTTTTCCTTTTGGGGGGTGAGGGGAAGGAGATAGTCATAGACTATAGTTATGAAAAGCCTGGAATATTGGTAAACATCAATTTTCCATTAACCCAGCTTCCATCCTTTGAGGAAGGCCTTGTTGTGGATCATATTCAGTTGTCACAATTTGGGTTTTCTACACACTGATTCTTTGTTTTGTGATACGAAATAAAAAAAACAATATTAGGGACTTTTCTGGTGGTTCACTGGTTAAGACTTTGCCTTCCAGTGCAGGGGATGCAAGTTCAATCCCTAGTCAGAGAGTCAAAATCCCACATGCCTGCTGGCCCAAAAACCAAAGCATAAAACAGAGGCAATATTGTAACAAGTTCAATAAAGACTTTTAAAATGATCCACCTCAAAAAGAAAATCCTAATAAAAAAATGAAAGATTCATGCACAGAAATAAAAAAGATTAAATATTTCACACATGAGGGATAATACGTTTAAAATAATACTAAATATTTCACACCCAGAGATAAGTGATACTCATGTACCTATCACCAGCTTTAATAGTGGTTTTTCCATCTCACTGTATCTTTACTGAAACAAAACGTTATAGATAGAGCTTGAGGTCTGGGTCCTCAGCCCTTCCCACTTCCTCTCTTTGTAAACGTAGCCCACTTTCTCCATTAATGTGTTTATGCTTTTGCTACCTATGTATATTTCCATTAATAAAGTAGGATATCATTTCATGTTATAAAATTAGATTTGTGTTACAGACACAAGGGATTTTTCTAATGCATTATTTTGCTAAATTACACCCCCATGAGCAATGCACAGATTCCTATGTGTTCCAAATATTAATAATATTTGATGGTTTCAGGCTTTCTATTTATTGATTTTATTTTTTGAATTATGAAAGCATGATAATACATTTATAAGAAACTTAGAAAATACAAAACAAAGTTACATATGTTCTACTATATATTACAATTTGTTTTTTAAGTAGATAGATTGAGATTTTTAGTTGGAGTTTGAATATCAAACTCTCAAAAATTAATAGAATGAATATACAGAGAAGTAGAAGGATATAGTCGACCTGAAAAGCACTGTGAATCAATTCAACATAATTAAGATTTATTCACTTTTCACACAACAGCAGAATATACATTCTATTCAAGTTTCCATAGACTATAAGTCAAGAGACATTGGGACATATCCAAGGACATGGTCTAAAGGTATTAAAATCATACAGAGTGTGTTCTCTTATCACTGTGGAATTATGTTAGAAGTCAATATCAAAAGATATTTGGAAATAACCCACGAAGTTTCAAGTGCAATCCGACATTTAGTGAGATCTTTGACTTAGTCAATGAAAGCCTCAAAAAAGTTAGAAGAGGTTTCAGACTTTCTGGGTTGTATCAGTTGGACTCTCTTTTTCCATTCCAATTTACATCTCTCTGACAACTATCAAAATTGAATATCCTGTCATTTGTTTCTTGGCCCATTGAGCTTGTTCTTCTGTGACTCGTCTATTTTCATCCCAGATTTCCCTAGGGTCATTCTCATTAGATGTACAAGTATCAGCGTGGATAAACTATATGATATAATTAATTTAAGTATGGCTGATCTCAAAACATAACCATACAGAGTGGTTGACTTAGCGCTTAGTAAATCCATTAATTACTCTCACTTCCTCTTCTTTCATTACAAGATACAAACCACATGGGGCGCCTGTCTACTTCCTGGCCTTTGCACTCACCACCATGTTCGACGTCAGCGATTTGATTTACGTCTATGTTAGATTGTTCCCCGGATGAGGGGTTAGAAGGCAAAGAGCCCGCTTGTGGCCCTAGCTGCATCTCTAGTGCAGTTGCTCTTCCACTCAGGCATGATCATTCACCCCATCAAACTTTCAGTGGCAGGATTTGCTTTTCTCTCTCCCAGAGAATATCTTGAAACATCCATTGCATCTTTCCATGCCTTCTCTGTCATCTTCCTCATTTACTCATTCATCCTCTCATGTATTCATTCTCACACAAGTCTTTGTAGAACATCTAATACATTTCAGGCACTGGGTTTGATGCTAAAGATGTAAGAGTGAGCATCTGGACATTTCTCTGACCTCCCAGAACTTTCTAGCTTGGGGGACAAACCAGGAGGATTCAAGCTGCTACAGTTCAGTAGGGTGAATAGAGAGAAAGGGAAGCAGTACAGCATGTGGGAAGCCCATCAGACCCACACGTGGGCACCCGAGGCCAGCTGAGAAGCGAGGGGCAAAGACAAATCAGTCCACTGAAGATGGGTAAGATGCTGTTCCAGCCAGAGTGAGCATCACAGCTAATGTGCAAGAGATGAGAGAGAGCATGGTGCATTCAGGGAGAAGAAGAAAGTGAGTTGACGGTATCTGGAAGCAGAACTGACACCACACTGTTCTAGTAAGTCTGGGCTTTGTCCAAGGGACAGCCGGGAGCCATTGAGGGCTCTGTGCAGGAGAGTGTCATGAGTAGATTGGGTTTTGACATAGGTGTCTCTGCTTATTGTGCAGAAAATGGGTTTGGGGGAGCAACAGTGGAGGCAGGAAGAAGAATTAGGAGGCTGCTGTGAGTCAAGCAGGCAACTGCTGATGGTGGCCTGAACTAGGAAGGACAGAGGGGTGGAGAGAAGTGAATGAACTCCAGAAATATTTAGGGAGTTACATGTAAAGGGGTTTGGGAATCAGGAGTGAGGAAGAGGGAACAGGATGAGTCCAGGAGGAGAGCCAGGTTTTAAGTTGGGCAAGGAGGTGGGCTTTCTGTAATACACTGAGAGAAGATGAGATAGAATGGGAAGGAATGGGATGGGATGGAGCAGAAGTGGGAGGGCAGGATGTGGTATATGGGGCTGCTAGAGGGAACAGGTGAGAAGCAACAGGTTTGAATTATGCTCTTAAAAGATGTCTCTTGTCACTTGTGGGGTAGAGGGGCTGTGCTGGGTCTTCATTTCGGAGCGTGGGCTTCTCTAGTTGTGGCTTGGGCCTAGTAGCCCCATGGCATGTGGGATCTTAGTTCCCCAGCTAGGGATGGGACCTTGTCCCCTGCATTGGAAGGTGGATTCTTTACCCCTGGACCACCATGGAAGTCCTCTCTGGTCACTGGTTGAGCAGACCTAGCAAAGGTGATTAGAAATGGCTTGATATGTATGTGAAAAACACGTGGACGGAGTTTAAGTGCAAGATGAAAGAGGGAAATCAAAGATGGTTTACTTTTCTGACATGATGAGTCGGTAAACAGTGGCATTGTGTCATGAGACAGAGGAACACTGTAAAAGAAGTGAGTATGAGGAAGAAATTCAGTGTTAGCCTTGAAAGGACTTTCAGTCACCAAGTCACCCTGACAAGTGGGTGTTTGGATAAACCAGACTGGGATGTAAGAGCTGGAGCTGCGAATGTGAGAATGGTTGGCATACAGTTGAGGGAGACGGGGTCAGGCTGGGAGTGAGGAGAGAGAGGAGAGAGCCCAGAGCATCCAGCGCTGGAGGGTGTGGGGGACGAGGAGCATGCTCACGGGAGTTGAAGCAGGGGTGTGAGGGCAGAGGAAAACTGCCCCAGAACTCGGAGATAACGCGTCGCAAGAAAGAGGGAGTGAGGCTTGGCCTCATGTGGTGAGACCTGGGAATGGATCACTGGCTCTGGGATGAGAAGGGTCATTGTTTGCATCAGCAAGTGGGTATCAGTGGAAGGGCAGAAAGGGAGCAGTAAAGGAAGTGAAACTGATGACGCGGGAGAGAACCTTTCGAGGGCAGAGACGTCTCACAGGGAAGGTACCTGGAGCACTCGAGCTGCCCCATGTGGAGAGCAGGTGGAATGAAGACCACAGGGAGAGAACTGAGAAGTGATCTTCCAAGAGGCAGAGTGGGAGGAGGAGCCCACAGCTCTTAGTGGAGGGAGTAGACACTGGGAAAGCAGGCCAGCATCGGGGCACAGAAATGCGCAGCCCAAGGAGGAGAGGAGAGCATGCCCAGCAGCAGCCGAGGCTTCTTGTTGCTTAGTTGCTCAGTCGTGTTTGACTCTTGTGACCCCCAGGGAGGGTCCCACCAGGCTCCTGTGTCCATGGGATTTCCCAGGCAAGAATGCTAGAGTGGGTTGCCATTTGCTTCTCTGGGGGATCTTCCTGACCTAGCTACTAAGAGGGAAAGCAGGTTAAAAACTCAGCAGTGCCCAGTGGATTTTTGTGCAAAGAGGTCACGGAGGTCACTGGCAACTTTGGCCAAAGGGGTTTCAGTGGAGAGATGGGAGCAGAAATCAGATGCATGGCGGGGGGGAGGAGGGGGGACATGAACACGCAGTGCTCTTGGCAGAACTCAGCTGGGAAGGAAGGAGAAGGCATGGGGATGTGAGTTGAAGGGTGTCTTTCCTCTGTTTCATGATGGAGAGACTGGGGAATTCCCTGGAGGTCCAGTGGTTAGAGCTCTGAGCTCTCACTGCCGAGGTTGCAGGTTCAATCTCTGGTCAGGGAACTAAGATTACTACAAGCCACCGCAGGAGTGGCAAAAAAAAAAAAAGATGGAAAGACTGAGCAAGGATAAATGCTGATGGGAATAGAGAGACAGAAAGTCAAAGATACAAGACGAAGGTGGTGTAATGGAAGGAAGGAGGTCCCTGAGAAGTAGGAGAGGAGTAGGAGACACCCAGAGTAGAAGAGGTGAATTTTCCTATCTTAGGAGAGGAGGCATCTTCAGCAGGGAGTTTGGCAGTGGAGGCATATTTGAAAGTTTGTGACAGGAAGTTGAGGGATAAATGATTCATGAAGGGCTGAACTCACCTTTACTTTGAAATAAATCGTAAATTTGAGGATGGAGGGAGAGGTGGACTCCAATCTGGCTGACCTGTACGTTTTCTCAGGTGGGTTCTCCTTCCTGTTCCATTTTTCCAATGGACCACAAACCAATCTTGGAGGGAAAAGATGAGGGTTCAAGTCTGTGGTTGGTGAGCAGGCTGGGCTGGAAGGCACCCGGGTGGATATAAGCTTATCAAGGACTCATGTTTTGCTAAAACCTGCCATCTGATGTCACAGTCATTTCTGGAAGCATGATTTTCACATGCAAACTTGAATTTCTAGTCTTATGGATTATGGATAAAATCTGGAAAAGCTCCCCCAAATTAGATCAAAATGGGACGGTGCAGACCAGGCCTTTGGATTTCCAGTGCAAATAGTGATTTCTATTTTTATCTTTTAGTGAAGAACACTAATCTCAAACCAGATATTCTGGATCCCATCAAGGACACCTTGGAAGTAGAACTTGGTAAGATGGGTGGAGTCATCACCCTTGAATGACCCTGTGCTTCTGGGAGCAGGTCTAAGCATGATTCAAGCGAAAGCATCAGGATTTCAAGTCAAACAGAACCAGGGGTGAATCTAGACTTGGCCACTGACTAGTTCTGTGACCTTATACCGTTGCTAAATCTCTTGAAGCCATGGTTCATAAAGCTAACTGGACAAAGCCAAAGTGACCTCAAGAAACTGCATCGAGAAATAAGGGTGACTTGAATGTCAATCATGGTTAATGGATTTTTTTAAAAACGATTCTTCCTTACTCCACATAAACTGGAACATAGATTGGTTAGGTCCACTGATTATAAATTTAACCAATTTACCAACTTAGGCAGCACTAAGTATTTATGAAAACAGTGTTTGGTTTGGCCTTTAAGATAATCACAGGATAATATTACAATCCCTATTTAAACAAGTTGTATTCCAAAGCAATGTCTTCTTTAGGGTGGAGGGGGAAGTGACTTCTAGTTGTTCCCTTTGATTTTGTCAGCTTCAATAATATCTACATCTTCCCACATAGCCAAATAAGAACCGCTGTCTTCAAAATCAGGTGCTGATTGTTCCAGTAAAATAAATGACATTTTAAGTGCTCATAAAGTATTTATCCTTGTAGAAAGAAATGTAAAAGTAACATTGTTGTAAAAGACCCTGAGTAGCAGTTTCTTTTAGATGCTAATTAGGGCTCCCCTGATGGCTCTGGGAGAAAGAACCCAGGAACCAAAGCAGGAGACAGGAGTTTGATCCCTGGGTCAGGAAGATCCCCTGGAGGGGGAAATGGCAACTCACTCCAGTATTCTTACCTGGGAAATCCCACAGAGGAGCTTGGTGGGCTACAGTCCATGGGGTCACAGAAGAGTCAGACAAGACTCAGTGACTAAGCAACAACAAGATAATACATTTCATTATAGAAAGAAATGTCAAAATAGATATGGTAAATTACCACTAGGTGGTGGTAGCGGTATATCCTGATAATGAAATAAAGCTATTGGGCTGGCTAAAAGGTTCATTGGGTTTTCCCTGTAACACCTTATGGAAAAACCCAAATGAAGTTTTTGGCCAACCCAATAATACAGACAACATCAGAAGAATGAAAGGAAGGAGGAAAGAAGGAGGGAAAACAATTAATATAAAAATAGCCAAGTTACCTGTATGCTGTGCTAAGTAGCCTCAGTTGTGTCCGACTCTTTGTGACCCTGTGGACTGTAGCCCACTAGGCTCCTCTGTCCATGGGGTTCTCCAGCCAAGAATACTAGAGTAGGTTGTCCTGCTCTCCTCCAGGGGATCTTCCTGATCCAGGGCTCAAAACTGAGTGTATTATGTCTCCTGCATTGGCAGGTGGATTCTTTACCACTAGTGCCACCTGGGGAGCCCTAGTTACGTATGGTACCAGTGAATGTTGAAGCTATTACTTCAACATTATCAAGGTGTAAAGGTGAGTTTTCAAATGAAGTCCCTAAACTTTATATGGTTAAAATACTGAATTTTTGGATAACCCTCCCCCAGAAAAGGGGTAGAAAGAGGGCAATGTAGTTACATGCACACCCACCCACAGAGCACAACTCAAAATAGAGCTGAATATTCAGATAATCACCAAAACCTCAGGATTTTCATTTAACGTGCAAATGCTTCTGGCCACCTGATACGAACAGCTGACTCTTTGGAAAAGATCCTGGTGCTGGGAAAGATTGAGAGCAGGAGGAGAAGAGGGTGACAGAGGATGAGATGGCTGGATGGGGTCATCAGCTCAATGGACCTGAGTTTGAGCAAACTCTGGGGGATAGTGAAGGACAGGGAAGCCTGGCAGGCTGCAGTCCATGGGGTCGCAAAGAGTCGGACATGACTGAGTGACTGAACATCCACAAAAACTGCAAACACTGCCTACAAAATATTCTTCAGCAACGCCCTCGTAGCTACTTTAGCAGCAGCGTTGGAAGACAGGGCCAGTCACTGAAACTGCTCATTTTCCTGGTGTTTATCCTGAAACCACATCAGAACTCTTAGTGTATGACCATGCCCGTCTTCATTTGGGTAAATATAGCCACAGGATTGAGATCTAAGTGTTGCCCAGTAGAGACAAACATTCCTGGTTTTACATGTTTCTCAATGAGAGACAGGTGGACAGTTGGCTATGACTGGCAAGCCTACTCTACCTATGAACCTGACCACCTCGGGGGACAGTTTCCAGGTGGTGTCTTCCTCCTTCACAGGGCACATCATTCTTACCAGCTGCCTTTCTGTCTTCTGCGGCCCCTTCCTTTTCAGGAAAGCCTTTAACTCTTAACTGCACGGCACGATTTGGCTTCGAAATAAACTTTAATCCTGTGATAAGATGGTACGTCAGAGATTCAGACCAGGAGAGGGAAATCGAAACACCCAAGGGAAGAAGGTAAGAAGGAAATGAGCCAGCTTATTCTTTGAAACTCACATGAAAGGCTCTCACCTTTAGAAAACCCCTCAAATGTACACCGCGAGCTGCACGCACGCACCCACAGTTGGTGTGGCCACCAGCGCCAGCTAGTGGAGCAAGCAAAAGTGTAGACATGCAAAGTGTGAGTTAACTTTAAACTTGGGGGCCAAAGGCAGTTTTGTATGGGCTTCCCTGGTGGCTCAGAAGTAAAATCTGCCTGCCAAGACAAGCGATGTGGATTCCATCCCTGAGTTGGGAAGGAGTAGGAAATGGCACCCTCCTTCAGTATTGTTTAGGGGAATTTGTCATGAAAGAAAGATCAGATGAAGCCCACAAGCAATTATCAGTTCAGTTCAGTTCAGTTGCTCAGTAGTGTCAGACTCTTTGCAACCCCATGGGCTGCAGCACGCCAGGGTTCCCTGTCCATCACCAAGTTGGTGATGCCATCCAACCATCTCATCTTCTGTTGTCCCCTTCTCCTCCTGCCCCCAATCCTTCCCAGCATCAGAGTCTTTTCCAATGAGTCAGTTCTTTGCATCAGGTGGTCAAATTGTTGGAGTTTCAGCTTCAGCATCAGTCCTTCCAGTGAATATTCAGGACTGATTTCCTTTAGGATTGACTGATTTGATCTCCTTGCAGTCCAAGGGACTCTCAAAAGTCTTCTCCAACAACCAATTATATTCTAGTATAAATGCTTAGTATGATGCTTAGCCAACTCCATCATTTTTAAAAAATGGGTCATCTCTGAGTATCTTCCATCCTTCCAGCATTGTCTTGTACTATCTGACAGCTCTTCTGAAAGCCAAACAGTTTGTCTGCTTATACAAGTTCCAAAAACTGTTTAATGCACGTCAATCTTTGTTACTCAAGCGGTGTGGTAATTTCCCTCTTTTCCTAGTGTTAAATCCACCTTAAAGGATGAAATCATAGAACGTGTTGTCCTCTTGAAAAAAGTTACTCAGAGTGATCTTTGCAGGAAGTTCATTTGCTTTGCCCAGAACTCCATTGGGAACACTACTCAGTCCATCCAGCTAAAAAAGAAGACAGGAGGTGAGCCTGAAGGTGGATGCAGAATGAATGCAACTGCTTTTACCTGGGAGGACAGGAACTTTTCTAAAAAGTAGTCATGGTGATGATAGCCACAAACATACACTAGATGCCAAGGTTCTAAGTATGCACTTTGCTTGTGTTGACTCACTCAATACCTTCACCAAGGCCACACAACCGGTGAGTTTCGCATCGGTGATCTAGAGCTGTCCTCTTACTAATGTTCTGCATACAGAGGCTGTGCTGGAAAAACCTATCATCTGTTCATTCACTCCTTAGTTCATTCACTCATTCATTCTTTCTGTAAAGGCCTGCAGAGCATGCCCTACATGACAGGCATCATGCTAGGACCTAGCCCTCTTTCTTATTTTCCTCCCCTGGCTTCCAAATCCAGAGCATGTGATGGTCTGGAGTTGGAGAGTGGTGGAGAGAAAGAAGAGAGATGGAGAAAAATGCTCAGTTTAGGAGTTTCATGTAGATATCACAGATTGTGGCTGGAGAGGAAATTCCTGATAAGGAATGGCTTTTAAATTTCTTTAAGAAGTTCAGAGTTGAAGGTGATATCATTCATTCACCGATGAATAGAGACGAGAGAACAAGCAGTTTTGAATACTTGTGATTAAAGAGGACACACTTAAAGCCCGGCGCCTGGTGGATGCTCTGTAGAGGTGTGGGTTGAAGGTGCCAGGTTTTAGGTACTTTAGAGGTGAGAAAGCAAGTTGGAAGTAGCTCTGGGCTTCAGGAAGTTTAGATTTTAGTAGATTTGATAGCACATGAAAATAAATTACAGTAGGCAATGAGAGGGAAGCTTATCAGGGAGAAGTAAATAAAAGTTTTTGTCAGTTTCCCTGGTCACCCCCAATCAGGAACTGGCCATTAGCCTGGGTTCTCTTGAGTTCATTTTATGACAGTTTCTTCAAGATGTGATTTAAGACATGTCCAGAATCAAGAGAAATGTTTTCAGTGGCAGTGATGCTGGTAAAAAATAATACGGCTGGAAGAGGAGCTGGGCAGGTGTTGTGTGAGTGTGGGTGTGCTGGGAGGGTGTTCTGCCTCTGTAATCACGCATCTCACGGCTGCGTCTCTCCCAGTGGTGTTCCTCTACGTGCTCCTGGGCACGGTCACGGCCCTGGCAGGTGTGCTGACCACAGGCGTGCTCTGCTACATGTACTGGATTGAAATAGTGCTGCTGTACCGAACCTACCAGAGCAAGGATGAGACGCTCGGGGGTAAGACGACCCACCTCGCCTCTGGTGTCTCCCCTCTGAATGGACCTAGAGGGAGAGAGCTTGGGACACGCACGTTCCTTGATGGACAAAGTCATGACCCCTAGGCTCCGAGATCCTTCTGCTGTCTGGGGGGTGGGGACCCCGGGGGGGGAAATGATCTCTTCTCATGCCAGTTACTAGGAATCTTGCCAACGATGCTATTGTAGGGCATATTGGACTTAACAATGACTCTCTACTCAACATCCTAAAGCAAGATGGTGGATGACCTAACATCTCCATGCCTCCTTCGTTTTCTCTTCTGTAAAGTAGGGTTGTAATCACAATGAATGCCATGTGGGCCCATTGAATGGACACACTGAGGGTTTCGAATAGCATAGCACAACGTAAGCACACAGCACATGTCAGTTCCAGGCTTCCCAGGTGGCACTATTGGCAAAGAATCTGCCTGCCAATGGGGATTGGCAGAATCCAATCCCCTGGAGAAGGGGATGGCAACCCACTCCAGTATTCTTGCCTGGAAAACCCCATGGACAGAGGAGCCCGGGGAGCTATACTCCATAGGGTCGCGCACAGTTAGACACAGCTGGGCGGTTGAGCATACACACATAGCTGCTTTACAACGTTTTGTTAGTTTCTGTTGCACAGCAAAGTGAATCAGCTATATGGATACATATATCTCCTCCATCTAATAATACTATTTGAGAGGCATTATGCAAAGGGCTGGAAAATGAACCAGTTGTGTCCAATTTCAGAGCCCAGACGCTAACTTTTGAGACTTTCTAGAGTTTCCATTTAGCTCTTCCACACACTTAGAATCTATGTGTATTTATAATAGTTGAGTCAACAATGGCATTTGTTGTTATTGTTGTTTGGTTGCTAAGTCCTGTCTGACTCTGTGTCCCCATGGACTGAAGCCCACCAGGCTCCTCTGTCCATGGAGTTCTCCAGGCAAGAATACTGCAGTGGGTTGCCATTCCCTTCTCCAGGGGATCTTCCCCACCCAGGGATTGAACCCGCCTCTCCTGAACTGGCAGGCAAATTCTTTGCTGCTGGGAAGCCCCAACAGAATCTTATGAGACCTTAAAAATATCCTAAAACAAGTTCCAAAATATAATTCTCCATCTGAGAGGGAAAGGAATGTGCCTGCTGTAAGTCAGGCACTAAACTCTTCATCTACGTTATCCCGGGCAACTCTGACAGCAGCCTGCCAGGGGTTGTTAGTCCCTGATTTTACACATGGGGGTTCAAACCCAGGTAGGTGTGCCGTCAGCTCACTGGTGTGCTGGGCCCTCACAGTGCTGTGCTCGCTGGATATTATCATGCTTTGATGGAGCAGACTGTCCTTTGATGTGTAACTAATGAGACAACAGGGCTGCAGGTACAGAGAAAGCTTGGAGGAACTCCGGAGTGTATGTGGTTTAATCAGAGAAGAAGCCGCGGCTGTTTGATCTGACCTCAGGCAAGACGCAGGAGTGCCTCATTGATTAGAATCTGATGCTGGGTGCACAATGGATGTGCCTCAGCAGTGTGGTTCTGAAAAAGTGAACACAGATGCTGCTTTTTATTTTCAAAATCAGTTCAGGGCTTCCCCAGTGATTCAGTGGTAAAGAATCTGCGTGCCAATCTTGGAGACATGGGTTTGACCCCTGGGTCGGGAAGATCCCCCTGGAGGAGGAAATGGCAACCCGCTCCAATATGCTTGCCTGGAGAATCCCATGGCCAGAGGAGCCTGGCGGGTTACAGTCCATGGGGTGACAAAGGGTCAGATCCAAATGAGTAACTAAACAAGGATCCCAAGTCTTAATTCTTTCCCACTTACCATAAGGCTTGAGCTTAGGTAGGTGTTTACGTTCTTTCTTGGTCCTCTTTCTCAGACCGAAAGGAGTTCGACGCCTTTGTATCCTATGCGAAATGGAGCCCCTCTGAGAGCGAGACCTCTTCGTCTCTGAGTGAGGAAACCTTGGCCCTGAATCTATTCCCTGATGTTTTGGAAAACAAATATGGATACACCCTGTGCTTGCTTGAAAGAGACGTGGCCCCCGGGGGAGGTAGGTCTCCTGCTGGCAGAAAGCGCAGAACAGAAGGAGAGCTACACGAATGTGCTCTCTGAGCTGGCCTCCATTCTCTCTCTTGGGCTACGTATTTTCTGGAAGGTTTCATGAGCTTAGAACATCTTGGGCAACAGCACAGAAAGCCATGTGTTGCAGAGACATGCTCCATCATGGAAAAAAAAAAATCCATCTTCAGAAAAAAGAAATAATAATATTGGAGCCCAGAGAGACTTCCAGAACAAAGATATCTTTTCTGGCTCCTCAATTGGAAGTTAGTTCTGTCCTCCCAAATGAGTGGTCCCTCTCCTTCCCAGGACTCTGCCAGCCACAGGCTCAGCATTGGGCCCAGCAGGCTCGCGGGCTGGGCACCCATCAGATGTGCAGACTTCATTTGAGCACAGTCCTCCTCTGCCTCAGATGTCCCCACCCAGGAGCCAGGGACATTACATATGCCCCTCCCTCATCCCAATCAACCTTGTTCCAATGAGCTTTGATCCTGGCGGGACTGACAAGTTGAGGGGAGAGAACACAGGGAAGGAAGGTGACTGACAGTCACTAGACACGGAAGAATGTCTCCAGCTGTCTGTAGAGTCAGCTGAGTCAGTAGAAGTGATCAAGAAAACCAGGCTTCTCCTTTTCTTTGCCATCGCAAAGAACCCCGCTGGGTGGATCTGGGAGATTCAGGGTTATGGTGCCTCAAGGTTTAGCAATTAACAATTAACAAATAATTAAATTCTTTCTCTCCAGTGTACACAGAGGACATTATCAGCATCATTAAGAAAAGCAGGAGGGGAGTCTTCATCTTGAGCCCCAACTATGTCAGTGGAGCCAGCATCTTTGAACTACAAGCAGCAGTGAATCTGGCTTTGGAGGATCAAACACTCAAACTGATTTTAGTTAAGTTCTCTTCCTTCCAAGAGCCGGAGTCCCTACCTCATCTAGTGAGAAGAGCTCTCAGGGTTTTGCCTACTGTCACCTGGAAAGGCTTAAAATCAGCTCCTCCCAACTCTAGATTCTGGACCCAAATACGCTACCACATGCCTGTGAAAAGCTCCAGGGGACTCACATGGAGCCATCTGAGAATTATCCCATGGATTTTTTCTCTGGAAAAGACAGAACCCACTGGGGGGAGCTCCCAGCCTGGAGAATGGTAAAGTGGATGCTGAACTGCATCCCCCTGCCTCCCATCCTGTCCCTGGTGAGCAGAGACCTTGATAGATGGAATACACAGCACACACCAGGCTGGTATCAATGGGAAGGGTCCTGCCATCCCTGGGCAAGCTTGGCCGGCACTGGAACGAACGGAAGCTGTGGTGCAAGGCTCTGATTCCCTGGACAGGACAGAGAGAGGGTGAGTTCTCCAGACTCCTGCACACATTCAGCCCACAAAGTCCCTAAGATTTCCTAGTGGTCTGAGCAGAAGCGGCAGATACAGCCACTTGGTTTTGTGGCTATGGACTTTTGTGTCTATTATGTATTGTACACATCACTTTATATATCTTTGCAATCAAATAAATATTACTTTATTAGAAACAAGTGATTGAAACTTTGCCTAAAGCATCTCTGTGAAGAAGACGATTCTTATTCTGTGTTCACCATTCACTGGAGCCCAGTATGCAAGGAGGAAAAGAGAAACCAGGGGTCAAGGACCAGACAGGACCTTGGTTCATCTCTACTGTGTCCTCGTGGGAACTAGAAGGAAGACCCCCTTCTGCGCTGACACAGCCCTGAGTCAGGACACAGGCCTTAGGGACCAGGGTGGGGTTAATTTCAGCTCCTCCTTGTCCCCTGGCCTTTGTGCAGGGCCCGAAGTTCATGCTTTACTCTGGACCACAGGAAGTGAGGACCAATTAAGCCAACATGATTTGGCCAATGAGGAGACAAGGAATCGACTAGTGGTTTTGCATGCATGAGTGTGTGTGTGTGTGTGTGTGTGTGTGTGAAGTCAATTCAATTGTGTCTGACTCTTTGCAACCGTATGGACTGTAGCCTGCCAGGTTCCTCTGTCAATGGGATTATCCAGGCAAGAATACTGGAATGGGTTGCCATTTGCTTCTCCAGGAGATCTTCCTGACTCAGGGATCTTATGTGCAAAATATTGTGTTGACCTGAAAGTTTGTTCAGGCTTTTCTATAAGACATTGTGGAGCTTTTTGGCCAACCCAATAGAAAGACAGCGGCAAGAGGCAGCAGCCAAGACAACAGTCTGGGAAACAGTTGTCCTCACTGGTTATCAGACAGCAATATTAGGGCTTGAGCAGTGCTTAAGTCTGAACCGCTGGCCCATCGAGACTGGTGGCCCCCTGTGCTCCCTGACCCTTTGGTCTCATTGAGTTCCTTGCAAGTGGTGGGCCATCAGCTTGGGGACCGAGTGCCTGCTCACCTAGACAGGGCTCACTGCGTCCTCACCAGTGTGTTTTCCTGATGACAGTACAGCCTGCAGTTGAAACAGTGCTCTAGTCACAGACGGATGTCCGAAGGTCATGCTCTGCCTTCCCCATTTGTTGTTGTTGTTCAGTTGCTAAGTTGTGTCCGACTCTTTGCGAACCATGGACTGCAGCACTCCAGGCTTCCTCGTCCTTCACTGTCTCCTGGAGTTTGCTCAAACTCATGTCCATCGAGTCAGTGATGCCATCCCACCATCTCATCCTCTGTCACCCACTTCTCCTCCTGCCCTCAGTCTTTCCCAGCATCAGGGTCTTTTCCAATGAGTCAGCTTTTTACATCAGGTGGCCAAAATATTGGAGCTTCCCCAACAGAAGGAACGATTCATTTGCGCAGTCAAGCAAAGCAACTTCCGGACTGATCCACACATTATGTGTCCCATTCACTGGGATGAGTGTGGTCCAGGTTTAAAGTCATTGTCATCTGGCCGCTGCTTAGAGCCTGTGGGAAAGGCTCTGAGGTATCTTTGCACAGAGGCACCCACATCACAGAAACCACGGTGGCTTGGCATCAAGCAGCATCCTTGTTGGGAATTTCAGTGATAAAGTTAAAGATGAGTTCAAGGGTACAAATTATTCCTGGACGGAGTTTCTTGTGGGAAGCCTCATTGCAGGGTCTCAGAAGGGAAGGAGGCACACTGTCATTGTCCCATGGTGTCATGGGGATGACCCGAGTCCTTGGTTTTCCGGTCGGTCCGTCTCAGAGACCTAAGCCTCAGAAATCTCTTTTTGGCCAGTTTATCCAGGTTTCTTTAATTCCAGAATAAGTATGGCCATCACAGATATATCTGGAGGTCCAGAGTTTTGTTCTTTTTAAAATATTTACTTATTTATTTACTTACTTATTTATTTACTTAGTTGCAGCAAGTAAGATCTTCAGCCTTCGATTTGGCATATGAGTGAGATCTTTAGTTGAGGCATGCGGAATCTACTTCCCTGACCAGGGATCAAGCCCAGGCCCCCCGTACTGGGAATGCTGAGTCTTAGCTACTGGACCACCAGGAGGTCCTTGGAGTTTTGTTCGTAGATTAACCAGATTAATTGAGCTTATTTCTGCATACACACACAAAAGAAACTAGGTCTACCATTTATAGAATACACTCTTTCAGGTGAATAGGTGCATTGAGGATAACAAATGAACATTTAGGATAAAGCTTTATTTCTATTTCGTATAGGTAATTCAATCAAATAAGGTGGACAGCCAAAGCAAATTTGTATATAGAGGAGACTGATGGTAATTAAACAACTGATTTCGGTAAAATACAATGTGAAGGAATAATTATTTTTTTCCCCGCCGCACCTTCTAAATAAGGTGCCCATATGTTCTGGTTCTGTTTTACACCTGTGGTCCAAGTACAGTTTTCATAGTGAGAGTATAATTTCTGATTCTGAAAATGTGTCCCACTTTAGACGGTGGTCATCTTGCCTCTAGGCATGTTGTAGAATGGTCTTTACCGACCCTGGGTGATATCTCAGGCAGATCTGACAATGTCCCTGGTCTCACCTGGGTTTTAATACCCACATTTCCTATCTGTATTATTACCTTTCCAGACTGCAGTACCAGATAAGATGGAGTAAGCATTCAACCACCTTTTCCCCACTCACTGTAGCTATGAAGCTTGGATTAGATGCCTATAGAGATCAGTTTGGTTTTTTAAAATATGACACAAATGAACCTATCTATGAAACAGAAACAGAATCATAGACATAGAGAACAAACTGGTGGTTGCCAAGGGAGCAGGGGTTGGAGGAAGGATGAAATGGGAAGCTGGGATTCGCAGATGTGCTCTATATATAGGACGGATAAACAACAAAGTCCTCCTGTATAGCACACAGAACCGCATTCAATATCCTATGATAAATCATCATGGAAAAGAATGTTGTAAAAGGTATATATGTATACATATATGTGTAACTTAAACTACTGAGTACTTGCTTGGTGTCAAGAACCTACATCTCTGTGGTGGGAGGCGGGGGGGAACAGTCCATTTTGGTTCATGGAGCTGTGGTCTCAAGAGGGTGTGGCCAACATCTGTTGACCCTTTTTCCTTTCCTCCTACCACCTGATGGGGCGCTAGAAGCCACGGAGGGAAGCGCACTGCGGGGTGGGCGCTTAGGAGCACCAGAGGGGACAGGAGAGCCGTAGAGCACGAAGGTACCACTGCTGGAAGCAAACCCTTAGAGCTGCTCACAGACTTCAGGGCTCACCCCCGAACTTCATAGGCGTGAATCGGACCCTAAATAGAACACCATAAACTCTGAGAACTGAACTATAGGATAGAGTGCTTCCTGAGCTCCAGGGACAAGTCCAAACAGAACTGAAGGACAGTGAAATAAAACTGGCATTGAAACCACAAGGCTGGTTAGAATTTGGGGCTTGAGTCCAACTAGGTCAGTTGCCTGCTTAAACAAAGTAGCATCCTACATAGGATTTCATAAGAGCCAGAGTTGCGTGACATAATATTTCAAATATCCAGAATATAGTCCATTGAGAGAAAAACATAGTGACATTTTCTGATGGAATTTTCCATGTAGGTAGATGTAATATCAGCATGAAAGGGACAAGGTAGGGGAATTTGCATAGTGGTAAGGCACATACAGCTTGAAGTAGTAAAATATTATTTCCAAGTAGAAAGTGAAAGTGTAAATATATTTTTATCCCTCGTGTTGGGCTGTACTCAAGTCGTGTCCAACTCTCTGCAACCCCATGGACTGTAATCCTCCAGGCTCTTCTGTTCATGGACTTTTTCAGGTGAGAAAATGAGTGGGTTGCCATACCCTCCTCCAGAGGGATCCTCCCCACCCAGGGATTGAACCCATGTCTCCAGTACTAGTAGGCGGGTTCTTTACCACTGGCACCACCTGGGAAGCCAGTGTGCAGGTGAGTCAGAGCAATGTGGGTGTGCACAGGGGCAAGGGAGTTGTCCAGCATGGGCCAGAGGCTTAAACTGCTTGCTGTCCAGGACAGATGAGAGATGGTTTACCCTGTGTGTACAGCCTGGGAGGGGCACCGGCAGACATCACATACCCATGCTGCTGATAGATGGGGCAGCAAGAGGAAGAAAAACACGGAACACAGCAGCAGGAAACAGGAAGGCTCTCCTGCATGGTCCCGCCAACTCCCTCTGCTCATGGAGCTGCACGGTGCTCACCGTAAGGGATAAATGCTTCAAAAACTAAGTCCATCCCATGGAGCAGATACTGAATGGTGAATCTGAGGCCAAGAGGTAATCAAGTGATTCCTGGCATAGCGTGCACCAATCCATCAATAGCTGTACATGCAAAAATTAAGTACTTCTCAGCAGTAGAAGAGCATGTACAACTGAGACACGCAACAGCTTGGCTGAAGCTCAAAGCATGATGTGCCTGCATGCATGCTAAGTCACCTCAGTAATGTCCGGCTCTTTGTGACCCTGTGGACTGTAGCCCGCCAGGCTCCTCTGTCCATGGAGTTTCCCAGGCAAGAGTACTGGAGTGGGTTGCCATGCCCTCCTCCAGGGAATCCTCCAGACCCAGAGATTGAACCTGAGTCTCTTATGTCTCCTGGACTGGCAGCTGATTTCTTTACCATCAGTGCCACTTCGGATGCCTGTTGTTGTTTAGTTGCTAAGTCATGTCCAGCTCTGCGACACCATGGACTGTAGCCTGCCACGTGCCTCTGTCCATGGGATTCTCTAGGCAAGAATACTGGGGTGGGTTGCCATTTCCTTCTCCAGGAGATCTTCCCAACCCAGGAACTGAACCCACATCTCCTGCATTCACATGAAGATTCTTTACCACTGAGCCACCTGGGATGTATATACAAGTATAAATGATTCAATTTACTGTAATAACACAACATTGTAAAGCAACTATATGCTAATAAAATTTAAAATAATAGAATCTAAAATTCATCTGGTGTCTATTATGTACTAAGCACTTTCCTCTCAGACATGTGTTATATCACTTAATCTTCATATCGTCTTTAAGATAGTCATCATCATCACCACCGTCACCATTGTAACCATCATCATCACCATCAATAAGGCAGTTGAAGCTCTGTGGTGTTTAGAAGATGCCCAGGATCATATAACTTCAACTTTCTTCTGTCTCCAAAATCCCTATTCCCTTAGGGAAGCGATCACATTAGAACTGTAAGACCGAGCCATGAGCCACACTCTGGCATGAATTCATGTTTCATTTCAAAGCTCATATTCACCTCCGCCCCATCCACCTGCACCACCTCGGTGCCTCTCCTCACCTCACCATGGGGAATCTCCCAGAGTATACTGCACCCTTCCGCAGCATCCTCTGTTCCTCCCTGACTAGTGGAAGTTTGACTTTGGGGAGCAGAGACAGAGCTCGGCTCTCCTGTCCTGAGAGCGGGGTCAAAGCTCTTGACTTCACTCCAGCGCGGGATGCAGGCTTTCAATTTAGGGTGTAACGTGACAGCCCTTGATCTGAGGCCATCCAGCTTAATTGCTAGTTGCGGGCTTGGAAAGCAAATGGTGTTTCAGGACAGCACTGGCAAATTCTCTATCACTGCTTCCTTCTCCTTTCTTCCTAAAAAAAGAATCAAATTTGAGCCCCAACAAAGTAACGAGAGCTTTGGAGCAAGCAATGGATACTTCAATTCCAGAAGCTCTGTGAGATACTTTTCAGTAAAGTCAATTATACCGCCTGCTAGGGGAAAGAAGAAAAGATGTGCCGATCATTTTGTTTGAAACTATTCTTGGAGGAAGGTGATTATCTAATTAACCATGGGCAGGCACAGAAAAGCCAACTCTGCTCTTTCAGAATAGAAGTGGCTTTGTGAAACTGAGGGTAAAAACAAAGAAAACCAGCACCCTCCCACCTCAAGCTTTGTTTCCAACTGTGCACAGCTGAAGTCCTAGGTGAAGAGATATTTCTCTGCTGGGTGCATCACCCCTTAATTAGTCTCTTGAGGGTGGACCAGATTTGGTCACTTAAATTACAAGGGATCCACTGGGAAGAGGATGTCATTCCCTCCACACCATGAGTAGACGGGTTTAGAAAAGCAGATGACAGGGATTCTTGGGACCTGGCACCAAAAATCATCAGAGGAAGCCAGGTTTCTACCGCTAATACAGTCACCAGATGATTAAACCAAAAGCTTCAGATGGGTCAGTAGTTTGCTGATCTAAAATTCCATAAAAATTCCTTTGGTGCTCTGCTTTGCAAGCTGTTTTCCCTCCATCATATTTCAAATCTACTTGTCTATGAATCTGGTTTAGTTGACGATTACATGGTCCCCTTAACCCCTGGGCTTCCCTGGTGGTTCAGACAGTAAAGAATCTGCCTGCAATGCAGGACACCCAGGTATGACCTCTGGGTCAGGAAGACCCCCCTGGAGAAGGGAATGGCAACCCACTCCAGTATTCTTGCCTGGAGAATTCCATTGACTGAGGAGCCTGGAGGGATACAGTCCATGGGGTTACAGAGAGTTGGACATCACTGAAATGGTGAATCAGTTCAGTTCAGTTCAGTTGCTCAGTCGTGTATGACTCTTTGTGACCCCATGAACCTCAGCACGCTAGGCCTGCCTGTCCATCACCAACCCCCGGAGCTTACCCAAACCCATGTCCATTGAGTCGGTGATGCCATCCAACCATCTCATCCTCTGTCGTCCCCTTCTCCTCCTGCCTTCAGTCTTTCCCAGCATCAGGATCTTTTCCAATGAGTCAGCTCTTCGCATCAGGTGGCCAAAGGATTGGAGTTTCAGCTTCAACATCAGTCCTTCCAATGAACACCCAAGACTGATCTCCTTTAGGATGGACTGGTTGAATCTCCTTGCGTCCAAGGGATTCTCAAGAGTCTTCTCCAACATCAGAGTTCAAAAGCATCAATTCTTCGGCGCTCAGCTTTCTTTATAGTCCAGCTCTCACATCCATACATGACCACTGGGAAAACCATAGCCTTGACTAGTACTTAAGGTGTAGTACTGAGGCTGCCCACTAGGTGTCAGCAGTGTAACTGCCAGAGCACTCAGGGAAAGCATTTCATTACAGAAGTCAAATCTGAACAAATAATTAAGTGTGGGGTCAAGAGCTACCTGCAGCCTTGGCTATTCAAAACAAGGGAGCTGGCAGGGGGAGGAGAGAAGGAGCAAGTGCAACCCAGATTTCTGGGAGAGAGGGAAGGACCCTCTTCCTGGTTAGGAGGGCTCTAGTGACACCTGGAATGAGTACCATGGTGTTCTTTTTAATTTTCGCTCACAAAATGAAACCACTGTGCAGTGACGTGAGCAAACAGCTTTAAAGGAACAGGTATTTCTGCTTCATAAACTGCTCTTCGAATCACGATCGGATGGAAGTCATACAGGTAGTTAGTTCCCTGGGCTTTCTCGAGTCTGTTGAGTGACAGGATGCATTTGAGTCAGAAGCTGTGTCGCCTGAACACAAATAAATGCTCTAAAGGTGACTTGGAAACATCTATACTCAGAACTCACTGACACGCTCGGACTCTTCCCGGAATGACCCACGGGCTGTGTGTACATCACCTGTGACCCAGGTGGAGGCTGGCGCGCTCTGAAAATCCTCCTCCCTTCACAAGAGTGGCGCATCAGGGCGCACGCCACGAGAGAAGCCCACAGCATGGGCGCTCAGGCGCTTGCGCCTTTCGGTCCTTGGAACTGGTGCCTGTTGCTAGCGACCCTCCAGTGTTGCGGAGCATCTTCTGAGTTGAACAGATCCACAGATTCCTCTGCCCAGCGTGAGCTTCAAGTTCGGTTTGCTGCTGCCAGCTCCCAGCCAGCCGAGACAATATCTGTCTTCACACTGGATTATGACTATGTGCAAATTCCTTACGAGGTCACCCTCTGGATACTGCTCGCATCACTTGCAAAAATAGGTAAGGGCCCTGAATGTCTTACCTGGTTTGGGGAGTTGTTTTCCATGTGTGATAATGTGTATGAAAATACCTTATAGATGGTGGGTCAAGTGGATTTTAACTATCGCTGCTATCACATAAAAATTTTATTCTCTTGACTCAAGGGAAAGTCATAACTGATTTTTGTCTGGCCATTTACTGCTTCAGGTTGTGCTATGAAATTTAAGAACCTACTTCTGGGCTCTGGGTTGTTTCTATTTCATCTCCTTTCAGGGTGATAGCCATGTGACATTATTTGTATGTAAAAATCTCAAGTTCTGTGCGTTAAGAAATGCGGAATAAAGTATGCTGACCTTGGGGTGATTCCCACTGGAAATTTTAGGACCCACATAATGATTCTTCTGTAAAATGTGCTTTCTTCATTCTTGGCCATGGAACCATGGGCTTCATCAATAACTCTCTTTGTTCATTTTTTAAAGTGCTGTGTGCTCCTTGAAAGTTGACAGAAAGCAAGAAACAAAGCAAGCAGTGGCAACTTATATCCCTCAGCGATGAGAGAGGGTGGAATTAGAGATGGTATCTGTCAGTAAAATCTTGGTTTACACCTGAGCCAAGAGGAGCCAAAGGGAGCACTTGTGGTTTCTTCTGCGACCTAAAGCGGATTCAAGCTAATGGATGAAATTCTAGCCAGGGTTCTTGGTGCCTTGGGCCAAAGTGATGGATTCCACTCTGAGACCATTTAATCCCCAACTTCACCTCTTGTCTCCTTAAAAACAGGTAGTCCAGAGTGGAAAGCCGATACAATTCTTTCAGTGGTCAAGTGTAACATCTCCCCTGCCTTAGTGATAAACTTTGTTATTTGAGTAGATAGTCTTACCAAAGGAGACACATGGTTATTGTGGGTGGCTATTTATGTGTTTTGTCTGGAATGGCTGTGAAGTGTGGGTTAAGCCAAGAAATCAGACAGTTAACTCAGGATGCTGGCCATTTCATTGACCTCTCTCCCTGTGGATGTTGGGGGCACCGGTATATTCATTAGATGCCCTTCATAACTGCCATTCATTTTGAGCTCATAAGGTATGAAGATAAATTGTCAGTCTGAAGAACTCTTGTGTGGTCACTTGACCCAATGACACAGAGGGTCTCACATTATTTCTGAGAAGTG
Organism: Antilocapra americana; assembly: GCA_007570785.1. Taxonomy (NCBI): domain Eukaryota; kingdom Metazoa; phylum Chordata; class Mammalia; order Artiodactyla; family Antilocapridae; genus Antilocapra; species Antilocapra americana. The sequence continues at coordinate 7,247,854 of ML662448.1, forward strand.
CTCAAGCAATCATGGGGTTCCCCAAGGGGGTGATTTCTAGCTTCAGAACTAGGAGTCTATCACCTTTCCTGCAACCACATGGATGCTATGAACAGTCCAAGTGATCTTCTGTGACCTTGAGGTGTCCTTTGTCAAAATGCCAGTGATTCTGTTCCCTCCCATTCCCTTCCTTTCCACAGGAATGCGTGAAGTTGGTCCGGAACCAGGAAACTAAACCTGCCACTGACTAGCTAGTCACGCTGTCTTTTTTAATCTCAATTTGTTCATCTGTGAAATTATTCCTAAGATCTCTTCTTGATGCAAATAAGGATTTTCTAATGGAAAAGCAGCTTCCATTCCATACCACTGAACATCTCAATGCATACAGCATATGTTTTAAAGCAGCAGAAAGCACAGATAGGCCTTAAGAGGCGTTGCATGTGCCAGACTATGTCTACAAGTTGAGAGTCCTGTGAGGATGCTGTTGTTCATGGAACTGCTGCCTAATGTTCTTGATTTTCATGTGGATGCAACTCAACATGCTATAGAAAAAGAAAACAACTAAAGTAGCTTGTAAGTTGGATCATGGCTATTGAAAAACAATGTCATATTTGCTGGCCTTTAAGAATTCAGATTATTTTTGCATTGTACATGAAAAGAGGACTTCTGTGGTAGCTCAGTTGGTAAAGAATCTGCCTGCAATGCAGGAGACCCCAGTTTGATGCCTGGGTTGGGAAGATCCCTTGGAGAAGGGAAAGGCTACCCATTCCAGTATTTTGGCCTGGAGGATTCCATGGACTGTATAGTCCATGGGGCTGCAAAGAGTTGGACATGACTGAGCTACTTGAAATGAAGGTCAAATTTAGTGAATACATAGTGTGATCCAAATACTAGCCTGGTAGGTGTATTGTTGGTGCTGTTCAGTTGCTAAGTCATGCCCGTTTCTTCACAACTCCATGGACTGCAGCACACCAGGCTTTCCTGTCCTTCACTACCTCCTGGAGTTTGCTCAAACTCATGTCCATTGAGTCCATGATGCCATCCAACCATCTCATCCTCTGTCGCCCCCTTCTCCTCTTGCCCTCAGTCTTTCCCAGCATCAGGGTGTTTTCCAGTGAGTCAGCCCTTCGAACCAGGTGACCAAAGTATTGGAGCTTCAGCTTCAGCATCAGTCCTTCTCATGAATATTCAGGGTTGATTTCCTTTAGGATGGACTGAGTAACTTCATATATGATAGCAAAAAAAGTGATGACATAAAACTTTAACACTTAAGGAGTCCACAAAGATTTTTTAGATTCTACATTAAAAAGCTTGAATCAAAATATGATTGATAATTGCTAGTATTATCATTCATTCTTTTATTCAGTCTTTCTACCAAGACAAATGTACTGAGTACCCAGACAATGTGTGGGAATCATCTCGGTCCCCAGCCTCAAAGGAGAAGGTGGGTGAGTCTAGTCCTGCCTCAGAGGTGCGCCAACAAGGCCATCTGTGACTTTCAGGCAGGACTTAGTTATCTGTGGCCATTTAAGTTTCAGGCCCTGAAAAAGTCTAAAAGTGAGTGACTGTTTTGTCCATAATGGAAAGGGAGAAGAGTTGTGAAATGTGAAATTCACAGGGTATTTTCCTGAAAGGGCCCTGCTTACAGGCTGAACCCTCTTCCTGCTATCAGTAGATGCACCTTAGCTTCAGGCAGGTGACATGGGCTCATTTCAGGAAACTCAATTCCTGGAAGCAGGACCACCCAGGGGAGACACAGGGTCTGAAAAAATCACACTAGGGTCACTTCTGCCTGCCTTACATGTTTTAAAAGTTAGGTGTGATTAAAATAAGCACTCACTGAAGAAGGAAGAGGAGCAAGAGACGGGAGAAGGAGAAGAAGGAAGCTGTTAGTGAGAAATGGAGAGTGTGTCCCTGGTGGTCCAGTGCTTAAGAATCTGCCTGCCAATGCAGGGGACACAGGTTCGGTCCCCAGTCCCGGAAGATCCCTCATGCTGTGGGGCAGCTAAGCCTGTGTACCACAGCTACCGAGGCCTGTGCACTGCAGCCTGAGCTCTGTAACCGAAAAAAGCCACCACAAGGAGAGGCCTGAGCATCGCAACTTGAGAGTAGCTTCCGCTCACCTTAACTGAAGAAAGCCCTCATGCAGCAGCGCGGCCAAAAGTAAATAAGAAAAACAAAAAAGAAACAGAGAAAGCAGCACTCTAGAAGGAGAACTTAAACTGGTCTTGAAGCCAGTGGGCTGGGTGTGTGGTTTGTCGTGTCTCTGGATACTAATTAAAGCCCATTGTATTAAGCTGACTGCTAATGGTAGATGGAGAAAATCACAGCTGTGGTCAGGGAAGCCCACAAGCTCTGAATCTGAAAATTCCTAAGAAGACCTTCCATGGCCCCCAAGGCCTATGGGAGGGAGAAAGGAAATGGCAACCCACTCCAGATTTCTTCCCTGGAAAATCCCACGGACAGAAGAGCTTGGTGGGCTACATACAGTCCATAGGGTTGCATAGATTCAGACAGGACTGAGGGATTAACACTACCTCTTTAGCCCTGAATTTCACACCCTCCCTTGTTTAGCTCAAAATTATCTTGCAACTCTTTGCCTAATAATCTACCCAATTAAAATGTGCTCCAGTCAGATTGTTGCAGGGAAGAACAAAATCTGATTGCAGGTCGGATCTGTTTCTTTTACTTTAACCTTTGCTTCTCCTTGCTTCTGTTCACTAAGAGGATACTGTCTGTACATGATGGCCTGCCTAGGTGAACCCAGCCCCTAGGCCTGAAGGTTAAAGCAAAGCGCCTTTGTTCAGGGAAACACCCTGACTGGGTCCACCTGTGGATGGCTACAGGAAGGAAGAAATTAACACATCCCCTCCCAATGCTAGCCATCCCAAGAGCAAGATTATAGGGCTTTTTACTTTAATTCCTCACCTCCTCTGTCTCTGCATTTTATAAAAGAAACTGGCATCCAGAACCCCCAAAGAGATTTATTTTGAGACACTCTTATGCCATCTTCTCCATCTGCCAACTTTCCAAATAAATTCTCCATCCCTTGCCTCAACACCTCATCTCCTAGTGCGGTGAGCAGAGCAAGCTTGGACTTAGTAACAAGGTGAATCTCCTCAATGAATGAAGATATTTTTGAAACTATCTAGCTGGGCTATGCCTAACTCTCCCCATTTCTCTCCGAGTTCTCCTCTTCTAAAATGCCTTCCTTTCTGTTATTTGATTATGTAAGTCCTTGTTGTTTAGTTGCTCAGTAGTGTCTGACTTTTTATGACCCCATGGACTGTACTCCTTGAGTGGGGATTAGACACCCAGATATACATGGTGTAGAACATCTGGCAGCAGGATATGGAATGGGCTGGGAGATGGAGAGTGAAGTAGGAGGTCAGGAAGACACTGCAGTGAGTGGATGAGAAGTGGGGAGGCCCTGCCCTCAGTGAAAGCCACAGGAATGGAAAAGAGTAGATATGCATCAGGGGGAGCTGAGTGGAAGATGTAAGTGATAAAATATGTTGCTGATGCATGAAGGAGCAGAGGTGATGGAGTCCCACTTGACTTCCTCTTAAGTGGCTGACTGGGTGGCAATGTCATTGGATAAATCAGGGAAACAAAGATCTTTTCATCTTTATTTATCAGTTTGGTTGAGAAGGAGCTGTAAGTTTGGAAGGAGCTGGTGTTAAATGCCTGTGATAGATCTTTTTTTTTTTTAAGTTAAAAATGCTTGTTTTATTTTATTTTTAGTTGAAGTGTAGGTGTATATATAAGTTACAGGTATACAACATAGTGATTCATAATTTTTAAAGGTTATACTCCATTTATGCATGGGTGCTAAATCTTCAGTTGTGTCCGACTCTTTGCAACCCTATGGACTGTAGCTGGCCGGGTTCCTCTGTCCACAGAATTCTCCAAAGAAGAATACTGGAATGGGTTGCCATTTCCTTCTCCAGGAGATCTTCCCGACGGGGATCAGAACCTGCGTCTTTCATGTCTCCTGCATTGGCAGGCTGGTTCTTTACCACTAGCACCACCTGGGAAGATATACTCTATTTATAGTTATTATAAAATATCTGCTGTGTTTTCCATGCTGTACAATACATCCTTGTAGCTTATGCTTCACCTAATAGTTTGCACCTCTTACTCCCCTACCTATATCTTACCCTTCCCCCGTCCCTCTCCTCACTGGTAACTACTAGTTTTTCTTCTATACCTGTGAAGTTGCTCATTGCTTTCTTTCTTTCTTTCTTTCTTTTTTGTTAAATTCTCTGGTTTGTCCTGTGGATCCCTCAAGACTCTTGCTTGAGCTTCAAAAGTGAGTTTTGCATGAGAGCGGAGTTCTCCCTCTCATAGCCCTCAGGATGGAGGAGGCAGAAAGCAGGAGGCAGGAGGGCACGGAAGGACTGAGAAGATTCTAGAACCTGCACAGGGTGTGGGAAGCATTTGATCTTGTCAAGCCCCAGCCTTGACGAGGATGCTGAGGCTGGGGGATGCATGCCGGCTTGCCTGGGTACCCATCGTGTGGCTCTGAACAGCCCCTTGCACCCACCTCCCCTGGTGTCGCAGCGGCCAGAGCCTGGTTTCCTGCCCACCTCTCATCGCGGTTCTCTGCTCCGCAGGCTTCCACCTCAACCGCAGGCTACCTGGCCTCATGCCCGAGAGTTGCCTGCTCATCCTCGTGGGGGCGCTGGTAGGCGCGGTCATCTTCGGAACGGACCACAAGTCCCCTCCGGTGATGGACTCGAGCATCTATTTCTTGTACCTCCTCCCGCCCATCGTCCTGGAGAGCGGCTACTTCATGCCCACACGGCCCTTCTTCGAGAACCTCGGCTCCATCCTGTGGTGGGCGGGCCTGGGCGCCCTGCTCAACGCCTTCGGCATCGGCCTCTCGCTCTACCTGATCTGCCAGGTCCCGGCCTTTGGGCTGGGCGACATCAACCTGCTTCAGAACCTGCTGTTCGGGAGCCTCATCTCGGCCGTGGACCCGGTGGCCGTCCTGGCCGTGTTCGAGGAGGCGCGTGTGAACGAGCAGCTATACATGATTATCTTCGGGGAGGCCCTGCTCAATGACGGCATTAGCGTGGTGAGATGTCCCCACAGTCCCCAGGGAGCGGGCCCGGGGGTCGGGGGTGGGGAGCGGGCAGCACAGAGATGGGCCCTGGGTGGCCTGGCCACCCGCTGCCATTGGGATCTGCAGGGTGCCCACACTGGCTTGCTACACTGCTCGCCTTCACTAGCTTCTTCTTTTTCTTATTTATTTTTTTGATGTGGACCTTTTTAAAAGTCTTTATTGACTTTGTGACAGTATTGCTTCTGTTTTAAGTTTTGTGTTTTTTGGCCAAGAAGAGCGTGGGATATTAGTGCCTCCAGCAGGGATTGAACCTGCCACCGCCTGCATTGGAAGGCAAAGTCCTAACCACTGGATGGCCAGGGAAATCCCCACTATCTTCTTTAAAGAGAGAAACAGAGCAGAGGATGCAGAAGCCTAGTGAATTTGGTTTTTCACTTTGCAGAAACCCTTGCTAAAGGCTGTTTTGGGTTTTCACACTGGCGAGAGCAACATCACTGTGGTGTAGTTTCTAAGTCATGTCCGACTGGTTTACAACCCCTCTGTCCATGTGATTCTCCAGGCAGGAACATTGGAGTGGGCTGTCATTCCCTCCTCCAGGAGATCTTCCCGATCCAGTGGTTGAACCTGGGTCTCTTGTGTCTCCTGCCTTGGAGGGCGGATTCTTTACCACTGTGATACCTGGAAAGCCTGGGAGAAGCAATACTTCGGATTTAATGTTCTCTCAGCATTGGACCTCACCTTTTAAATGTCTTTCTTAAGTCCTGATTTAGATGTTAAATAAAAGATAGGGGTCGGGAGAGAGATGATGGCGGATTTGCATGAATACATTGGCTTGTCTATCAGCCTCAGTTGTGTGTCTCCCATAGAGAATGTGAGGGGGCACTTTTGCTTAGGAGTCCTTCCGGAGAGAAGCTGAGAAGGGTTTACAGGCCAGATCAGCACAGAGCATCAACCCCAGAGATGTCTTTGGCTAGAGGTGCTAGAATATTCTAGACTGGCTGTTGCTCTTCTGTTTCCTTATGTTACTGTAAACCTTCACCAGGGGTTGGTCTCTGCGACTTTATATAAACTTTGATGCACTTTTCTTATTTTTAAATTGATATCACATCACATAACAAATATTAGAATGCACTTCCAGTGTGAAAGACTCCAACAGTGCAAAATTATACCGAGTAAAACAAAAGCTTCCACCTGGCCCTCTCCTCACCCACCTGGATCCAGTTTCCATATCCCTTCCTGTCTTTATCATCAATACAGGCATATACATACTCATATGTAAGTGTTGTTGTTCAGTTGCTAAGTTGTGTTGGAGAACTCCAGGCTTCGTTGCCCTTCACTATCTCCTGGAATTTACCCAAACTCATGTCCACTGAGTCGGTGATGCCATCTAATAATCTCATCCTCTGTTGTCCCCTTCTCCTCCTGCCTTCAATCTTTCCCAGCATCAGGGTCTTTTCCAATGAGTCACTTCTTCACATCAGGTAGCCAAAGTATTGGAGCTTCAGCTTCAGCATCAGTCCTTCCAGTGAATATTCAGGGTTGATTTCCTTTAGGATTGACTGCTTGGATCTCCTTGCATCATTTTACATAAACTGGGAGGGATTACATCAGATGTATGCTTAGATGTAACGAATCTTAGACTTCTTTCTAGATCTTTTCCACTGTTGCAGAGTATTTCATAGATGACGTTTGCAATGATTTATTTAATCATTTCTCCATGGATGGGTATTCATGTGGTTGCCAATTTTTCACTTTCAAAAACAATACTGCAATAAGTATTCTTGTTTCTACATGCATCTCTCTTTTGTACTTGTGTGCCTTTATATAGGATAGTTTCTTGAAAGTAAAGTTTCTGGGTTAAAACGTAGGTGTACTTGGGGGCTCCCTTGGTGGTCCAATGGTTAAGACTTCACTTCCCAGTACAGCGGGTACAGGCGGGACCTCTGGTTGGGGAGCTAAGATCTTGCATGCCTCACAGAAAAAAAGAAAAAAAGAAACAGAAGCAATATTGTAACAAATTTGATAAAGACTTTTAAAATGGTCCATGCTGAAAAAAATCTAAAAGAATAAAAAGTTTTTAAACGTAGGTGCACTTAAAAAGTTGAGAGATGCTGTTCTAATCACCTCTTCTTCATTCAGCTGATAAAGGAGGGATTCCCACCTGGGGGTTAAGGAGTGACTCCAACAGTTAACAAATGAGACTAACCACAGTGTATTAGTTGCTTATACTCACAGTTCTGGGAGGAGGACTTGACCCATGCCACAGGGTCACGTGGGAGCTGCACTCGGAAACAGGGTGAGCTCTCAGTGTCTGCAGAGGAAGCCGTTAGAAGGATGGGGTACCTCCTGGTTCCTAGGGAAAGATGTGCTTGACTGTTTTTTAAACAGATATTTATTTGGTACCTATTTTGTTCTAGGCATTGTGCTAGCCACTTGGGTGGCAATAATGAGAATGAGGCAACGTTCTCTGCTCTTTTTAGAATTTTTTTTTATATTGGAGCATAATTGATTAACAATGTATTAGTTTCAGGTGTATAGCCAAGTGATTCGGTTATACATGTATCTATTCTGTATCAAATTCTCTTGAGTAATTCCACAAGCTGGCAGGGAAACTGGCCCCCAGTTCCCATAGATAGGCAAGTACTGGCCCCTGAATGAGGAGGTTGTTGGCTGGAAGACCTTACCATGGTGTCATGTGGTGGGGGTGGGGGGGGCTTGCAGTAGGGTCACTCAGGACCCCACCCCTTTTTACCAAATAAAATATTAAACCTTAATTTCAGTTTTTATGTACACAGCTGCCAAGATTTCCTGGAAACCTTTATGGGCTTATATTTCCATAGAAAATGTATTATTAATAAGTGCATATTTCCTTGTGTTGCTGTCAACAAAGGGCCTTGTTTTCTTAATGTTTTCCCATCTAGTGAGAAAAAAAGGGTAACGTGTATTTGTTATAATTTGCATGGTGATTAAGCATCTTTTCAACAATTGTGGGTCATTACTGTTTCTTATCCTGCAAATTGGAAATTCATGTCCTCGCAGCATTGTCAGACTTAAATAAATATATAGGACACTGGTTAAACTTGGATTTCATAAAAATAATGAATCATATTTAATAAGTGTGTCCCAATTATTGTATGCAAACATTGATGTTTGTCCACTTTTCTTTGAGACCATTTGCTGGTCTTTTTTTTTTTTCCTTTCTTTTTTAAATAGAAATTTAAAAAGGAACTTTTTAAACTTTCTAAATTTTAAACTTTTGGATGCTACATAAAAAGCAAATATTTTCTCCCATTTTTAAAAAAATCTTGGTATCTTGTATCTGTAAAAGTTTTAAATTTGTATGTAGTCAAACCTACTATCATATTTTTTTATGGCCCTGGGTTTAATATTATGCTTTCTGACATTGTACATAACCAAAAATCATACAAACGTTTTTAAAAAATTTCCCCCTTTACAATTAATTATGTAAGTCACCTAGCACACAGTTTTTTAATATTGTTAGTCATATTTTATTTTCTTTTTTTAGAATTTTTGTGTATTAGTTTTATTAAAGAATAGCTGATTTACAATGTTGTGCTAACTTCTGCTTTACAGCAAAGAGACTCAGCTATATACATACATACCTTATTTTTTAAATTCTTTTCCATTGTGATTTATCCCAGGATATTGAATATAGTCCCCTGTGCTCTACAGTAGGACCTTGTTCATCCTGGCACACACTATTTTATTGTGAGAATTTGATGTCAAAATAGATAGTACTGGGGGCAGGGGAAGGCTTTGAAAATAATCCAAGATATGGGGGTGGATTCACCAAGTGGAAGAAACCCACACTTGAACTTAGAAATCACTTCGTTTCTCCATAATGAGAATCTCTAAGTGTTAAGCATGACTCTAGGCTCATCAGGCCGGCACAAGCTCTCCTGCTGGGTGAGCATCTCAGAAAGCCCAGTTGTCAGCGAGTTGCCACAGGAACCTGGACTCCAGCCTGCCAGCCCATTCAGAGACCTCATTTCTCAGCATGTGGCCGGCAAGCTGTGTGCCTCAGAATCCCCCAAGTGGGTCTGATGGGCACTCAGACACCCAAACCCCACTCCAGACCCACTGATCCACACTCTCTGGGAATGGAGCCTGGGAATCTGTATTTTTAACCAGCATCTCAGACAATGGCTAATGTCAGAACTCCTGGTTCATGGCCTTTAAGTGGCAAGAAACTGACCCATCTGGATATAAAATGTTGCTACATCTGGGAAAGGACTGGGCTAGACTCATCTTGGAGATCCCCTTTCCCTCACCCTTTCTTTCTTTAGATGCTTTCTTACTTTGGGTTTTGTTACAGTGGAATAAGTGATGCCAGCTGGGAGCCAGTTCCGCCTCTCAGGGCAGCCTCTCTGAGCTATGAAGCCTCCAGAGGTCATCTCATTGTACTCATATCCAAGTTCCTTGGGGTCCCTTGCTGACTGTAATGCCGTGTAAGACCTCTTGGCAACCCATCATGAGGCCGTTTTTCTACTTCCTCTTCATAAATCTTTAGTGTCGTGATCTGTGTGCCAGGTGGGGAAGAATTTGCAGACACGAGATGGAATGAGAGGTGAATCCTTTAGAATGCCGTTAGAACAGTGGGCCATCACAAGGAAGAGTCGACACCTTTCAGGGGCTAGTAGCCAATTATTATAGCCTCAAGACAGAGGAAACTCCTGCTGGAAGGCTGGCATTAGGTGATTGGTTAGGATGCTATAGGGTGGGCATTTTTACCGGGAGCTGTCTGGTTCATGTCAGAAGAATTCAAGGCAACGGTTGCTATGGGGCTCTGTCACTTCCAAAGGTGACCTTGGTATAGGGCTCTGCAGTTAGAGAAATTTAGAAATGACAGTATCACCTCACTTAATTTTCATAGAACAATCTCTTTCCTGATGCAACCTATAAGCTTTCTTGCCGAGACATAGTCTTTATTGCTATTCAGTTGCTAAGTCGTGTCTAACTCTTTGTGACCCCCATGGACCCTTTCCCTCACTATCTCTCGGTGTTTGCTAAAATTCATGTCCATTGAGTTGGTGATGCCATCCAATCATCTGATCCTCAGTCTCCCTCTTCTCTTGCCATTAGTCTTTCCCAGCATCAAGGTCTTTTCCAGTGAGTCAGCTCTTTGCATCAGGCAGCCACGAAAACGCAGGGCTCTGCTGTCTCCCTGACTACCTCTGAACTTGAGACTCACTTCAGCCTGAATTGTCTCTAGATTTTGCATCTAGACCCATCACAGCTTGGGAGCTCTTTGCTGAAGACATTTGTTTGACTTCCCCAAAGTTTAATTGCTTCCACTTGGACTTTTTTTTTAAATGATCATTTCAAAATAAAATTGCAATTTTCAGCTGGCCAGAGTATCTGTGGAGGGCCCTGCTGTGCCTTCCACCCTGCGAAGCCGCTGTGGCATTGGCTCCGGGTTGAGATGGGGGCTTGCCCACACGCCACTCCGGATCACTCTGTGGTCACCCACAGGAGTGATATTAAGTGTGTGCTGGGGCCCTTCTGCATCCTTGTGTGAAATTGGAGAAGCTCGGGGCTGGATTTAGAAAGCAGTTTGAGAGCAAGTGGTATTTAATGCAGGGCAGTTGTATTTTGAGCGCAGGGCTTGGGCTCACCCTTTCATTGAGGAGGGCAGCCATCACACAGGCTCTTCCAACAGAAAGTCTGAGTCAGCAGAGAGAGACCTGTGATTTGCGGGTGACTTGAGACAACTTTGCAGATCCTCATCCACGGAAGAGCTGCCTGGTGCTGAAGGGAAGTTGTTGCAGAACCATGGAAAAGAGTGATGACCTTGACCCTTCAGGTCTCTTGTCCACACTAACTTCTCCCTCTTGCTGCATATTTTAGGTTATGACTCTAATCATGAGAACTTCCTTCGTGGTGGGTAGAGGAAGCAGAGACAAAACCCAGATACCTTTTAAACAGTAACTAGTATCCTCAGCAGATGCTTCCCAGGCGGCTCAGTGGTGAAGAACCCTCCTGCCAGTGCAGGAGACGTGGGTTCAATCCCTGGGTCAGGGAGATCCCCGGGAGAAGGAACTGGTCACATCAGTAGTCTTGCCTGGGAAATCCCATGGATGGAGGATCCTGGCGGGCTATGGGGTTGTGAGAGTCAGACATGGCTTAGCAACTAAACCACCACGCATCCTCAGTTGACTCTCATGGCCAACTTCATAGCAGAGAGAAGCAGCTCCTAGGTCCAGGCTCCATATGGGGTCACTTGTGCATTTACTATTTGATCCGATCCCTTGATTTTTACTGTCAGGCCTGAATGAATAACCATATTTCACAGATGAAGAAACTGTAGCAAAGGGAGTAAAGTTGCAGAGGGGCATCCAGCCTGGCTATGATGGACCAGACCTGGGTGCACAAGAAGGCCTCTTCCCATTCTCTTTTCTTTTTTCTCATTGTATTTGGCTGTGTTGGCTCTTCACTGATGCTCAGGCTTTTCTCTAGTTGCAGCAAGCAGGGGGCTACTCTCCACTGTGGTGCATGGGTTGTCCATTGCAGCGCCTTCTCTTGTTGCAGAGCATAGGATCTGGCGCACAGAGGGAGGGGTTCAGGGGCTTAGTGGTTCATCGGCATGTGAGATCTTCCTGACCTAGGGATTGACCTTGTGTGTCCTGCATTGGCAGGTAGATTCTTTACCACTGAGCCACCAAGGAAGTTCCCCTTTCTCTTCTCTCTTATTCTTATTCTTACTCTCTGAATGTTCAATTCATGGAGCTGGAAAGACAGGAGAGAACCCATATGTTACTGATGAGGAGACTGGGCTCATGTCCAGTGGGCAGGAAACCCAGCGGTCTTTCTCCAAAATAGAGTTGGCTTGTTTGGCCAAGTCCAGCGTGTGGATCCAGGAAAGATTCTGGTCTTCTCTGTGCCTGAGTTCTGTAAAATTAGGGTGATGGTATTACTTAGCTCATAACACCACTAGAAAATTCCTGTTAAGCTTTTAGAACAGTGAGTGCTCAGCATGCAGGGAGAACCCCATGCACACTGGATGTTGTTTTATATCACACCAACTCTTGCCAAAGCCATTGACTGTGTGGATCACAATAAACTGTGGAAAATTCTTCAAGAGATGGGAATACCAGACCACTTGACCTGCCTCTTGAGAACTCTGTATGCAGGTCAGGAAGCAACAGTTAGAACTGGACGTGAAAAAACAGACTGCTCCAAATAGGAAAAGGAGAACGTCAAGGCTGTCTATTGTCACCCTGCTTATTTAACTTAGTGCAGAGTACATCATGAGAAATGCTGGACTGGAGGAAGCACAAGCTGGAATCAAGATTGCTGGGAGAAATATCAAGAACCTCAGATATGCAGACGATACCACACTTATGACAGAAATCGAAGAGGAACTAAAGAGCCTCTTGATGAAAGTGAAAGAGGAGAGTGAAAAAGATGGCTTAAAGCTCAACATTTAGAAAACTAAGATCATGGCATTTGGTCCCATCACTTCATGGCAAATAGATGGGGAAACAGTGGAAACAGTGGCTGACTTTATTTTTTTGGGTTCCAAGGTCACTGTGGATGGTGACTGCAACGATGAAATTAAAAGACGCTTACTCCTTGGAAGGAAAGTTATGACCAACCTAGACAGCATGTTAAAAAGCAGATATTACTTTGCCAACAAAGGTCCATCTAGTCAAGGCTATGGTTTTTCCAGTAGTCATGTGTGGATGTGAGAGTTGGACTCTAAAGAAAGCTGAGCACCAGAGAATTGATGCTTTTGAACTGTGGTGCTGGAGAAAACTCTTGAGAGTCCCTTGGACTGCAAGGAGATCCAACCAGTCCATCCTAAAGGACATCTGGCCTCGGTGTTCATGGGAAGGACTGATGTTGAAGCTGAAACTCAAATACTTTGGCCACCTGATGCGAAGAACTGACTCATTGAAAAGACCCTGATGCTGGGAAAGACTGAAGGCAGGAAGAGAAGGGGAGACAGAGGATGAGATGGTTGGATGTCATCACGGACTCAATGGACATGAGTTTGGGTAAACTCCAGGAGTTGGTGATGTACAGGGAGGCCTGGCATGCTGCAGTCCATGGGGTCACAAAGGGTCGGACATGATCGAGTGACTGAACTCATGGATGTCTGTCCTGGTTAGTTCCCTCTTGGTAGGCATTTGTTTTTTTTTGTTTTCACTTGATTTTTTTTCAATTAGTTTTGCAATACAATGACATGATATCACCATGGGTTTACATATGCTCCCCCTCCAGAAACCCCCTCCCTCCTCCCTCCCTCCTCCCTCCCCCCGGGAAATCTCAATGCACCAGCCCCGAGCATCAATCCGGGGCTGGCAATTGATTTCACATATGATAATTAACATGTTTCAATGCCATTCTCCCATATCATCCCACCCTTGCCCTCATCCACAGAGTCCACGAGTCTGTTCTATACATCTGCGTTCCTTTTGCTGTCTCTCATGCTGGGTTCTCGTTACCGTCTTTCTAAATTCCATATATATGCGTTAGTATACTGTATTGTTGTTTTTCCTTCTGGCTTACTTCACTCTGGATAATGGGCTCCAGATCCGTCCACCTGAGTAGAACTGATTCAAATGAATTTTTTTTTAATGCTGAGTAATATTCCATTGTGTATATGTACCACAGCTTTCTTATCCATTCGTCTGTTGGTGGACATCTAGGTTGGTTCCATGTCCTGGCTATTGTAAACAATGCAGCGATGAACATTGGGGTACACGTGTCTCTTTCAATGCTGGTTTCCTTGCTGTGTATGCCCAGCAGTGGGATTGCTGGGTCATATGGCAGGTCTATTTGCAGTTTTTTAAGGAACCTCCACACTGTTTTCCATAGTGGCTGTACTAGTTTGCATTCCCACCAACAGTGTAAGAGGGTTCCCTTTTCTCCACATCCTCTCCAGCATTTATTGCTTGTAGACTTTTGGATGGCAGCCATTCTGACTGGTGTAAAGTGGTACCTCATTGTGGTTTTGATTTGCATTTCTCTGATAATGAGTGATGTTGAGCATCTTTTCATGTGTTTGTTAGCCATTTTTATGTCTTCTTTGGAGAAATGTCTGTTAAGTTCTTTGGCCCACTTTTTGATTGGGTCGTTTATTTTCCTAGAATGGAGCTGCAGGAGTTGTTTGTATATTTTTGAGATTAATTGTTTGTCCGTTGCTTCATTGGCTATTATTTTCTCCCATTCTGAAGGCTGTCTTTTCACCTTGCTTATAGTTTCCTTTGTTGTGCAGAAGCTTTTCATTTTAATTAGGTCCCATTTGTTTATTCGTGCTTTTATTTCCAATATTCTGGGAGGTGGGTCATGTAGGATCCCGCTTTGGGTTATGTCAGAGAGTGTTTTGCCTATGTTATCCTCTAGGAGTTTTGTAGTTTCTAGTCTTATGCTTAGATCTTTGATCCATTTTGAGTTTATCTTTGTGTATGGTGTTAGAAAGTGTTCTGTGTTCTAGTTTCATTCTTTTACAAGTGGCTGTCCAGTTTTCCCAGCACCACTTGTTAAAGAGGTTGTCTTTTCTCCATTGTATATTCTTGCCTCCTTTGTCAAAGATAAGGTGTCCATAGATGCGTGGATTTATCTCTGGGCTTTCTATTTTGTTCCATTGATCTATATTTCTGTCTTTGTGCCAGTACCATACTGTCTTAATGACTGTGGATTTGTAGTATAGCCTAAAGTCAGGCAGGTTGATTCCTCCAGTTCCATTCTTCTTTCTCAAGATTGCTCTGGCTATACGAGGTTTTTTGTATCTCCATACAAATTGTGAAATTATTTGTTCTAATTCTCTGAAAAAGACCTCTGGTAGCTTGATAGGAGTTGCATTGAATCTATAGATTGCTTTGGGTAGTATGGCATTTGGTTTTAAATATGGCACTGCTTCAGGTACTGTAGGCCCTTTGTTCTTACATTTGTATCCTCCTTGGTTTTCCTGCATCAGTTTGCTGAATAAGCAACAAGGTAAGGCCACCGAGGTTCCTATCACCTCCCATCTCACCCTATACCCTCCTACTCCACCTCACTGAGAGGTCTCAGCATCCCCTCCTCCACCTCATCTGACGGGTCCCTACATCCCTTCCCAACTCACTGCAAAGTCCCTACACCCCCCTCCTCCACCTCACTTGAGAGGACCCCAAGTCCGCTTGGCCAAGGCTGAGATTCGAACCTAAGCAGCCTGGCTCCCGACTTCTCTGCTGCTAACTGCTACTCCATGCTGTCTCTTCACCCCTTGCTCACTGTCCCCCTACTTTCTTCCCCCCTAGTTTTTCTCCTTCCTGTGATAATGTCTTCATTTGGCATCTTGCTGCCACTCTAGTCCATTCTTTGGGAACACAGTGGATGAGAGAGTGGTAGAAGGAGCCACTGAAAGTTTCTGAGCAGGAACCTTTGGCCAGCCACATTGGCAGGTATTTTACTTACTTTTGCTTCTTGCATGCTTAGTCACTCAGTTGTGTCTGACTATTTGCAATCCCATGGACTGAGCTTGCCAGGCTCCTCTATCCATGGGAACAAGAATACTGGGGTAGGTTATAATTTCCTTCTCCAGAGGATCGTCCTGACCCAGGTGGTATGGATGACGTGGTAAATTCAAAGCAAGCTAGGATGGCAGGGAACAGCTTGCCAGAGGAAACTGTCTGATTTGGAAAAGATCTTTTAAAACATTCCTTTGGGGGTGAATTTTCCTCCATAATTCTCTCTGGTTTATATTAATATTTTCCTGCCTCAAAGAAATCCTAGCTCCAGGAACATCCCATTCAAGAGGTGGTAAATTGTGCCCATGAGCATGGAGAGGGAGGCCATATGCCCTAGTTCATGTCCTGGCTTCTTTACCTGCAAACTGTGTGACTTCAGCCCTCTGACCCTCAGTTTCCTTTCTGCAAACTGGAGACCAGGATTTCTGAGGGTTCAAGTGAGTTGATACACATGAGCATTTAAAACAACGCCTGGCACAGTGTTAAGTACAGACCTTTGGTGCTTGTAATATTATGATTTACAAGAAGAAATGTATATATTTGGTCTTTGTCCCCATTCAGGGCATTGCTGTTGTTGTTCAGTTGCTCAGTCGTGTCTGACTCTTTGCAACCCAACCCCATGGACTGCAGCACACCAGGCTTCTCTGTCCTTCACTATCTCTGGAATTTGCTCTCACTCATGTCTGTTGAGTCAGTGATGCCATCCAACCAGCTCATGCTCATTCAGGGCATTGAGCTCCCTTGGAATTTCCTAAGTGAAGAGAGTCGAGTTTGTTAAGCTAATGAGGTGACCTTTGGAAAGCCCCTACGTAGGGGAAGAGGGCTGGGCCAGTGGAACCAACCTTATGATTAAGGAGTTGGACTTCTCAGTCTCTCTCCTTAAGCCTCCCCACTCCCACCTCCAGGAAAGGAAGCTGAGCTGGATTAAAGTCAGCCACCCACAACCAGTGATTTAATCAACCCAGCCTCTGTAACAAAGCCTCCGTAAAAAGCCTAGGGGATTGGCTTTGGAGAACTTTCAGGTTGGCAGAGATTTGGGGAGAGTGGTGGTCCTGGGGAGGGCACAGGAGCCCCACAGCCCTGCCCCCATCCTTTGTCCTAAGAATCTCTTCCATCTGGCTGTTCCTTCTATAGTAAAACAGTCATCAAGTTAGTGAGATGTTTCTGTAGGTTCTTTGAGCCATTCCAGCAAATTAACCAACCCCAAGGAGGGTCTATAGCTGGTGAGTCTGAAACACAGGTGACACCCTGGACTTACCAGTGCTGGACATCTGAAGCAGAGGAGGGGCCGTCCTGTGGGCTGAACTCTTAACCTGTGCGATCCGACTCCCATCTGGTCCTGTAGGTGGACTAATGCCAGATGGTGAAATCGGTCCCCTGGGCATTTGCCCCAGGTTGGCATGGAGGTGATGAGAGATGTCAGGCTGGTTGGTTCCCTGATGGGATCAGGGGTGAGGGGCAGCTGTGGGTGAGTGATCGCTATTGGGCCTTCCCTAGTGACTCAGAGGGTAAAGAATCTGCATGCAGTGAGGGAAACCCAAGTTACATCCCTGGCTTGGGAAGACCCCCTGGAGAAGGGAATGGCACTCTCCGTATGAAAATCTACTCCATATTCCTGCCTAGAGAATCCCATGGACAGAGGAGCCTGGTGGGCTACAGTCCGTGGGGTCGCAAAGAGTTGGACACGACTGAGTGACTAACGCTTTGACAAGATCACTCTTAGTTCTAAACTGCTAAGTCTGAGATACCATCAGCCTACTGAAGAGAAATTTTCTCTAGTTTTAGAAATAGGAGTCTAGAGCCTGGAAGAGAGATTGGAGGGAGATGCATATTTGAAAGTCATTGGCAGGTAGGTGGTGACAGCAGCTACGAAGTATGGTCTGTCCTTTGCCCCACCATTTTTTTGTTTAATTTTCTTTACTTTATTGTGTTGGTTTTGCCATACATTGACATGAATCCGCCATGGGTTTACATATGCTCCCCCTCCAGAACCCCCCTCCCTCCTCCCTCCCGATTCCCTCCCCCTGGGTCATCCCGGTGCACCAGCCCCGAGCATCAGCCCTGGGCTGACGATTGAGTTCACATATGATAATTAACACGTTTCAGTGCCATTCCCCCATATCATCCCACCCTTGCCCTACCATTTTTTAAGCTGAGAAGGAGTGTCAGGCTTTTTAAACTGAAAAGAAGTTCCTTAAAGAAACTTCTTTGCTGTGTCCTAAATGAATAAAATCCTGCCACTCTTTGTTAAATTTTCTGACCTTTCTTTAGAAGTAACGTAAAAGCTTCTTCCCGTCTGTCATTTTTTTAAGCTTTTTTTTTTCTAATTTAAATTGAAGTGTAGTTTATTTACAGGGTTGTGTTAGTTTCAGATGTATAGCAAGGTGATTCAGTAATATACTGAATATATGTGTGTGTATATATATATATATATATATTACTGAATCACCTTGATATGTATATATATTTTTTTCTATACACACACACACACACATTTGTTGATTTTTAGTCGCTAAGTCATGTCTGACTCTATAATCCTATAGACTGTAGCCCACCAGGCTTCCCTGTCTATAGAATTTCCCAGCATGAATATTCAAGTGGATTGCCATTTCCTTCTCCAGGGGATCTTCCCGACCCAGGGATTGAACTGCATCTCCAGTTTATCATTTGTATATAATTCCTCAATAAAGTTGATAAAGAAGCAAATACCAACACATTTGAAATTGACTCTCTACTTCTGCCAAACCTTGGGTGGTGGGCAGGTGTCTTTCATCATTATATTCTGTGTGGAAGAACTTTGCAAACTTTTATAGTGGTGTCCGTAAAGGGTTACCAGTACTGTGATCTTGGGAGGTTGGTGAGCTTGTTAAAGGTAACAGAAAAGAACCACTTTATGAAACTTCTCTAAACTGTTTTTTAACAGCATGACTTCTGACACCAAATGCGTGCATGTTTTTCCCAATTCCAACCAGTTCTCCAAATCTTCAGACACCAAATTAGCGTCCTACGATTTGATTCAGTTCTGACACTAAGTATTCAGAATTAGCACAAACCTCACAGGTTAAGGGCTCAGTCCCATAAGACTCCTCAACCTCAGGCACTAATCACAAGATGACATACTTCTGACTGACTGGCTGTAAAATTGGGGGTCCCCACAACTCACTCTTTAGGTTTGACAATTTGCCAGAACAGCTTATAGAACTCAGGAAAGCAGCTTAATTTTTATTTCTAGTTTATTGTAAATTTTAAGGGACATTGACCCTGAATAGTCACTGGAAGGACTGAAGCTGAAGTTCCAATAATTTGGCTACCTGATGTAAAGAGCTGACTCATTGGAAAAGACCCTGATGCTGGGCAAGTCTGAGGGAGGAAGAGAAGGGGAAGACAGAGGATGAGGGGACTGGATGGCACCGTCTACTAAGTGGACGTGAGTTTAAGCAAACTTCAGGAGATAGCAAAGGACGGGAAAGCCTGATGTGCAGCCCTTGGGGGCTCAAAGAATCAGACATGACGGAGCAACTGAATAGCCACAACCAATTTAATGGAAAGGATGCAACTCAGGAACAACCAAATGAAAGGGATGTGTAGGGTGAGGTCCCGGGGAGTGTGTGCAGAGCTTCCGCATCTTCTCCAGATGTACCACCCTCCCAGCACCAACCTATAAGCTTTCTGAACACTGTTCTTTGGGGTTTTTCTGAAAGTTGCATTACTTAGGCATGACTGATGAAGTTGTTGGCCACTGGTTATTGAAATGATGCTCCAGCCTTTCTCCTCTTCCGGGAGGGTCAGGGAGTGGGGATGAAAGATACATTCTTCTCCCCACACGGTTGTTTCCGCCATCAACCAGTCCCCCTCCTTGGGGTCAGGGGAGGAGGGAACCCCAGTAAGAGTAAAAGCAAGAGTCCCATCATTAGTATAAATTCAGGAGTGATTGAAAGGCACTCATTCCATATGACTCAGGTAATTACTAATCTTTAGGAGCTTTGTGCCAGGTACTTGGGACAGGGACAATCATAGACATTTATTTTTTCTTTTTAAGATTTTATTTTTAAAAATTTATTTATTTGGCTGCACTGGGTTTTAGTTGCAACACACAGGATCTTTTTGTGTTTTTTTTTTTTTTTACCCCAGCATCTTTTAGTTGTGGCATGTGGAATCTACTTCCCCTGGAACTAGGGCCCCCTGCATTGGGAACATGGAGTCTTAGCCATCAGACCCTCAGGGAAGTTCTCCAAAATACATATTTCTTATTTTGTCCTGATGTGGCACCTGCCCACTGACTGAAGAAGGTAAATCTGATTTTGTTTCCCCTTAGTGCCAGGGATGTGTTTGAGCGTTAGCACTGGCTGAGTTTCCCTTCCAATATATTAAAAATATACACACATGATTGTGATTTGAAAGGAATCCAAAGAAAATCTTTCATAACTATAATGACATGCAGAGCCATATAATTTGAAAGATAAGAATTGTTTTCCATGTAGTCGTATGGATTATGTCTGTAAGTGTAGTCTTCTTAATTATATGTATGACTTCAGCTTCTGAAAATGCCATAGCCTCTTCCTGGCAGGGCGCACTGGTGTCTGGGGCCAGGGCTAATCCTGTTGACTTTCCCAGGCCCTAGGAACAGATCAGGCTGCTTCTTATAATCTGTAGAGCAATGCAAAAGAGTGTTTGTTTGTGGCCTAAACATGCAAATCTTTGAGTCTCAATCACACTCGGTGAGTTTCCTTGGGTTTAAGAGTCAAATAAACTCCCAGAGTCCCAATTAAACTCATGCAAACTTGCCTTTTGAGTTTCATGCTAGCTTCTGGCTTCTCATCTTGGCTTCACTCCTTGGAACATGAACACAGCTCCGAAGGTGCAACACCCAGGGCTGCTAAGACCTGCACATGGGTTGCTCCAAGGTCAGGCAAAAGGTTAAATCAAACTAAATAAAGTCACTGAGTTGGGATACAACCACTAAGTTTCTTTTGGATTCGTTTTGAAACCGTAAGTCACAATTTTCTTGCAAAAACTCAGGAAAGGTTTTTCTTAGAGCATGGTTTTGCTTTGCTTTGCTTAAATAATATCCGTGCCTGTGTGCTCAGTCGTGTCCCACTCTTTGTGACTCCATGGACTATAACCCGCCAGGCTCCTCTGCCCATGGGATTTCCTAGGCAAGAGTTCTGTAGCGGGTTGCCATTTCCTCCTCCAGGGGATATTCCCAACCCAGGGATCAAACCCTTGTGTCTGCTACATTGGCAGGTGGGTTCTTTACCATTAGTGCCACCCGGGAAGTCTTTTTGTAGCAGCCCCAGGGAACTAACACAGAAGGCAGAGTGGCCAAGCTGCCCTGGAGCGGGGCGTGAGGACCAGGGACCTGTAAGCAGAGAGGCCATTGCATGCCCCCCTCATAGTCCTTCTCCTCCCTTAGTGGAGTTCACTAAATAAGCCACCCAGATGAAGACTGGTAACACTTTTTCAGGAATGCTGCCGTCTGCCAACTCACATTCCAAAGAGAAAATCTGTGCTGGGCTGGATAACATTCTGGATCTTCACGTGCAAATGGACAGCAAAAAGTGTATGAATCGATTCCATCATGACTCCAGAGAGCAATAAAAGACTTTGATTGTTTATTCTGGAGCCTATGTTGAAGGGTGCGTTCAGAGCCGGAGGAAATCAATTGATAATGACACCAAACTTAGCGAAGAGACTGGCATGTAGTAGGTGCGCAGTACTTTAACGCTGTATTATACTTCTTGGGGCTGCCCAGGTAGTTTAGTGGTAAAGAAACCCCTGCCAATGCAAGAGACGCAGGTTTGATCCCTGGATCGGGAAAATCCCCTGGAGGAGGGCATGGCAATGCACTCCAGTATTCTTGCCTGGAGAATCCCATGGACAGAGGAGCTTGGTGGGGTCACACAGAGACAGACATGACTGAGCACAGGACAGATTGTACTTACTCCCTGAAGCTGAATAGATTTAAGTTATTTGGAATGCATATAATTTTAGGCAGCTGTGTCAGTATTTCTTGTTATGTCATTGATTGTGATATATTATTCAACTAGACCCAAAGTTCAGAATCTGTGTGCAAGCCAACTATGTATAAAGTAGATAACTAATGGGAACCTCCTGTACAGCACAGTGGGGAAAAAAATTAAGGTACAGTCTGTTTATAGAACATGTATTAAGCTAAGCTTGAAAATGTATTCCAGTATACAGTAGGTGCAGAAACGTAGGTTTTGATTCCACTCATACGAGGTACCTAGAATAGGTGACTAACTCAGAGTCAGAACGTATGTGAGTAGATTGTGTGGCTGGGGACTTAGTGCTCATTGGGGACAGAGTTCAAGTTTAGGAAGGTGGAAAATTGGGAAATGGATGATGGTGATTGTTGCAGAACAGTGTGGATATACTTAGGACCACTGAACTGTACAGTTAAACCTTGTCAAAATAGTATGTTTTATATTATGTGACTTCACCACAATAAAACAATTAAAAAAAAGAATCTGTGTGTAAACCGTTTTTCATTTGTTTCTTTAGAATCAATTGCATTAATTTTAATGAATAACTTAAATTAACACCTGCATTCTAGTTGGTATTACTAGCTGGAAAATTTACGTAGATGACTTTATAAAGGCTACCTTGGTTTCTTTTTCTTTTTTTTTTAAAGACACTTTAAATTTTTTTTTAATTTATTTTTTCCCAAACTTTAAACTTTTTATTTTGTATTGGGATAAAGAAAGTATGGAACTCTTTGCAAGTTCGCATGTCATCCTTGAGCAAGGGCAGTACTGGCCTTCTCTGTGTTATTCTAATTTTAGTATATGTGCTGCCGAAGCGAGCACAACTGTTTCTCATGTCTAATTTAGGTCTACTTTCCTTTTTCTCATTTTCTTTTCATCTAGGTCTTGTATAACATCTTAATTGCCTTCACAAAGATGCACAAATTTGAGGACATAGAACCCGTGGACATTTTGGCTGGATGTGCCCGATTCATCATCGTTGGGTGCGGGGGTGTATTTTTTGGTGTCATTTTTGGATTCATTTCTGCCTTTATCACCCGTTTCACCCAGAACGTCTCTGCGATTGAACCCCTCATCGTCTTCATGTTCAGCTACTTGTCCTACTTGGTGGCCGAGACACTCTACCTCTCTGGCATCCTGGCGTGAGTACGCGCGAAGGACCAACTCCCATCCACTAAGGAGAGTTCAGGACCACATCCTGTGGACCAGAGTTAGGAAAGGCCTGACTTCTAAAGCTAGTCCTCAAAAGCGATGCAGGATTCGGGTTTCTTGAACCTCTGTCAAATGTGGTTCAGGTCCTTTGCCAAACAAATGTTCTCCCCACCACCTGCATTTGCTCTGTCCTGGTGATTTGCCTAAAGAGAGCTTGCTTAGCAATTACCAAGTCAGTTTATAATGCTCAGAAAAGCTGGTGCAGAGATGAGCTGGGAGAGGTTCACTTCAGTTGTTATCTTTTTTCCTTGAAAAATGCATTATTTTAAAGGAAAGCATGCCAGGAACTACTGTCATTCCTGGACTCTGCTTTCTGCTCTTTCACTTAAGTCACATAATTGTTCCAGGACTAGTTAGTGTGGAGTAAAACTCAAGAGACAGGATAAGACTAGAAATTCAGGGTTTTTTTTTCTAATGAAAATATTTTTTAAATGTTTATCTTTGTTTAGATCTTGGAATAAGGCTTCTCAACTTGATTTTTTATATCTGATCATGTTGCCTTTTTTAAAATGACATTCTCCTCATATCCAGATCCTTGGGCACAATTTTATTGTATAGAAATATTTATTTTGATTACATACGGTAGGGTAAAGTCTAGGCGGCTTCCCTAGTGGTTCAGATGGTAAAGGATCTGCTTGCAATGCAAAAGACCTGGGTTCATTCCCTGGGTCGGGAAGATCCCCCAGAGAAGGGAATGGCTACCCAGTCCAGTGTTCTTTCCTGGAGAATTCCATGGACAGGGGAGCCTGGCGGGCTACAGTCCATGGGGTCACATAGAGACGGACACAGCTGAGCAACTAACACTTTCACTTTCACAAAGTCTAGGCACTCATTATTCTCTCTCCTTAAAAGTGAATGTGGGTGGACCTAGAGTCTTTGTACAGAGTGAAGTAAGACAAAAAGAGGAAAACAAATGTCATATACTAACGCATATGTGTGGAATCTAGAAAAACGGTACTGAGGAATCTGTTTGCAGAGCAGTAATAGAGCTGCAGACATAGAGAGCAGACTTGTGTACACAGATGGGGAAGGAGAGGGTGGGACGAATTGGGAGATTGGCATCGACATATGTACACGACCGTGTGTAAATACAGTGGGGAGCAGCTGTGTTGCACAAGGAGCTCAGCCTAGTGCTCTGTGATGACCTAGGAGGATGGGATGGGGGGGCGAGGAGGAAAGACCAAGAGGGAGGGGATGTATGTATACTTATGGCTGGTTCACACTGTTGTACAGCAGGAACCAACACAACATTGTAAAGCAATTATATTCCAAGCATAAATAACTAAATACCATCAGCGAAAGGAAATTTCTAGCTCTCATCAGGAAGTTGCAAGTCTAAAATTAAGTAACGATTCTGCCAATTTATTCAAATTAATGTACTTGGCTCATATAACCTCTCTTGCATTTCTGAAACCCACCTGATTTATTTGATATAATATACTAGAAGTATACATATATTTTGAAGAACAAAAACCTACTATGTACTGGAAAAAATCGAGCAAACTACTAAGACAAAGCAAATCCTTTCTTTCCTTTCCAAACTTGCTAAGTGGCTCTAGAATGAAACATTTTAAGTAAAAATGTTCTCATTAAATTTTTGTAGAGAACATTACAGTGTGAGGGGTCTTGCTGAATTATTCCTTCTAGGTGACTGCACTGGCTTTATTTTGGTTTAAGGCAAGTGAAGCTGGGGGTAAGAGGTAGGGCTGATAGAGCCTTTGGTGAAGAGAGCAAGATAGAAACAGTCCTGTTTCTGGCCCTTGCATGAACTATGCACCATTTTGTTTTTGGGAAACCATGCCACTCCCACCTTCCCCCATCACAGTCAGCTTGTGCAGACCCCTTGGGTAGTGAGAAGAAGAAGAAAGAAAATGAACATTTGCACTTGGAAATGTTCTGTCTAGATTTTATCTCTCTGCCATCACTGGGCTTCCCAGGTAAAAGAAAGAAAGAAAATGAGTCACTCACTTGTGTCTGAGTCTTTGTGACCCCATGGACTATAACTTACCAGGCTCCTCGGTCCATGGGATTTTCCAGGCACAAATACTGGAGTGGGTTGCCGTTTCCTTCTCCCAGGGATCTTCCCGACCCAGGTATTGAACCAGGGTCTTCTACATTGCAGGCAGATGCTTTACGGTCTGAGCCACCAGGGAAACCAATAGCTTCCCAGTTAGCTCAGTGGTAAAGAATCCACCCACCAATGCAGGAGACACAGGGTCAGGAAGATGCTTTGGAGGAGGAAATGGCAAACCACTCCAGTATTCTTGCCTGGGAAAAGCCAGTGCACAGAGGAGCCTGAGGGGTTACAATCCATGGGGTCACAAAGACATCAGACACAGCTGAGTGACTCAGCACCCATATACAACATCACCAAAAGAGAGGATTTTCCATTGAGGGCCAAGGTCCTGTGGCTTCTCTCTGTTCCTTCTGCAGAATCACAGCCTGTGCAGTGACAATGAAAAAGTATGTGGAAGAAAACGTGTCCCAGACCTCATACACGACCATCAAGTACTTCATGAAGATGCTGAGCAGCGTCAGCGAGACCCTGATCTTCATCTTCATGGGCGTGTCCACCATTGGAAAGAACCACGAGTGGAACTGGGCTTTTATCTGCTTCACCCTGGTCTTCTGCCAGATCTGGAGAGCCATCAGTAAGACATGGCAGGGCCCACAGAGTCCTACCTGCTTCTCTTTTTATTTTTCTTGTTCCTTCCTGCAAGGTTAAAGCATAAGCAATGAGATGATGCCAACTGGTTTAACTGCTTGGGGATGGGGTAGAGGGGTTGGGTACCTTACGGTGATCAGGAATGTTTTCTGGTTGCTTCCTCAGTCAGTTCAAAATAATTACTGGCTGATAAGTTTCTGCACTAAAACAAGGCTGCAGCCAGAGCACTTATATTTTTTTAATCGAGGAGAGAAATTTCACAAAGTCACATTTAAATATAACTCAGTACATTTACCTTTTGCTCATCACGTGTTTGCCAATTTGTACCTTCTTGCACCTTAAATTAGATATAGATTATAAACTGCAGGCCCTCTTTTACACTTTTGTTACAGGAAAAGTGCAATCTCACAAATTGTATAGAAGGCAAATCCTGCTAGAAAATAATCTCCTAGATATTACAGGTGGTTTTAGTCAAGGATTGAGTATGATGTACAGAAAACAAGGAAGTGGATCCTTACCTTTTTTTTTTGAAAAATGCCTTGTAAAGGCAACTCTGCAATGTAACGGATTGTCTGTTGTTCAGTCCCTAAGTCCTGCCCAAATCCTTGCGTTCCCAAGAACTGCTGTGTGCTGGGCTCCCCTGTCCATCATCCCTATCAAATATGCGTCATTGAAAAACATGAGGCGTCTTGTTGAAGGCCTTTTAATTTAACTTGCATATTTGTTTCTGGAATTAGTAAGAACACTCATTACTGAACTACAAGATTTCTTTTGATTAGAAGCAGTTATATTTTAAAATGATTTTGACCAATGTTCGAAGCATTTTTTACACGACTTTGATGGGTAGTTTCAAGCCAATTACTCAGAGAGAAATTACGAAATATGGCTGAGAACTCATCTTGAATATATTCATTCTAAATTTAGAATGGTTTTTAGGATGTAGGAAAGAATAACAAGAATGCAGAAATATTAAAAACGTTCATAAAAGTAACTCTGAATATGTGTGCCTTGAGTCTTCAGAAGAGAAGATAATTAAGAATACCCTGATATAAATTTATAATCTCACATCAAGTCTTATCACTAATTAGCTATTTCGCCTTAGGAAGACAGTTAGTTAACTGTGCTTCCCAGGTGGTGCAATGGTAAAGAATCCGCCTGCCAGTGCAGGAGATGTGAGTTCAGTCCTCAGGTTGGGAAGATCCCCTGGAGAAGGAAATGGCACCCCACTCCAGTATTCTTGCCTGGACTATCCCATAGACAGAGGAGCCTGGGGGGCTACAATCCATAGGGTCACAAAGAGTCAGAGGGGACTGAGCACCCATACAGAAGGTTAACTACTGAAAAGCTTCTTCCCCAACCACAAATCAGTGTACATGGACAAATTTCTTAGGTCCTTTTAAGTTCTAATACTGTAGGGATCTATAGAGTCAAGCTAACGTCAAGAGGAGCATCAAATTCAGAGCTTCAGCCCAGCCAACAGGAATAGAAACCATCTAGGAGATTAATATTGCAGAGACCTCATCATGGTTGACCCTTGGGACCATCCAGCCCAGCTCCTGTATTTTCCATCCAAGAGAAATGATGGAACAGTTCCCAAGAAAATGACTTGGCCACGTCAGGGTGAGGGACAGAGCCAGGTGTCAGAGTCCAGCTCTCTGGCTACTACCTGACTCATCGTAGCTAAGAATAGTTCTCACTCATGAAGGGTTATAACATAGAAGGTCATGTTTTCTGTTATTTATAAACATTGAGTTTGTTGAACTTTACCTCCATCTTCTGATATAAATACTGCCAGCATCTCCATAAAGCAGGGGAGGACACTGAGTACCTGACAAGATTAAGGCACTTATCCAAGGTCACATGATGAGGCCATGGAGGAGCCGGGACAAAACAAGATGAAAAACATTAAATTGTATTGTCTCCTGCATTTTCAATGTCCCAGCTATCAAAGGATGCTAGGAAAGAATAACAAGAATGTGGGAATATTTAAATTATTCATAAAATTAACTCTGAATATGTGTGCCTATTGGGTCTTCAGGGGAGGAAAGAATTAAGAATGCTCTGATATAGATTTATAATGTCGCATCAAGTCTTGTTACTAACTAGCCATTTGACCTTGGTGGTGGTGGTGATTGCTCAGTAGCTAAGTCACGCCCGACTCTGTAACCTCATGAATTGTAGCACTCCAGGCTCCTCTGTCCTCCATCATCTCCCAGAGTTTGCTCAAATTCTTGTCTCTTGAGTTGGTGATATTATATGACCTTGAGCAGACAGTCAACTACTCAAAAACCTCTACCCCAAGCACACAACAGTAGATGTGGACCAGTTCGTTAGGTCCCTTTCAGTTCTACCTACTACAGCGATCTATAGGGCAGTAGAGTTAGTGTCAAGGATGCTTGCTGTGATGTCTGTGTCATTAGAAGTCACATGAGGATGCTGAGTGCTTTATTATTCTCTGACTAGTCAGAGCTTAAGCGAAGGGACCTCTCTCACCAGGAAACACTGCATCAGTTGTCTCTCAGCCATGTGGGCCACTGGGAGATGGAGAAAGATGTGATAGGCAACACCTGTTTCCAATAAGCTCTCCCACCCTTCATTTCGGACACTTACTGACAGTAAGAAGCCCCCTGGTGACCCCCTGCCAACTTCCTTTTTTGTTTGCATTGAGTCTCAAGAAGAACCAAGCCACCCACACAGGCTGCTCACCTGCAGAGAAGCCCCCAGGCACTGCGAGGGCCGCTCTCACCTTCAAAGTCACACACCGCCTCTGCTGACTCAGTGAGAGTAGGAGTTGATAGGAAGGCTTGTACCCTCCAAGTAATACCCTTGCTTTTCTTAATTTTGAAAGGCAGAGCAAAGTTTATGAAAATAGATGTCATTTCTTATAGCAAAAGTATCAAGATGTATTCCTCTAAATACACACACGTGCTCAGTCACTAAGTCATGTTCGACTCTATGCGACCCCATCGACTGTAGCCCGCCTGGCTCCTCTGTCCATGGTATTGCCCTGGTAAGAATAATATCATGGGCTGTCATGTCCTTCTCCTGGGTCTTCCCAAGCCAGGGATCGAACCCTCGTCTCCTGCATTGTAGGCTGATTTTTTTTACCACTGAGTCCCAAATACACACACACATTAGTAAGTATCCCTGTCGGGAACACACCAGAGCATCCCTGTCGGGAACAAGACTTCCGACTTGAAGCACTGCTGTGCCACAACTCGCCAAGAAGTGAAAAGCTGTGTAAGCTGATCTGTTTGGCACGCACAGTCGTGGGTGTGATGGAATGCAGTTGCCTTGTTTGGAGGCACGTGACACGACCTGCATTCACGAGCACTGCTGTGTCTCTGCTCATTCATGACCCTCTCCTCTAATACATGTTTTCCCCCTTCTAGGCGTGTTTGTTCTCTTCTACATCAGTAACCAGTTTCGGACTTTCCCCTTCTCCATCAAGGACCAGTGCGTAATTTTCTACAGTGGTGTCCGAGGAGCTGGAAGTTTTTCCCTTGCGTTTTTGCTCCCTCTGTCTCTTTTTCCTAGGAAGAAATTATTTGTCACTGCTACTCTAGTCGTTATATATTTTACCGTATTTATTCAGGTTGGTAGATTTCTTTCCTATTTGAAATAAGTCTATTCCTCTCAGGATTGTGTGTTAAATTAATAAAATACCAAGACAAGGATACTGTTATCTGATTTTCAGATATGTGTTCAATACTGAAACTAAACTCCCAAATATGTCTAGATCATGTTTTGGGTCATCTCGTAAACTCTAAATTTTGATGACTTTTGAATGATAAAATCATTAATGTTCTTAGGTACAGGTGAATGATAGCCCCTCTAAGGTTTATTACTGAAAATAAGATTCCAGTTCGTACTAAATAGTTTTTATTTTAACTGGACTTAGTGCATAGCAAACTAATAGAAGTTTATTTCAAAGAATGAAAGTAGGTCCTTGCTTTAAAATATAGACATAATACCTGTTTTTTTTGTTTTTTTGCAGAATTTAAAAGCATTAAATAAAAACTAAAGTAAACATTGGAGCATTTAGTCAGGAGAAACTAGTACAAAACAAAGACATAAACATTGGGAGTCCTCATAGTTTTGCTAATAGATTTGTGGTCTCTATAGTGACAATCTTCGCTATAACAAAACCCTTTATTGTGTTGTTTACAACCTAGGGAATCACAGTTGGCCCTCTGGTCAGGTATCTGGATGTTAGAAAGACCAATAAAAAAGAATCCATCAACGAAGAGCTCCATACTCGTGTAAGTTATATCTTGGTCGTGATTAATAAGTTAGTAAGATGTCCCCTCCTGGTCGCCTATGGGAGTTGATTTAGAGGTGTGGATGTGTCACTAGGCATGGTCTCTTTCCTCTCCAGCTCCACCAGCAGTGTTGCTGTAGGAAATTTTCACAAACTCAGTTGCTTGAATCTTATAGTTATTATCTTACAGTTCTGGAGGTCGGAAGTTCACGGTGAGTCTCACTGGGATGAAATCAAGGTCTTGCAGGACTGAGCTTCTTTCTGAAGGTTCTAGGAAAGGGTCTTTTTTTTTTCTAGATTTATTTTTCCATACAGGCTATTATGGGCTTTCCTTGTGGCTCAGCGGGTAAAGAATCTGCCTGCAATGCAGGACACCCAGGTTTGATCTCTGGGCCGGGAAGATCTCCTAGAGAAAGAAATGGCATCCCACTCCAGTATTCTTTCCTGGAGAATCCCATGGACAGAGGAGCCTGACAGGCTGCGGTGCATGGGGTCGCAAAGAGTCAGACACAACTGAGCAACTGAACAACAACAAATGGCTCTGGGGAACAGAAATGGGAACTAATGCACAGAAAATGTGCTGTGATAAGCTTCAGCTCCTAATGAAGAGCATCAGACAATGGTTTCTTGTACCACACAGTCACCGGTGAAGCACCAGCAGTAACTGGGGACACTCGGCCCAGGTACTGTCCGGGAAACTCAGGCTTCCAGCCACAGGCTTCGAGACCATCGACCCACATAATGTGTAATTTTCTTCCATGTCTGAGAGTCCTTAACTCCTTAACTCTGCTGGAAAAACTGATGAAGTCAAAGTCAGGGCAGAATTTCATGGCCAAAGTCACCTATGGAAATAAAATAATTTTAATTCCAGGAAATCCAAATGAAACATTTTCCAAGCCCATTTGGAAGTATTCAACAGCTGGGTATAAAGGAGTGAGTGTTTTAAAAAAAGTATTCCTCCAAACACAGTGGAATACAGCCTGAGTGCTTTGGGCTTCCCCGGTGGTTCAGTGGTAAAGAATCTGCCTGCCCATGTGGGAGACACAGATTCCATCCCTGGTCCTGGATGACCCCATCTGCCTCAGAGTAACGAAGCCTGAGCACTACAAGTACTGGCCCTATGCTCTAGAGCTGGGAGCCGCAACCACTAAAGCCTGCATGCCCTAGAGCCCGTACTTGGCAGTGAGAAGCCACCGCAATGAGAACACACATGGCTACTAAAAAGAGTGGCCCCCTGTTGCCTCAACTAGAGAAAAGCCCGAGTTGCACAAGAACCCAGCATAGCCAACAATAAATAATAAATAGAACTTAAAAAAAGAATTGTGCTTTAACCTGATTGAAGATTTTTACCTCTATCTTTATCCCCTCTATTCATTATATTAAGAAATTAGATAGTATACCTAAAATAATAGAACCTGGATATTTCACCCCTTTCTTATTTATCTCTTTTTATCACAAAAGATATAATTATTGGCAGAAAGCACATAATTGTTTCAGAATTAATTGAGTATTTTCATCTACTTTCTCCCCAGAATTCAGAAGCCATGATAAACTTCACGGATTACAACCTTAGATTATTTGTAAATTAATAAATTATAAAGAGATTGTGTTTTTTCCTAAATTCTTATAAACAATTTGGATAAAGCAAATGTGGTATAACTGGTGTGGATGGTGAAATGTAAAAAGATCAGATAAAAACAGATACAATTCTGTTGTTATCATTTTGTTGCTCAGTCGTGTCTGGCTCCTTTTGCAACCCCGTGGACTGTAGTCCACCAGGCTCCTCTGTCTATGGGATTTCCCAGGTGAGAATACTGGAGTAGGCTGCCATTTCCTTCTCCAGGAGATATTATAATGGAATATCTGTAAAACTATACTTTTAGAAACTGTATAAAAAGGGATTTGCATTTTCTTTTCCTTTTGCAATGAAATTAGAGGGATAGTTATTAGGCTTTATATCCATGTCATTTCAGTAATGAGAAACTTCCTTGATCATTCTAGAAAGAAAGCAAGTACCTTGTTTTCCTTGGAAGTTATGTGCTTTATTAAAGAACGTATCTACAGAGCCTTTGAATTATGAAACTTGGTGGCATTACTGGGCAAGGCCTTGTAAGCTTCAGTTCTATCAACAGAGTGATAGAAAAGACGATATGAGCTGGGAAAGTAAAGCCTCTTTTGTTTTTCACGGTGTGTAAACTTTCCTTGTGTGTCTCGTAGGGTTACTGTTTCACCAGCAATCATTTCTCTGTGTTTGTTGTCAGCTGATGGACCACCTGAAAGCTGGAGTTGAAGATGTATGTGGGCAGTGGGGCCACTACCAAGTGAGAGACAAGTAAGAGGCAGCTTTCACCACCGAGAAGGGGTAGATGTGATGTGGGGAACCTCGGAAGTTTCCCCTGGAAGCTGAGCATGAAATTAGAAAGAATCCCAAGGAAGGGGACCAGGAAGGCAAAGGGCCCAGGGGTCATGCCATATCAGAAGCAGGAAGAAGTCCTGGGAAATGGAACTAAGTACTTTAGAGAGAACTAGTACAACCTGCTTCCTAGGTGGCTCAGTGATAAAGAATCCACCTGCCAATGCAGGAGGTAAGGGTTCGATCCCTGGCTCAGGAAGATCCTCCTGGAGAAGGAAATGCCAACCCACTCCAGTATCCTTGCCTGGAGAATCCCATGGACAGAGGAGCCTGGCGGGCTACAGTCCATGGTGTACAAAGAGTTGGACAAGACTGAGTGTCTGAGCATGCATGGGGCATGTTATAACAGAGGCAAATGCATTAACTATATAATAATGTGGGAGTGGGTTTGGAAAATAAATGAGGCAGAGAATGCAGAGAAGAATGCAAGCCTGCCAAGCATCAGCAATAGTAGTGTATTTCCATATGCAAAGGCAAGGGAGAGCATGTCCTGGTTTGGATATGGTCAGAAAGATGAGGCAAGGTGAAAGATTGGAAAGACAAGGACGCACAAGTGCAGAGTCCAGCATCTCTGTACAGCCATTGATACTATCAAGTTCAATTTGACCTTTAAAACTCATATCAGAAGGCTGTTTAAAATAGGAGCGTGGCCATACTTGGACTTCAGAAGGCAAACTACACAATGATGCAGAATCTGGGTTAGAAAGAGAAAAATTAAATGGGGAGACATATGGCATTGACACATATACACTGCCATGTGTCAAACAGACAGCTAGCGGGAAGCTGCTGTGTAGAACAGAGAGCTTGGCTTGGTGCTCTGTGATGACCTAGAGGGTGCGATGTGGGGGTGAGAGGGAGGCTCAAGAGGGAGGGGATGTATTTTACTATATAAATCATGAGTATATTAACCCAATGTTTTAAAGCAATTATACTCCAATAAAAAGAAAGAGAGGAATTATCTCTCACACCAGTTATCTCTCACATGATCTCCTTAACTGTCCCGTGTTGTTACTCGAATTTTAAAGATAAGCAAACCAACTCAGAAGTTGATTAACCTGTCATACAGTGGAAGCTGGATGTGTGTTTAGGTCTCTTGTTTTCAATGAGCCACAGAGCTTCCAGACTAGTGAAGGTCAGGAATTAGCAGAAGGGATACTGAAATACTTCTAGGGGAGACATGCTGGCTATGACATCAGAAAAGGAAGATGAAGCCAGGGACAATGACAACGACCGTCTGATCTTTAGATAGCGAGCAGAAGGAGATAACAATGTCAGGGTCAAGTTTATAGGCTGTAGAAGAATGTTGAGAGTTAACAGTAGATTCTGCTTGTTTCTCATACTCACTCAACCCCTTTTGGAATTGAGTTTCAAGTTCAGGAGGAAATCGTGACTGGTGATAGAGATTGTGAATCGTCAGTATTTGGTACCCAAAGCTGTGGATGTGGCTGAGATGACTGGAATCCTGGGAAGAAGGGAAGCTCCCTGAGGACAGGACTCTGAGAAGCTTTCTTTTTTCCCTTTCCTCTGAGGCAGGAAAGGGAGAGGAAGGACAGAGGAGACTGGCAAGAAGTCATGAGAAAGGCTAGAAGGGAAGCAGGACATGCGGGGCGTATAGGAAGTGGCCACCAAGTCATCCGTCAGGAAGGGCCAGTGGCTGATAGCACAAGGGCAATGGTGGCGACTGGTCTCGACCAGTACAAGGTCAAGTTGAGGAACTCAGACAAGTCTTGATAGTTGAGGGGCCAATGGCAATAGATTGAGGAATAAACAGAAACCATTGCTTCTTGTGAAGAAGGCTGAGGGATGACCCTGTTGGAGCCAGAGTGAGCCTGGTATGAACCAAACACAGATCACAGAGCCCATGAATCAGAGCCTGCTCAACCCGAGGATCCTTGGCTGATTAAGAGTCCATTCACCCCACAGACCAGGAGGCCAGTCACCAGATGACATTCTAGCAGCCCAGGAAATAAAGCAGCAGACACATTACTCTTTGAACAGAAGTTGATTGGAGGTACTGAACATTCCTCCTCCAACAAATGGCTGACACTGAAGGCACCTGGTTCTCTGTGTGGCTCAGTCTGACGGGTCAGCCCGAGCTTTGGGACAATGGTCAGTGGCCATCACCGTCTGGCTTATTCAGATGTTCCATCGTTCAGAGTATATGTGGGCTCTCCCACCAGCCCCCACCTAATTGGCAGGATTCAACATGATCTGCTGCATAATGAGTGAAACTACTGTAACTACCAGGCTATTTGAACTTACGGGTTCTGGTTGACTAGGCCAGCTTCGCTGAGTGCAGCTGTCACTGGTACCAGTTACTAGGGTGGACCAACAAAAGCCCTGATCAATCCCTCCTTTCTTCTCCCACAATTGGAACTGAACTGGTCTCTCCCGCTTTCCATTTAATGCCTACTTTTTGCCCTGATTATAGCTTGTCCCTCCTTTTTGTTAGGTTGATTTTCAATGTATTCAGACCATCTGGCCATTCTTTCTTTATTTTAAAAAAATGTATGAATTGTATGATTTAAAAACAAAAAAAAATGTGTTCAGAGTCTATAAATTCCAGGCACTGTCCTGGCATTTTTGAGAATATAGTTAAGTGGTAGTTTGTTTCAAGAAAAGTATATATACTTACATGTACAGAGATCAAAGATTTCCCAAATGTTGATTTTCGTTTTTAGGTTTAAGAAGTTTGATCATAAATATTTACGGAAAATCCTCATCCGAAAGAATCTGCCAAAATCGAGCCTTGTTTCTTTGTACAAGAAGCTAGAGATGAAACAAGCGATTGAGATGGTGGAGTCGGGGGTTCTAAGTTCTACCGCCTTTCCCACCCCCCATCAGTAAGTGACATTGCCCTTGATCTGGACTTTCAGTGCTGGAATTACAGAGAGCAGTAGCTCACTGTTCTGTTTAAAGGTAATCCTAGGAGTGAAGAGGCAGAGATATAACAAAGGAAAAATGAGATGAATAACAGCTACATCTTGGCACCTTGTCGTTTGGTCCGTGCTCTATCTATTTCACCTAATTTCTGAAAAAGAACTTTCTAGCAAAAAAAAAAAAATGGAAGTTTTTTGACATCTTTCTTTGGGAGGGAGAGGCGAGTGAGTTTATAGAATACGTTTAGCATATTTTAGAAGTCTTGTCTTCCTGGTTAGACACATCTCCCCTTTAAGCCCTGCTGATGCGCCTCCGCTAGTCTGACATTGTCTTCTCCCATGAGTCGTCTCTTCCTGTCTTCTATGAAAGACCAGGTCCGCATCTGAGGATGCTAACTGGGACTCGGGGATGAGGGGGTAGGAGCAAGAGCTGTGGCAGTTGGTGGGATATTTGAAGAGAAGGCTGTGTTTGTAATTGTGTCTCAGGCAGAAATCTGTGGGAAGTTGGGCCCATGTGAAACCAGCTGTGAGCAGGAGCACGGAGGGGCCAGGGGACCTTAGGGAGTTGGTAAAGAGGCGGTGTAGGGAGGGGTAAGTCTGGTACATACTACATCATTATGAGAGGATCTCCTCTGAAGCCTGGTGCTTTAGCCAGAGCACCTGGAAAGCTATAGTCCCAAGAGCTGGTTAGACATTTTTATAAAGCTGCTTTAAGCCTCTGATGGAGGCTTCCCAGGTGGTGCAGTGGTAAGGAATCTACCTGCTAATGCAGGAGACCCGGGTTCAATCTGGGTCGGGAAGATACCCCAGAGAAGGAAATGGCAACCCACTCTAGTATTCTTGCCTGGGAAATCTCATGGACAGATGAGCCTGGTGGGCTACACTCCACCAGGTCGAAAAAAGTGGGGCATGATTGAGCACACTGACATTGATCTGAATTTAATAAGAACCCCTTCAGTGTCATAAGAATTATTCCACCTCCTACCAAAGAATGCCCAGTTTTCCTCCAAGAAACAGTGTAAAAACTGGGGAAAGTAGTCACGATGTAAATTTAGCATAAGTGACTCCATCCTCCCATCTCTGGCGTCTTTAGAAGATCATGAGTATCCATTTTCTCCTAACCTCCTTATGTTTGAAAAGCAAACTGAGACAAGAGATAAGAATAGACAGCAATCAACGTGTCATCAATGCCTGAGTGTTATTTCTCACCCTTACTTGCTAATGAATCAGAAAAGCCATCACCTTTCTTAAGTGGGAAAAATCCCAGTCTGGGAAAAAGATCTAAAGGAGCAAGCCTCAGGCATCTCAGTATAAACAGGAAGCTTTCTGCCTATTTCTTGGTGAGACTGGTTTTGTGGTTGGTTGGTTGGTTTTACATGGCTTTAAGGACACTTCTGATCCTAAAGATGCTGACAAATATTAATTGGCAGTGCCGTGATGAGCCATATGAGAGCCTGAGATAAGAAGAAACGTGGGTGATATTGATCTTGTCTTTGTTTAAAATGTTGCTATTAATATTGCATTCATTATTGATAATTTTGCATTTACTTTTATTTTCTACAACATTGCACTCAAATCCTACTTCACCTAATCCCTGAACTTTTGGACATCCCCTTACCCAAGGTTTCCCCGGTGGTTCAGACAGTAAAGAATCTGCCTGCAATGCAGGAGACCTGAGTTTGATCCCTGGATTGGGAGGATCCCTTGGAGAAGGGAATGGCTGGCTCCTCAGTTCAGTATTCTTGCCTGGAGAATCCCATGGACAGAGGAGTCTGGTGGGCTATAATCCATGGGGTTGCAAAGAGTTGGACACAACTGAGCAACTAACACTTTCACTTCTTTCACTTTTAACGCTCAACAGGAGAGGTGCAGGCAGCTTAGACCATGAGGAACATCCTCAAACTTGCTAGTGATGTGAAGACGTGTCTGGGAATGTAGGGGTGCTTATCTCAAATGAGACCAATCTCTTGTGTGCTAAAACATATTTTGGATCTCTGTATTATTTTGTATTGCTCATAAGCAGGTGGCCTCAAGGCAAATTTTAATCCAGTTCCATTTGGAGGCTGTGTTTGTGCTGAGTCAGTTATTTTTCCGACATTCAAGATTAGTAAGAGAGCCTTATAGCTTAGAGATACCCCCTTCTGTAGCCCAAACTAGTTAGTTAACGGAGGTGGGAGAGGTTTTTTTAAATCGATATTTACTACAAGTCTAGTATTTAAATTGCCTTCATTTGATCTCATCAGAAATCTGTAGGAA
Organism: Antilocapra americana; assembly: GCA_007570785.1. Lineage (NCBI taxonomy): Eukaryota > Metazoa > Chordata > Mammalia > Artiodactyla > Antilocapridae > Antilocapra > Antilocapra americana. The sequence continues at coordinate 7,285,067 of ML662448.1, forward strand.
TCTGTAGGACATCAAGCAAAGAGGAATTCCTCTCCTAAGATCAAAGTAGCTAATTTCTTAAAAAACAAACCTTCATACAATAATAGGAAAAAGAAGTGTGTACTCAGCTCGCTTTTTGTGATTCTCTATGAGAGGATAACAACAAGACGCACACATATTTTTTTCCTTTAGAAGTTGAAGCAATTGTTCTCCAAGAGGTTAAGATTTCCAAACTCGGTGACCTTCAGGAGAACACTACCCCAGAAATTGTCTATGGCACACTGTAGATGATGCTGATCCTAGGGAATTCCATTACTTTTACATGCGTTATTTTATTTGACTCTCACAAAAACTCTGTGGAGTAGATAAAGTATGTATTTGGATTATTATTCTAAATATGAGGCACCTTGCTTTACCCATGAGCAGTAAGCTCTTAGACACATCATGGGTGGAGGCTCAAGCTGATTAAAAAATATTTGGTTGCTATTAAGGTGCTAGTGGTAAAGAATCTGCTTGCCAGTGCAGGAGACATAAGAGACTCTGGTTCGATCCCTGGGTCAGGAAGATCCCCTGGTGGAGGGCATGACAACCCACTCCAGTATTCTTGCCTGGAGAATCCCATGGACAGAGGAGCCTGGCGGGCTATAGTCCAAGGGGTCACAAAGAGTCAGACATGACTGAAACAACTCAGCACACAAGGAGATATTAAAATATTTATAATAAATGCATAGGCATAACATACTACAGTGATATGACTTCAGAATATTGTCTTTAAAAACTCCCAAATACTTATAAGGTCATTTATAAAAAAACACATATTGGTTGATTACAGTTTAAGAGTTTTTCAATTGATCACATATTGCCAGATGTAGATTTACAGTCACGCATGCTGACACCAAAGGCTCTAGAATGAAGATTCTCGTGCTGTGTTCACTTCTGGGATGGAACGTTGTCTTGTGGGCAGCCAGGAACACAATTCTGCAGTCCTCACTCATCCTCAGGGATGGTCGCTTTGGTGACTTTTCTGAGAAGCCTCGCAAGAGAAGAGCTGTTGGTACCATTGTTTACTCAGTGGGCACATCCTTTAGTCAACATACATTTTCCTGGATTTCATGTATTAAGTTACTAAAGGAGCAAGGATTCTTCCAGATAAATCCAGATATATTTGATCTTTTGGGACTTCAGATTATGGCATGAATATAACATCTACTAGATTTCATACCTATATTGCTGTGTTTAGAATTGAGACCTCTTTTTAAACATAAATTTATTAATTTATTGTTATTTTTGACTGCTCTGGGGCTTCTTTGCTGTGCATGGGCCTTTCTCTAGCTGTGGAGATCAGGGGCTACTCTCCAGTTGTAGAGTGCTTCTCATTGCACTGGCTTCTCTTGTTGCGGAGCACCAGCTTTAGTGCATGCAGGCCTCAGTACTTGTGGTGCATGGACTTAGTTGCTCAATGGCATGTGAGATCTTCCAGGACCAGGGATGGAACCCATGTCCCCTGCATTAGCAGGCAGATTCTTAACCCCTGAACCACCAGGGAGATCCTGAAAATTCTTTTCACATTATTAGAGCCTCTGATTTTTATAAAAAAAGATTAAGAGGAATCTGAACCTTTTATTCAAATACATTTACATCCCAATTTTCCCAGTTTGATCTTAACGGCCATGAAATTACCAGTGACCTTTTCTTTAAGATGATCAAGACTTCCTTTATGTCTTGTTCCAGTGCCAGGAGTCTTTTAGTTTATAATTTTACTTTTTTGACTTAGACATTACTAACATTCAGTTTTTCTATGGTTTTTATCTTCTCTGTGCTCACGATATGATCAGTTCAGAGATGATTTTGCTAATGAAGTAGCAGGTAGGAAAATGTATGCATCACCTTCCTTGGGTCAGTAATTCTTCCTTATGATTTTATGGCTACAGCTTCTCAGTGTGGATTAATATGAGGCAGTGCCTCTGGGACCCCTGCATTATATACCCAACCAGCAACCTATATGGGCTTTAACTCAATCAGGTCCTTCCCAAAATGATTAACTATAAACTGGACAGAATGCCGAATTAGATCTCCTATCTCAGGTTTAACTTTATCATTTGCTTTACCCATGCTTTTCCCCTCTTTGGTCAGTTTATTATGAACACAGAAAGTGGAACCGTTTGATTAGCTGTAGCTTCTGTTTAGCAATGGATTCCTTCCACCATAATAAAGGCATGTGTGCAGATACGGGTTGTGGGAACACATGGGCGTATCTACACCAGAACGGATTTTGTTTGAAGAACATTTAAATAGGTAGGTTGAAATAGCCTGATAATACTGTTTAAATCACTGAGGGTGGTAACTGTTGACATTTTCAGCTCTGAGATATAGAAACTGATTTCACTGATTTTGTAGAAAGGGTATTAGTCTGTTGGCAGATCGCATTGCTAAGTAAATGCTGGCATCCTGTGATTTTTCAGGATCCAAATGGTTGAAATTCTTTTACCGGTCGTACATTACTTACAAAATATCTATTTATTGGCAATGACACTACTGTTTGGGGGGAAAAGGACTTAAAAAGTGGCCTGTTTTGAAACCAGTAACTACTCATCTTTACAATCAATTATCCTAAGATCTTTAGGGGCTTCCCTTGTAGCTCAGTTGGTAAAGAATCTGCCTGCAGTGCAGGAGACCCAGGTTCGGTCCCTGAGTTGGGAAGATCCCCTGGAGAAGGAAATGGCAACTCACTCCAGTATCCTTGCCTGGAAAATCTCATGGACAGAGGAGCCTGGTGGGCTGCAGTCCATGGGGTTGCAAAGAGTCCGACACGACTGAGAACTAACACTTGCTCACTTAATAAACAATCCACCTGCCCATGCAAGGGATGCAGGTTTGATCCCTGGATTGGGAAAATCCCCTGGAGAAGGAAATGACAACCAACTCCGATATTCTTGCATGGGAAATCCCATGGACAGAGGAGCCTGGCAGGCGGTGGTAGTCCATGAGGCCTCAGAGAGTCGGACACAGCTGAGCAGGCACGCACACATGGAATATAGTAAATCAGCACACATGTACATCTCAAAAAACTGCAGCTAGAAAAAAAAAAATCACAACTCCTTAAGGGTTTATACCAAGATGTCAAGGGAGGTGACAGTATTAAAAGATAGGTTTAATTTTCTTTAGTTCTCTCTTTTTTTGTTCATATGTTCTACAGTAAGCATATATTATTCATACAGTAAGTTTTTAGGCATTACAACCACTGAACCCAGGTGAGTGAAATTGAATATGTATGTCACGTGAGAATTCGGCACGTGGCACGTCATGGCTGAGAACCTCCGAGGACAACTGTGCATGTTGGCTAACCCGGCCCTGACTTGGCTTTGAGCCCATTTAGGAGGGGGTGGGGGGTGGAGGGGCTCATGAGGCCAGAAGAAGTCAACTGCTTCTAGAATCTCAGACGGTCCAGTGTCTCCAAGTTGGGCTGGTTTTCCTGGTGGAGGTGGAGATAGTATAACTTTCTTTGTAAAATATGATTTTAGTTTCTTCCCATTCTTCTTTAACCAGACATAAAATCCCTAAAGAGAGAATTCCAGGATAAATGTACTCAGAGTTTTAATACTGGATAGGTTGTTGTTGTTTAGCTGCTAAGTCATGTCCACCTCTTGGCAACCTCAGGCCTGTCAGGCTCCTTTGTCCATGGGATTACCCAGGCAAGAATACTGGACTGGGTTGCCATTCCCTTCTCTAGGGGATCTTCCCAACCCTGGTTTCGAACCTGTGTCTTCTGCATTGGCAGAGTCTTTACCACTGAACTACCTGGAAACCTAAACTAGTATTATTCCAAATGTGGTGACTCCATGGTGTTATCTGTGAGCCTTCAAGGAATAGGCTTATTTGAGATGACTCTAACAGTGAAGAATTTAATTTATACTTTGTGGTGTCCTTTCTAAGAATGTATTTTCTAATCATTGATTTTTATTTTTTTGTAAACATGTCTGTTCATAATAGATATGGAGGAAAAAAATAACTGGTTTGTCACCCTTTTTAAAAATGCATTAGACACTGGAGGGACAACTGCAAAATTCTCAGACTTGATTACTTCTGAAATGTTCAAGGAGAGACAAAGAGGGGGAAAAACTTACTCATAATGTTCTGTTTCTATGCTGTATGGTGGATGTGTGCATGCTTTATTATTATATTATTCTTTACACCTTACACATAGTAGATAATTTTTGTGGGCAAAAATATTTTGTAAGATTTTAAAATAGGAAATTTATATTGTTAATGTAAATAAGTGGTTTGATATGCTGGTAGTAATTTTTCCTAATGTACATTGAAATAAAAACAAGCCTATTAAAACTTTAAAAATTTTATATATATATATATGAGTTAGAATAATTCTCATATAAAAATTATAGACAAAGAAGCCATATGTTCAAAATGCAAGACAAGACACATGTGCCAATATTTTCTATGAATTTCCTAAGACAATAGGAAAGCTTATGGAAAAACAGGGGTTCTGGGTATTGGAACTCCTAAAAGTAAATTGATGGTTTTGTGGTTGTCTTGCCAAGTTGAAAGAATAACGCTTGGCTTCCCTCCAATGATGTTTCCAGGGCCCAGAGGACACAAGAAACCAAAAGACTTTCCCCCGAAGATGTGGAGTCCATGAGGGACATTCTGACGCGCAACATGTACCAAGTGCGACACAGGGTGTGTATATAAGACTTGTCCCTACTGCTGTTCTTGGAACTGGTCCTCCAGATATCAGTTCTTGTTCAAGTTACCCTCTCCCAAGCAGCCTTCCTGCTGAGCAATTTCTCTCTGCTTAGTTTGGAAAACAGAAGGTTAATTGTTATGTTTCTGCAGCAAAATTGGCCCGTGGTAGAAAGAGAAACGCAGATCCAGTTGCTGACCATAGGGGTCAGGCTGCCCCAGCCCTGCAGACCTGGCTTTTCAGAATCAGCAGGGCTCCCTCCCCCTTCAGAGACTGGCCAATGATGGAGCTTGTCCACCAGGGAAGAAATATGGCCCCAGGATGCCAGTGATGATGGAGCTGTCTTGGCATGATTGGTTGTAATAGAGCTTAGAAAACTGGGATGGTTTGGATTAGAATATCAAAGCCACAGTGCTGAAAGCCTGAGGAAAAAAAGGGATATGTATCAGGGACTTCCCCAGCAGTCCAGTGGTTAAGACACCAAGTTTCTAAGGCATGGGTTCAATCCCTGGTCTGGGAACTAAGATCCCTCATGCCACTTGGCCAATATACATCTATCTATCTATCTATCTATCTATCTATCTATCTATCTATCTATCTATCTATCTATCTATCTATCTATCTATCTATCTACATATATATTTCCAACCCCTCTCCAACAAAAAGAGACCTATCAGGCATACTATTTTATCAGTTTTGGAAAAGGTATAGAGGCTATTCAGGTGAGTTCTTCTGAAATTTTGATTTAATCAAATGACATTTATACTAATGTCCTTTAATTAGGAGCTCTTTAAGGTTGAGGATTCAGTGGAACATCCCAATTGTTGAATAGGGTTATAAGTGAGTTTATTGCTAGGGCCTTGGTTTTTGTGACTATGTCATGGGATCCCCCAAAATCATTAGTCACAGTTCCTCATTTTCAAGTAGAAGATGCTGAGGTTAGAAGAGTTGTTTTTTTCTGTCATCACCATATCTGACTCCTTGTGACCCCATGGACTCTAGCCTACCAGGCTCCTCTGTGCATGGGATTTTCCAGGCAAGGATACTGGAGTGGGTTGCCATTTTCCTCTCCAGGGGGTCTTCCCAACCCAGGGCTCAAACCCAAGTCTTCTGCATTGGCTGGCGGGTTCTTTACCACTGAGCCACCCGAGAAGCCCTAGGAGAGTTATCTCACTTGTTAAAGGTCACAAAAGAAATTTGAGTTAAGAACCCAGGTCTTCCAACTGCCTAGCCACGGCTCTTTCCATGACTTCAGAATTACATGATCCGGGGTAGGTGGGTGTTTTCTGGCTGCTGTTTTGAGAAGGTCAGTGATCAAGGGGAATGTGTCAGCCAAGGGCCTGCACCTGCTTGGAGGAACACGGGGCAGCAGCAAACAGCACACGTCAAGTAAACCCAGCAGCTTTCAAATCTTTCCAAGTGAAACCATTTCAGCAAGACTATCACTTTCTGCCTTAGATAAATAGGTAAGAACTTCCCGGTTGAAAGAACACCAGCCTGCTTAGGGAGGGTCACAGCCCCAAGGGTGCCTGGTACTGAGACTTTGCCCAGGGAGGTGGAGAGTGAGGTTAGGGAAAGTCCTTAGTTGGTAAAGTATTCACCTGCAATGCAGGAGACCCCAGTTTGATTCCTGGGTCAGGAAGATTCACTGGAGAAGGGAAAGGCTACCCTCTCCAGTATCCTTGGGCTTCTTTTGTGGCTCAGCTGGTAAAGAATCTGCCTGCAGTGTGGGAGACGTGGGTTTGATCTCTGAGTTGGGAAGATACCCTGGAGAAGGGAAAGGCTACCCACTCCTGTATTCTGGTCTGGAGAATTCCATGGACTGTATAGTCCATGGGGTCGCAAAGAGTTGGACACAGCTGAGTGACTTTCGCTCACTCACTCAGGAATGAGAGATATTGGAACTCCAACCCACCCTAAAATGAGGCTAACTGTCTATTGTGTGTTTTCTTATCTGGTTCCTGGCTAGTCATCTTTCTTCTTTTATCAGCACCTATTCAATCTTCCTCCAGGTTTCTCCCTTGTAAGCTTTGTAGGATCTCCCTTCTTAGTTGCCCGAGATGAGTGGGTAGGTGATAGAGAGTCCTGTGGGGAGAACATACATGGTAAACCAAGGGGCTCTGCCAGAGATGACTTTTGCTTCCACTTTTGTTACATGAGAGAATGAGACTCACCTGTCCTGCTCTTTCTGTCTTTCCTTTCTCATCCCATCTTTTTTTTTTTTTAATTTCATACTATATTTTATTTAACCCACTTTATGAGCTAATGGTAAAAGAGCCTGCCTGCCAATTCAGGAGACATAAGAGACACGGATTCTATCTGAGTTGGAAAGACCCCCCTGGAGGAGGGCATGGCAACCTACTCAAGTATTTTTGCCTGAAGAATCCCATGGACAGAGGAATCTGGAAGGCTATAGGCCATGGGGTCACAAAGAGTTAGAGATACTAAAGTGACTTAGCATGCACACACATCAAAAATATTTCAATGTGTCATAAATATAAAAATTCCAATAAGATATTTTATACTCTTTAAAAAAATTAATGTCTTCAAAATCAGTATGTAGCTAATACAATACATTGCAGTTGGAGTTAGCCACATTTTTTCCCTTAAAGTCTCCTTTATTTTTTTCTTATTTAAAAAAAAATTTTATTTGTGTCATTGATTAATGATGTGTTAGTTTTAGGTGTACAGCACAGTGATTCAGTTATACATCTATCTGTGTCAATTCTTTTTCAGATTCTTTTCCCATTTAGCCTCTTGCAGAATACTGAGCAGAGTTCCAAGAACTGTACAGGAGGTCCTGGTTGGTTCTCATCCTGTCTTTGCATAGGTCATGTGACTCCTCCCCGCACCATGCTTCTCTTGTTCTCTTGCAGGAAAATTCAAGGATGCAGTTCAGGACAACTGTCCGTCTATTTCATTGCTAGTGGAAGACCATTAGCAACGCTGCCCATTCCACAGTGCTGGGGAAGGTCACAAAGGTGACATCTATAGTTGGGCATCGGTACCTCTGGGAGGACCGTCACGAGGGTCCCAGGAAGACAGCACGGTTGGGGCACTGCCCCGAGAGCCAGAGGCACGGGCTCCAACCTCAGCTCCGTCTTGGTGGGCTGGCCCGGATCACAGACCTTTCCTCCTGGCATCTCTGTAATTGAGGCAAATGCTCAGAGGGCGTGGGTGTCACCTTCTCCCTCTACTAATCATTTTTTAAAATCTTTGTTTATTTGGGTGCCCCAGCTCTCAGCTGTGGCACACAGGCCCTCCCATCCTCATCACTCCCATCTTACAGGATCTTTTGTTGCAGCAAGTGGACTCTTAGGTGCCTCGTGTGGTATCTGGTCCCCTGCATTGGCAGCCTGGAGTCCTAGCTTCTGCACCACCAGGGGAGCCCCTCTGCTAGTTTTTGTTCATGATTTTCCTGTGGTCTCCTGAGGCTGGAAGCTGTGCGGATATGTCAGTACATGTTTGATGTCCCCTTCTTTCTGTAGACCTTGTCCTACAACAAATACAACCTCCAACCCCAGACAAGCGAGAAGCAGGTGAAGGAGATTCTGATCCGCCGTCGGAACACTTTCAGGGAGAGCATGAAGAAAGGGCACAGCCTGCCCTGGGGAAAGCCGGTAAGGGGCGGATGCCAACTCACCCTGAGCTAGGCCAGTCCCCAACCGGGGCCTCCTGAGGTGACCTCTGTCCTTATTTAAACAAACAACCACTCCCTTGGTGCCAGAGTAAGACATAGCTTAGCGGGTATGGGACAGCAGACACCCCTTTCTCTGAGACCGGGGCTTTTGGGCCCAAGCTCAAACCCACACTAATGTGAGGCTAACTGTCCATTGTCTGTTTCTGATCAGGTTCCTAGGGGGCCTCTGGGGCCCAAACTGTCCACGGGGTTGTTGTTTGGTCAGTCAGTTGTGTCCAACTCTTTGCAACCCTATGAACTGTAGCCCACAAGGCTCCTCTGTCCGTGGATTTCCCAGGGAAGAATACTACAGTGGGTTGCCATTTCCTTCTCCAGGGGATCTTCCTGACCTAGAGATCAAACCCAAGTCTCCTGCATTGACAGGTGGATTCCTTACCACTGAGCCACCTGGAAGTCTGTGGGGTACATGGCAGCAAACTGCACCTGCTCAGGATGGGCCAGTGGCTGGAGCGTACTCCCTGGGCTGTGAGGCTGGACAAGCTCCCATGGTGGCCAGAGACTGGGCTCCAGGGTCCCCTCCATGGATGGGGCCCCTGGCTGCCCTAGGAAGCTTGCTTCTCTACCAGGGAAATCCAAGGAGGGATTTGTTCTTGCCAAGATTCTTGGACCTTATCTTCATGGCACCAGCTGTGCATCTCAACTGCTCCTTTGGAGGCCACATCTTGGGCTTCTCAGATGGCTCATCAGTAAAGAATTTGCCTGCAATGCAAGAGACACAGGAGACGCAAGTTTGATCACTGGATCAGGAAGACCCCCTGGAGAAGGGCTTGGCAACCCGCTCCAGTATTCTTGCCTGAGAAATCCCATGGACAGAGGAGCCTGGTGAGCTCTAGTCCATGGAGTCGCAAAGAGTTGGACACAACTGAGCACAGACCTGGCAATCTTATAAGGAGACTCTGCATGGACCTTGAGTCTGGAGTAGCTTCTAATCTTTACCTTAATCCCAGTGGGGCCATGGGAGGAACTTAGAGAAGTTTATCATGGTCTGTTTCATCAGGAGATGGAAGGGAAAAATATTGAAGGTGGAAGCATTGTTTTCCTTAAAGTAACTGAAAGGTGGTGATGCAAACACGATGCTCCATTGTGACTCTGTATCCTTCACCTTGCTTGCCATGTGACACCCTCAGTTACAAGGGCTAACTCTGCTTCTTATTTCTCCTTGTTGCCCGTAGGCTGGTACCAAGAACATCCGCTACCTCTCCTTCCCCTATAGCAACCCTCTGCCAGGAGGCAGAGACATGAAGGTGGCTGAGTTCACAGGTAACTTGCATCCATGGCTGCTTCTCTTTATTTTCAGGCTTGTAGGTCAAAAGGCAAAATCAAGAATATTACATAAGTACACATATGACAAGCAAAAAATAACACAGCTGTTCTTATTATTCAGTTGCTGAGTCATGACTCTTTGCCACCCCATGGACTGCAGCACAATAGGCTTCCCTGTCTTCACCATCTCCAGGAGTTTGCTCAAACTCATGTCCATTGAGTCAGTGCTGGTATCTAACCATCTCATCCTCTGTCATCCCCTTCTCCTCCTGTCCTCAGTCTTTCCCAGCATCAGGGTCTTTTTCCAATGAGTTGGCTCTTCGAATCAGGTGGCCAAAGTATTGAAGCTTTAGCTTCAGCATCAGTCTTTCCAGTGAATATTAAGAGTTGATTTCCTTCCTTGACTGGCTTATCTCCTTTCAGTCTAAGGGACTCCAGTACCACAGTTCAAAAGCATCAGTTCTCCAGCACTCAGCCTTCTTTAGGAAATGGCAACCCTCTCCAGTGTTCTTGCCTGGAGAATCCCAGGGATGAAGGAGCCTAGTGGGCTGCCGTCTATGGGGTTGCACAGAGTCGGACACGACTGAAGCAACTTAGCAGCAGCGGCAGCCATCTTCATGGTCCAACTGTCATATCCATACATGACCACTGGAAAAATCATAGCTTTATTAATTGAATTAATAACTTTAGTGATGAGCAGTGAAATTTATGTAATTTTTATTTGTCGAGAAATATTCTTAAATTTTTTTTTCAGCCATTTAGAAATGTAACAACCAATCTTAGCTCAGGAGCCGTACCAAAAGATACAGCAGGGTGATATACCTGGGGGTCATCAATTGCTGACCCCTGACTTAGAGAAACATAAAATGGGCACTTCTTTGAAGTTATAGGAGTCACCTACAGTTTATAAATTAGAAGAATTCTCCAAAGTTGGCTAAACTTTACTAAAATGTTTTCACCAAATTTACTGATCGGATGTTTCCCATTTGATATCTAATGCATGCTCAGTCATGTCCGATTCTCTGTGACCTTAAGGGCTGTAGCTGCCAGGCTTCTCTGTCCATGGGATTCTCCAGGGAAGAATACTGGAGTGGGTTGCCATGACCTCCTTCAGGGGATCTTCCCAACCCAGGGATCGAACCAGTGTCTCATGCATCTCATGCATTGTAGGAGGATTCTTTACCACTGAGCCACCGAGGAAGCCCTTCATATCTAATACTTAAATAGAATTTTAGAATTATTGAAATTGCCTATTGTGCTCATAAAAGCTAAGGTATTTTTAAATGTATATAAATTGATTTCCTATTAGCATAAAGTGACATATGATATGCCCTGTTCTCTGTTTCAATATTACAAAATTTTTAAGACTAAAAATCACATTGGAAATTTAAATAAACTAAACACATAGGATTTGAGAATTAAACATGAAGAATGAATAGAATTATTCCTTACAATGAAACTTTTTCTGATATAAAAGCATGTTTGATATAAAATCAAAATCAACCAGTATAGAAGAGCATAAAAAAGGAGAGTTGGAAGCACTTGAAACCCCAACACCCAGAGATATTCACTGTAGAGTATTTTGGTAAGCATTTTTCTATGGTTCTATCTACATCATTTTGATCCTTATCCTACCAGAATCTGATTTTTTTTTTTAAAAAATCACATAGCACTATATGATACATTGTCACAGTATAGTCATTGTTTGGAAATTTTTATAAATTGTCCAATTCACTCAGCCGTATGTTGTGGAAACATTTTGATGTCAATAGATAGGAACCTAGTAATCATTTTTATGACTTAATGATACTCAATTATATGAAAGCCCCATGGGCATCCCAGATGGCACCATGCTAAGGAATCTACCTGCCAATGCAAGAGATGCAAGTTGGATCCCTGGAGTACGAAGATTTCCTGGAGGAGGAAATGGCAACCCATTCCAGTATTCTTGCTTGGGAAATCCCATGGACAGAGGAGCATGGTGGGCTATTAACATAGGGTCACAAATACTCAGACAGGACTAAACAACTGAGCATGCCTAAAGAGAGTTTTGGACTCTTAATTCTGTTTTACTGATCTAGTCATCTATTCCCAGGTCACACTCTTGTAAGTGGTATTATTTTATGATAAAAAGAGCTATCACACAAAAGCAAACAAACAAAACAAAATAACACCAGCTATAGGGTGTATAATAGTTTAATTTTTAAAACTCCTCTGGGTACAAACAGCTGGTACTGTTAGGTTGCTTCAGTGATAGACAGCGTGACAGTCTCCAGTCATTTCTTGAGATGAATGTCAATATCACAAGCTATGGTAGCAGCTTCAACTGCTGATGTAAAAATCTTAAATAGTCTTATAAATAAAATAACAGCAGAATATTAAAGGCTTACTATACCTTACAAAAAAGGGCTTATCCCAGAAGGGGAGTTTGTTTAACATTTGGAAATGCGTTTGCATTATTCACCAGGTAAATAGGTCTAACGGCCCTTTCAATAGATACCCAAAAAGACATCTCACATATGCTCTCAATATAAATGACAAAGTCCAAGGAAAATAGATATAGGACTTAAATGAAGAAAGCATAAAACTCTATGTAAACCCATGGCGGTTTCATGTCTTTGTATGGCAAAACCAACACAATAAAGTAAAGAAAATTTAAAAAAACAAACAACCAACCAAAAAAACCCTCTACTTTTCCATGCTTCATTACCTCTTTGTAAAGAGGAGAATGTTGGTACCCCCCACAGAGAAAAGTGTTGCCCTGAGTGAAGCCATTTAGCACAGATAAAACTCTTGGAACGATGCCTGCCACCAGGTAAGTGTGCAAGAAATATCCATGCTTGTGCTCAGTCGTGTCCGACTCTTTGCGACCCAATGAACTGTAACCTGCCGGGCTTCTCTGTCTGTGGGATTCTCCAGGCAAGAATACTGGAGTGGGTTGCTATTTCCTACTCCAGGGGATCTTCCTGATTCAGGGATTGAGCCTGAGTCTTCTGCATCTCCTGTATTAGTGATTAGATTCGTTACAACTGAGCCACCTGGAAAGCAAGAAATATTAGCCATTATGACTGTTACTACTGAGGGACCTCAAAGAAGTCTTGATTTGGGTAGTAGGGTGTTCTTCAAAGGAAGATGATGCTTTAAAATGTCAGCACAATGTGAATTAATCTAGACATTAAATGAAATCTTAGTCCCAGTGAATTTATTTTCCTTTAAATGTGCTCAACTGATTCTAAGTTTCATGGGTTCTTTTTTTGTTGCTGTTGTTAGTTGCTCAGTTGTGTCCAGCTCTTTGCAACCCTATGAACTGTAGCCCACTAGGCTTCTCTGTCCATGGGGTTTCCCAGGCAAGAATACTGGAGTGGGTTGCCATGCCCTCCTTCAGGGGATCTTCCCAACCCAGGGATTGAACCAGGTCTCCTGGATTGGCAGGCAGGTTCTCTACTGTCTGAGCCACCAGGGAAGCACCTCTAAATTTTGTTAGGTGAAAAAAAGGTAATCCAGAAATCTGAGAAGGAAAAGTAGTGAAATGGGACTTAATTTTATCAGTTATTCTTAATTTTTAAAGAATTGTAATTAAATGTCAAATTATTGGTTTTTGAGATAATGCTCCATCTGTATCTGGGCACAATTGTTTGCACCCACCTTCTCCCGAAATCTGACGTCTTTATCCCGCAGGACAAGGTCAGCAAATGCCCATCAGGGCTCTAGGGGAGGGTGTGGAGGGAGGTGGGGCATTCAGCAGATAGTTCCCTGATGTCCCCACAGCTCACCGGGCTGGGATGTGGGGATATGGTCCCTCCCTGCTCAGCCCTTGTCCTCCTGGGTTAGGACACCCCTTCCCTAGATGTGTGGGAACTTCCTGCTGGATGGAGGCCTACGTACACTCTTCCAAGGCTCTTTCGCCTTTGGGGCTCACTTGGTGGTATAAATAGAGAGGTCCTGCCTGGACACCCCTCCTAAAGCCCAGGAAGACTGGGACAGGAGGAGCAAGCTCCATGGATGGACCGTGGCAATGAGTATGCAGCCCTGTGACTTTACCTGATGCCACAGGTGAGTGTAGGGGCTGAAACACCAGGAGGACTATGCCACCTCTTAGTTCCTGCATCTGGATTTGAAGTCCCCCACTCTCAGATCTTAAGACCTGTTCTTTCTTCCTTTCATCGTACTTTCCCAGATCACAATGGCAGTGACTCAGAACTCCCTCCCATCACATTCAACACACACTCTCCAACAGAGTCGATTCAGGAAAGACGATGGGCACCTGAAGTCATCCCGATGAAGAGCTTACACGGAGCAGGGACGCCACTGCACTTTGGTTATCGAAGAAACGCGAGCCAAGAAGAGCACCTGGGCAGGGGCAGAAGGGCGATTTTGAGGCCCAAACCGCTCTTTCATGCAGTGGATGAGGAGTTTGAATCTGAGGAGGAGAGTGAGGAAGAGGCCCCAGCATTTGGGTCCCTACTGTCATCGGAGCTCAGACCTGGCGGGGATCACAGCTTGTCCCACAGCCCTTTGCTCCAAAGGAAGTAGTATCATGGTGTCATGTCCACGGGATTGTTTCTGGGTTTTTCCAGAGTCCACTGTCTTCTGATTATGCTGAAAGCAGGATGTTCAGAGGTCTGGAGAGAGTTACTGAGTTTGGGTGTTTTGGGAAGCTTGTAGACACTGAGACTCTATTCTATAAGACATGACTCTGTAAGACTCTATTAGATATTATTCTGTAAGACTCTATAGGGACATTTCCCCGAGGACCAGGAACACGCTTGCTGCTTCTGCCGTGTTCTCAGCTGTGCTTCACAGCTGAATTCTCTGTGAGGGACAGACATCCATCACCCCGGGAATTATTCACTAAGTGTGCGCTTGGTGTAATGTACTGAGGTCCAAGCGTGACGGGTCAGTAATTCCCCTTGACTCTCTTCATGTCTGTGTGTGTCTAGTTTCTCTGTCATGTCTGACTCTTTGTGACCCCATGGACTGTAGCCCGCCGGGCTCCTCTGTCCATGGGATTCTCCAGACAAGAGTACTGAAGTGGGTTGTCATTTCTTTCACCAGGGGATCTTCCTGACCCAGGGCTTGAACTCACATCTCCTGCCCTGGCAGATGGATCCTTAACCACTGAGCTACCAGGGAAGCCCCTTGTACGGTGTCGATGGTCTATAAGGCAGCTCAGAGCTGAAGGGTCATTGGAGAAGGCGATATCAGACATCCTTATTTTCCAGGGGACAAAAGTGAGGCTTTGAGAAGCTGGCTGGTCCTCTTCAAGGTCTGCTTCCCCTAGAGGCCGTGGGCTTCTCTCGAGGACAAACATGGACACCAGGGGCTGACAAAGGCTATCTTACTGTCTTGGATTTCTGTTTTGTAAATGGTGTCAGCTCAGAGTGCAGCTGTGGCGGAGGTGACATCAGAGGAGCCTTCTGTCGCTCTTCTTCCCAACCTGAGGCATAAGACTGCTTCTAGTATGTTTGTGCTGTGTAGCTCAGTCATGTCCAGTTCTTTTGTGACCCCCTGGACTGTAGCCTGCTAGGCTCCTCTGTCCATGGAATTTTCTAGGCAAGAATACTGGAGTGGGTATCCGTTTTCTCCTCCAGGGGATCTTCCTGACCCAGGGATCGAACTCGCGTATCTTGTGTCTCCTGCATTGATTGGCAGGTTCTTTACCTCTGCATCACCTGAGAAGCTGAGTATGTTTGACAACTTTCTAAATTAGGAAAACTCATTTTTTTAATGTACATAAAATCAGCAAATATGTTGATGCTGTCTAAAGATTTTGCAAGTATGTTTTATCCACAAATAATGCAGGTGGGTTTTTAATTGTTTTTTTCCAAACTCAACTCTGTCAGGTATCTTATTTCTAACTCCTCCTGAGAAAACCCAGCCACACAGACAGACAGCTCTTTCTTAGAACATCAGTCGGTGTTAATTGTTAATTGGGCCATAAGCCACTGGGAATAAAAGAGACACCCGGCTCAGTGCTGGCCACTGCTCTGATTAGCAAGTGATATGTTGTTACATCTGCCCTCAGTATTTGATTTAATAAATTCTTTTTCTTTCTGAGACTCTAACCAGCTTCCAAGCCAAGGATGCTCCAGAAGTATGGCAGGTAAGAAGTCACAATTCCTACCCCACTCCCAGACATTTTACTCAGCAGAGAAACTGGAGCCATGTTGTAAAATGAATGAAGGGGGGTCACTGCTTTGTTTTCAGGCAGAGCGGTGCAGATCTGGGATCAATATGCATGTGTGTGCTGGTCATGGCTGAATACTGGGGACCCCAGGGACTGGAGCCGGTTAAGCTCCTCTGTCCATGGAATTTCTCATGCAAGAATACTAGAGTGGGTTGCCGTTTCCTCCTCCAGGGAATCTTCCCAACCCAGGGATCGAACTTGGGTCTCTTCTGTGTCCTGCATTGGCAGGTGGGTTTTTTTTTTTTTTTACCTCTAGTGCCACCTGGGAAGCTCACAGTGGCTGTAGCCAAATCACTGGGAGTGTGCATCTCACATTCAGCACAGTGAAGTGAAAACGTGAATTATCCTTTAAGCAATTATTTGCATTTCTGTATTTTTATTTCTATTGACATATTATCTTTGAACTCAAGGAAATATGAGAAATAGAGCCAGTTATAAACTTATAAAATAAAGGGTCGCTTAGCACTGTGGCTCTGGACCAGTTTAAAAGGAAGGTCCCACACAGTTTCATTTATTTTGTTTCCTCACAGGAGTTTTTTTGGGTGACTAAAAGCAAGTGAAACTCGGATTCTGGGTTTCACTGGTGTTCCGTTTCACCGGTGAAGGCTGCCCTTGTTTTGAGTTTGTACTTGTCCCGGATCCGGTTCAGGAAACAACCCTGTTTTTTAACTATACTGTATTCAAAAGGGACTGTGGGTGGGGGGACAAGGGTGTCCCCAAAGTTACAAATGCAGAGTTTAAAAAAAAAAACACAGTGAATCAGAAAGAGGAAAGGAGAGGAAAGTTATGTCCTCCAAGAAGAGGGTGTTCTTAGAGGCCAAAAGGATAGGTCCTCATCCAGGAACCCGCCCACGGGAAAGTCACACAGAGCAGGCAGCATAAGCCAGCATGGGTTTAGCAAACAATGCCTGCTGCCTTCCACCCACACCCCTGGAGCTGAATTTCAAGTTCTGAATTTAGATAATACTGCTGGAATTCTTGCAGTTTTGCTACACCACACTTGGGACTTCAAGCAGCTCTCTGTTAAAAATATCTGCAAAGAATATTCATTACATTTCATTCATGACAAGAATGAAAATGAGTATTTGCAAAGTAGGGCTTCCCAGGTGCTCAGTGGTCAAGAGCACACCTGCCAGTGCAAGGGATGCAGATTCCTTTCCTGTGTGGGGAAGATCCCTTGGAGGAAGGCATGGCAACCCACTCCAGTATTCTTGCCTGAGAATCCCATGGACAGAAGAACCTGGTGGGTTACAGTCCACAGGGTCACAAAGAGTCAGACACTACTGAACAACAATATATTTTGTAGTATTTTTATTTTATATATTTTATGTTTTTCTGTTTGCCCTAGTCTCTAAGTCATGTCTGACTCTTTTGCAACCTCACAGACTGTGGCCCTCCAGGCTCTTCTGTCCATGGGATTTTTCCAGGTAAGAATACTGGAATGAGTTGGCATTCCCTTCTCCAGGGGATCTTCCCAACCCAGGGGTGGAACTTGGGTCTCCTGCATTGGCAGGAGGGTTCTTTACCACTGAGTCACCAGGGCATCTCCTATTTATTTTATACCATTGAGTCCAAAGGCATGATAACCAGTAATGCTGATGGTGAAGGTCTCAATCCAATGGCGAAAGAAAATCAATATCTCAGCTCAAACCATTAGACAAAGAGACAGAATTCATCTCTTCTCAGTTCAGTTCAAGCCATCATGGGTTGGATGATGTCCGTCCGCAGTGGGAAGGATTGGCTGTTTTACTCATTCCGCGAATCTGAATGCTAATGTCTTCCTAAACACCTTCACAAGGGTGAATGAAGAAATCAATGAATGAATACTGGGGGCTTAAAAATGCGTACGCGCGAGAGTTGAAAATTAAGTTTTATTTGGGGCAAAATGAGCACTGCCGCCTGGGAGATGGCATCTCAGATAGCTCTGAGAGATTGCTCTAAAGAGGTAGACGGGGCGGAGGGAGGTCAGTATATATGTGATTTTGGCGAAGGAGGAGTTTATGGTTAAGTAAGCACATATTTTTGGTAGAAAGTTTCTACCAGTCTCATGAAACTTTGCTAGTCATGAGGAACAGTCATTACCGTGAAGGATTTTTAGTGGTTTTTCTAGATTTCAGGAGATACAGGAATTGGGCTCATAAAATCAGCTCCTGAGAATATCTAGCTATCTGAAGACCTGCCGTGCCAGTTTCTCCCCCCAGGCACAGAGTGCCTCCTTTCTGCTATCCATCCTGAGTTCCTTCAGGGAATGTTGAGGGTCCGCGGCTGCAGGCGCGCCTGGCTTTATCCTTGCAGAGGTAGATGGCGAGCGCCCGTTGTGGTGAGCAAAGCCACCTAGGTAGGCTTCTTGATTTACGGCCTGCTGTGATGCCATTAACGTGTGCAAGGTTTACTGTTGTTTTCTTCTAGACTCTAAAATTGTGTTTGAAGTGTGTGTGTGTGTGTGTGTGTGTATTCAGTCGCTAAATCATTTCTGACACTTTGCGACTCCGTGGACTGAGCATACCAGCTTCCTCTTTACTTGGGATTTCCCAGGCAAGACTACTGGAGTGGGTTGCCATTTACTCCTCCAGGGGATCTTCCTGACCCAAGGATCAAACCCACATTTCCTACACTGGCTAGAGCTACCTGGGCTTGGAATCTAACAGTTACTCAATTAATGGTAATTATTCTTTTGAAGCAGGACAAATACTACTTTTAGAAAAATAACTTGTCTGAGACTACCCAGTTAGTGAAAATATGTGATATTGGTGATAAAAATAGATTCTGTAGTCAGACCATTTTTAATTGAAAATGTGGTTTCTTCTCCAGCTAGGTGACCCCCAGAAAGTCACTCTACTTTTCTATGCCTCAGTTTCCTTATCTATGAAAAGGCGGTAATAATAGTTACTATCTACTTTGTGAGACTGTGGTGAGTTTTAAAAATTTGCCTTGAAGATCCTGAAAACAGGGGCTTCCTTGGTGGTCCAGAGGTTTAAAACTTCGCCTTCCATTGCAGGGGGTGCGGCTTCAACCCCTGGACAGGGAGGAAGATCACACGTGGCTTTTGGTCAAGAAAACAAAACATAAAACAGAAGCAATATGTAACAACTTTAATAAAGACTTTAAAAATAAATAAAAAGACCCTAAAATAAAGTCTTCCACATGGTAGGCCTTCAGCTGCTATTTATTTAGTTTTTGAAAATGACCAGTTCACCTGATCCTATAAGGAAATGTGGTTCCTGCAGTCAAGAGGTCTCAGTCTGGGAAGTCAGAATTCTTGCTTCTCTGGTTGGGTTTTCTTCTCTAGACTTTCTCTAGCCCCACACAAGCGTTTATTAATGGTCTGCCACCTAATCGTTCACTAGCTGCTTGAGGGCAATCACCAGGTCTTATTCATTTTTATTTCTTGAAAGCCTAATAGGGTACCTAACACTTAGCAGAACGATTTTCATCTTTACATTAAACAGACTCAGATAAAGGAAGCACACATACCAAGTTCTTGCTCCATCAAGGTTGTTCAAGAATTCTGTGGGATTTCTGAGAGAGTGTTTGGTTTGGTATAACGTAAGGAAATGAACATGAGTTTCTCTGAAACTTAGATAGTTCAAACGAAGGAGAATATGGAAACTAAGAAGCAATAATGGTAAATATGACTCAGAGAGATAACCAATCATACTCAGGAAATAGAGCAATACATCTCTGCATAGACTGGTAACAAGGAAAACAGGTTGAGTACAGGGTGGGGAAGTGTTTGTCAAAGGAGGCTAGAAAAATTGAGAATGGTGTTTCTGATATGAATGTTTAGAGCACTTGTACCTAGGTAATATGCAAGTAATCCAATTACACACAACCTTGTGAAGAAGTGGAAAGTACAGTTGTCAAATTTTAGGAAAGCATCCTCAAATACACATACCTCATGGCTCCTAGGGATTCTTTTAAAGCAATCCGAGTGTGAAATGTAACAAGAATTGCGAAGATCAAATGTGGAGGGAAATGCCGAGACAAGGAGACAAGAAAGTTTGTTTTGGGGGCGTAGATATAAGCCATTGGTTAAGAGGGTAGCTCTGGAGCCTGACTGCCTAATTTTTTTTAATATAAGCTTCTATACTGGTGACTCAGATGGTAAAGAATCTGCCTGCAATGCAGGGGACCCAGGTTCTGTCCTTGGGTGGGGAAGATCCCCTGGAGAAAGGAATGGTGACCCACTCCAACATTCTTGCCTTGAGAATCCTATGGACAGAGGAGCCTGCTGGGCTACAGTCCATGGGTCACAAAGAGTTGGGCATGACTGAGCGATGAAAAAACACACTTATAAGGACTAGTTTTATGATGTTGGGCAAATAATCATTGGTTTTCTAACCTCAAAACTGATGGTAGTGGTCATGTGATTCGGGAAATTAATAGATTTCTTGGGAGGCATTTAAGATATTGCTTGTTAATAACAACTGCTCAATCCATGTTATTCCTATGATTACTTCCCAACAAAATATGAACATTTTTCAAACTTTCTTTGGCCTTTCAATCATACTGGCACACTGTCATTTTTTTAAGGTATTCTTTAATCTAAAGTGAAATGCCTTTGACTCCCTTTATCCAGGAGAATTACAGAACCACTTCCAGTGAAAGATGAGGCATGCTAAAGTAGGGAAGGAGTCTTCAGTCTTCAGCTGAACAGACTGTGAAAACTTTGGCTTTTCTTAGCTAAAGACACTGTTACTTGTCACTGAAACATTTGCACCCTTACACATCTCCAGCGCTTGCAACTGGGTGCAACTGCTATAACTCTGTAGCTTTGAAATCATAACTTCAGCTATATGGATTCCATATTGATCTACCTGATCTTAAATATATAAATCAAAACTCACTGTGTATGTATGTATGTGTGGGTCTGTGCCTAGACCCTGTAATGGAGAAAAATCTGAAAAAGACTATATACGTGTGTGTGTGTGTGTGTGTGTGTGTGTGTGTGTGTGTCTGAAAGTGTTAGTTGCTCAGCTGTGTCTGACTCTTTGTGACCCCATGGACTATAGTTCGCCAGGCTCCTCTGTCCTTGGAGTTCTCCAAGCAATAATACTGGAGTGGGTCGCCATTCCCTTCTCCAGAGTATCTTCCCAACCCTGGGATTGAACCTAGGTCTCCTACATCGCAAGCAGATTCTCCACTGTCAGAGCCACCAGGGAAGCCCATATATATATCTGAATTACTTTGCTGTACACATGAAACTAACACAATATTCTAAATCAACTATACCTTAAAAAAAAAAAAAGAAAGAATAACGTGGAAAACTTCCTCAACTCTTAGCAAAAGAGCCCTCTAAGTTTATTGTCCACATATATTCCAGTGAATAAGTGAAATAACTCTCTCGGCAGCTTCTCAATGCTGTTCTCAACTTGATCTCCCTGTTAACAGAGCAACTGTGAACACTATGATCAAGTACTCAGACAAGTCATGAGAAGACAGTCAAAATTCAAGCAAGGATCATTTAATATCAATAGTAAAATAAATATTTGAAAAAGAGTGGAAATTCCATCTGGTCTAAAGATCTTCACAATGAAAAGAAAAAATACTATGTATCTTAAGATGCACACAGACAATCTAATGAAAATTTTGCATTATGGGGCAACTTCTGAGGGTCTTTCTGAAATAGTTAGTCCTTATATAATTAATTATAAGTCTGGGACTATCTGATGACCTCCTATGAATAATGGATCCATGGACCGGCCGCCACATACTTGTGGTCAGGCATAATCCATTAGCATGATTAGGATCAATCATATCCTGCCTGAACTCTGGTCATCAAGAGGCTTGCCAAGTTGAGAAGGCGCCCCCTGAAATTCTATAGGAAAGAAATCCCCAAATTGTATGAAATGCTATCATTGCTTCCATAATGGATAAACATCTTTCAATGGCGGGAAAGTTTAAAACTAAATTTAAAAAATATTTATGAGATCTAATCTGTGATACTGATATCTTAATTAAGGAAACTGCATGTTTACAACTATATACTTGTATTGTTTGAGATTTTGAGTTGATAGAGACAAAAGATTGAACTTAAATTCCAGTATAAAGTGAAAAGCGCTAGAAACAGTCGCATCATTTTTCAGTAGACATCTTAGCAAGATTACAAATAACAGTGAAAAGTTTTAGGAGAATTTAAATTTCTCGGTAATTATAAGTTCTAATTCACTAGCCCACTTCTGTCCAGGGAACTGTCCAGACAAGAATACTAGAGTGGGCTGCCATTTCCTTCTCCAGGGATCTTCCCCACTCAGGGACTGAACTTGTGTCTCTTACATCTCCTGCATTAGTAGGCAGATTCTTTACCTTGCACCACTTGGGAAGTCCCCTTGAATGTGAATCCACCTTAAATGTTTAGAGAAACTTAAAAGATGCGACTTTAATAAATTTATTCTCAGCTTCTTTGTGGGTGTATTTTTTTTTAATTATCAAAGATTATAATTGTACAATCTTGAAAAGTATAGAACAAAGTACAATTATTGAAGGACAATTGCTCTACAATATTGTGCTGGCCTCTGCCACACACCAACTCGAATCACTCACAGGTGAATTTATTGCCAACTTTTTAAAAGCAAAATAAATGTCCAGAAAGTTTTTCCACTGCCCTGTATAAATAGTATAAAACTGCCCTGCGGGGAGCCAAAAGGCACCTGATTAATGTGAGCCAATCTCTCTAAGCTTTCTGCTGTTTGACTTTGCATTTGGCTGTTCTTCAAATTCTAGAAAATGCCTTCAGACTTGGGGTAGCAGTGTGGAGCTGAGGACAGAATCCCAAGGTGCCACCCCAAGACCATGAAGAGTTACTAGATGACGGAGGTGTGTGTGTGACCGCTTCCAGGTTCTAAGCTGGGAGAGGACCAGGGAAGGCTTTGGGAATCAGCGGAAACTTTTCAAGAGACTGCAGACGACCTCTGCCTACAATTTGGAGAGCCCGAACCTGTAGGCCTAAACACATGCCAAACTCTGCCACCAGAGGGATCCAGTTCTCCACGTTTGGTCTTAATGATAAGGGACCAAGGTTTAAGAGCGTGTTTCTGAGATTACCTTTTGTTATTCTGTGCCTGTTGGGGTTTTGTCTTTCCCTAAGGGTGAGTTCCCTGGCAGAATGGCCCACTCCCTTCTCCACGTGGATGCTTTAGCTGGCAAAAGAACTGAGGCTGAAATCTGAGATTGGCTTTATGGGTGAGGTTCCTGTTTGTTCAAAGCCACCTCCTATCTTTCCCCTCTGAAGCCACCAAAGAAAACTCAGAAGATCCTGGAGTGACCCTTAATTAGCTCAGCTCCGGGAGGAGGCCCAGAGGCGCTGAAATAGAACGCTTTTCTTTTTCTGTATGGCAAATATGGTCTGGGTGAAAGGCTTTTATGGATTTATCTGTTTTCCCTCATTTAATCTATTATCTGGGTAAAGTGAAACAGGCTTTCCTCTGTTCTTTTCAGACCCGGGACCACAATTAAGAGTTAAGGCTTCCTTTAGCTCCAGCAGTTTTGCTTCAGGTAGCCCAAGGCATTGCTTCCAAATCTCTAGTCCCATCCCTTTAGGGGAAGGAAATGGAAACCAGCCGGCTGACCCCAGGAAAAGGAAGAGGGCGACTTTGTCTGAAGCATCAGTCTCTTGCTGCTATGCAGACCTCCCCGCTCCTCTGGGCTTCCCCTTGCCTCTTTTACTAAATATTCCCTTTTTTAAGAAAGTTCTGAATGAGCACCTCACATTTGGCATGCTAGATCTCTCAGAGTCCTAGCATTTAAGCCTCGCTTGAGAAAAATGAGTTTCAGGCATCAAAGTGGTTGAAAAGAATTTTTGAGGGAAAGAGAAACTTCCTTCTCACTGTGAAATCAATATTTGCCATATCAATAAATGAGACATGTTACAGCCATCAGCGATTTCTGACTTCCAAAGGTGAATGAGTACTCCCAAAACTGTGATGGGGGTGGGGGGTGGGGTTAATGCAAAAAGCAGTCATCTGCCATTACTTAAGGCAAATAAGAAAACAGGATTTGACCCCTGTTCAAATAGATAGTTCAGTTCAGTTCAGTAGCTCAGTCATGTCCGAATCTTTGCAACCCCATGGACTGCAGCACGCCAGGCTTCTGTGTCCGTCCCCAACTCCCGGAGCTTACTCATACTCATGTCTATTGAGTCCGTAATGCCATCCAACCACCTCATCCTCTGTCGTCACCTTCTCCTCCTACCTTCAGTCTTTCCCAGCATCAGAGTCTTTTCCAGTGAGTCAGTTCTTCACATCAGGTGACCAAAGTATTGGAGTTTCAGCTTCAGCATCAGTCCTTCCAATGAACACCCAGGATTGATCTCCTTTAGGATGGACTGGTTGGATCTCCTTGCAGCCCAAGGGACTCTCAAGAGTCTTCTCCAACACCACAGTTAAAAATATTCAATTCTTCAGTGTTCAGTTTTTTTCATAGTCCAACTCTCACATCCATACACAACTACTGGAAAAACCAGAATTTTGACTAGGTGGACCTTTGCTGGCAAAATAATGTCTCTGCTTTTTAATATACTGTCTAGGTTGGTCATAACTTTCCTTCCAAGCAGCAAACATCTTTTAATTTCATGTCTGAAGTCGCCACCTGCAGTGATTTTGGAGCCCCCCAAAATTAAATCTCTCACTGTTTCCATTATTTCCCCATCTATTTGCCATGAAATGACAGTGCTGGGTGCCATGATCTTAGTTTTCTGATGTTGAGTTTTAAGCCAACTTTTCCACTCTCCTCTTTCACTTTCATCAAGAGGCTCAAATTAGTTCTTCTTCACTTTCTGCCCTAAGGATGGTGTCATCTGCATATCTGAGGTTATTGATATTTCTCCTGGCAATCTTGATTTCCGCTTGTGCTTCATCCAACCCAGCATTTTGCATGATGTACTATGTATAAAAGTTAAGTAAGCAGGGTGACAATATATAGCCTTGACATACTCTTTTCCCTATTTGGAACCAGTCTGTTGTTCCATGTCCAGTTCTAACTGTTGCTTCCTGACCTGCATACAGATTTCTCAGGAGGCAGGTCAGGTGGTCTGGTATTCCCATCTCTTTCAGAATTTTCCACAGTTTGTTGTGATCCACACAGTCAAAAGCTTTGGCGTAGTCAATAAAGCAGAAGTCACTTTTTCTCTGGTATTCTCTAGATTTTTCGATGATCCAACGGACCCCAGATAGCTGAGGTACATATGAAAGGAATGAATTCAATGAGCCCAGAGGTTTACATCTTCCCATACATAGAATGCTAGAGTCCTTAATTTGTTATTTGGTTTTTTATGTTCAGACTGCCTGCTCCCCTGTTGCAAATTTGTATACTGCCTGACTCCCGTTCCTGCCTGCTTGGAGCAGTTTTCTCAGAGCTACTGAGATGCTATTTCCTGGGCTTGGAGTCCTAAATGTTCCCACTAAATAATATAACTCTACTTTTCAGGTTATGCCTCTATTTTTTTCAGTTGACTTCACTCTTACAACAGCTTCTTCATTGTCCTGGAATGCACTTCCCACATGGCCACCTACTTGATCTCAAGTTAGCTTTTGGGATTCGCAGGGTAAATTCACCTTTGGGATTGGGAAGTTTTTTATCTTTATTTTAATCCAAGATTTACAATGTGTTTGCACAGAGTAATATAGAAAACTCTGTAATCATTCTTTTAATCAACTCTTATGATTCCGTTTTTATATATAACTCTTGGATTCATATGGAATTTACTTCCATATGAAGAATAGGTAATAAGTAAGTTTTTTCCTTCATAAAACCAAAATTCAATAAACTAATAACAGATGACAAATGTCCATCTAGTCAAAGCTTTGGTTTTTCCAGTAGTCATGTATGGATGTGAAAATTGGACTATAAAAAAAGCTGAGTGCCAAAGAATTGATGCTTTTGAACTGTGGTGTTGGAGAACACTCTTGAGAGTCCCTTGGACTGCAAGGAGATCCAACCAGTCCATCCTAAAGGAGATCAGTCCTGGGTGTTCCTTGGAAGGACTGATGCTGAAGCTCAAACTCCAATAACTTGGCCACCTGATGTGAAGAGCTGACTCACTGGAAAAGACCTTGATGCTGGGAAAGATTGAAGGCAGAAGGAGAAGAGGACGACAGAGGATGAGGTGGTTGTATGGCATCACCGACTCGATGGATGTGAGTTTGAGCAGGCTCTGGGAGTTGGTGATGGACAAGGAGGCCTGGCATGCTGCCTCCCATGGGGTTGCAAAAAGTCGGACATGACTGAGCAACTGAACTGAACTGAATAACAGCTTCTTGAAGAGAAGTGGAACATTCTGAGATCCATGTACAAACCCAAACAGGGATCTGAACCAGACCTTGCACAAAACTGACATGAAGTCACCCCTTTCAGCCCAATTTAGTGCAAGAAAAACCAGAGAGCACTTAGGAGTGTCTCTTTAAGCTCAGTTGAAGAGAAGATGAAAAGAAAAGAGAATGAAATTGTTTTTGCCACACAAGTTTAAACCGCCTTCTTTTGGGAGGTCTTTCAATAGAAGACAAGTTGAAAGCTTAAAATGTTATTTTCTGAATGTTTTGAAATATGAAATATTTTCTTAAGAACAAATGTAATTTCATGTAAAAGTAATGCTTGCATATCAACACTTTGTCTTCAAACTTTTATTTCTGTATTCGGCTGTGCCGGGTCTTAGTTCTGGCATGTAGAATCTTTCATTTGTGGCATGCAAACCCCTGGTTGTGACATGTGAGACCTAGTTCCCAGACCAGGGAGTGAACCTAGGCTCCCGCGATGGGAGCACAGAGTCTTAACCACTGAACTGCCAGGCAAGTTCCACCTACCAACATTTTGTCTTAATGATTCTCGAACTTTGTTGTGCATAAGACTCACCTGTGGAATTTGTTCAAAGCATGAGTACTGGCACATTCTCCCTCTCATCTCCCCTGAAATGATCCACGAGGTCTGTGCTGGGCCCAAGGCATCCGCATTTGACAGATGCACACAGTGTCCATTCTTCAGTGAATCAGAGGCTATCATTTATCTGAAGGACCACGGAGCCCACCCTCTTTCTTGGTTTTGTCGGGGGCTCCCCTGGTCCTTCCTTTTCTACCCTTGCCTGTTCTGCTCTTCTCCCTGTGTGGGGGGTAGGGGCGGGGAGGCAAGCTCCATGCATCAAATCCCTGGACTTTGTAAGATTAAAATGATAGAGAAGGTTCCATATGAAGGAGATTAAATCAGTTGGTGTCTATCCACCAAGAAAGTCAACAATTGCCCAGTAACACCCCAGATTCAGAAGGGTGGAACTGGTTGGTACCATGGGGATCCATCTAGAAACTCAACAATTGCCCATTAACACCCCAGATTCAGAAGGGCAGAACTGGTTGGTACCACGGGGATCCATCTGGAAAGTCAACGATTGCCCATTAACACCCCAGATTCAGAAGCGTGGAACTGGTTGGTACCATGGGGATCCATCTGGAAAGTCAACGATTGCCCAGTAACACCCCAGATTCAGAAGGGCGGAACTGGTTATCCCATTGAGACTGAGGGGGTGCTAACCTCTTAGAATCCCTGAAGAAACATATGAGAAAGAACAATGTCACCTGGCCTTGAATCCTAAAGGAGACATTTGATCACAGCCTGAAAAAGTTTGGGGAAGGTAAATGTATGACCCAACCAATGATGCCTTGAATATAAATGACTTATTATCAGCAAGTAAATTATGTTAAAGATTTTAAGGACATTCTGGAGGCATTTATGCATGTTGGATACATGTTCTTACATATGACTCTATACATGTGTGCTCAAGCACTCAGTTGTGTTCAACTCTTCTTGACCTCAAGGACTGTAACCCGCTGGGCTCCTCTGTTCATGAAATTTTCCAGGCAAGAATGCTGGAGTGGGTTGCCATTTCCTACTCCAGGAGATCTTCCCTACGTGGGGATAGAACCTCAGTCTCTAGCATTGGCAAGCAGATTCTTAACCACTGTGCCACCTTATTCTCTCATAGTGTTTAAATATAAAGTTACAAACACCATATATTATAGAAATATTACTTGCTTGCTATTACCTAGGGTATGAATTCTTCAAAGCTCTTGAAAGTATTTTCAAATTATTTTTCAAATTCTTCCTGCTACTTCATGTGGTCTCCAGCAATGGACAGGTGCACCAATTCCATTTACATCTTCAGCAGAACCACAGGCTGTAATTTTT
Organism: Antilocapra americana; assembly: GCA_007570785.1. Classification (NCBI taxonomy): domain Eukaryota; kingdom Metazoa; phylum Chordata; class Mammalia; order Artiodactyla; family Antilocapridae; genus Antilocapra; species Antilocapra americana. Next base: position 7,313,063 of record ML662448.1, read on the forward strand.
TAAATTATGCAGAAACTTTATCATTGCTTTCATTTGAGATCTTCCACTATAAATGCAGTTGGACAATTTTCAGTTGATTCACACACCTTTATTTACTTCCCCATATTTTGTCCATAACACAGTAGAAAGTATTTTAGTGACTTTTATGCCTTAAAAATAATCACCACATATAGGGGAGAAGGGATGCATGTATATGTATGGCTGAGTTGGTCTGCTTCACACCTGAAACTATCACAGCATGGTTAATCGTCTATACTCCAATATAAAATAAAAAGTTAAAAAATAATTTTATTAAATGATATTTTTATGCAAGCTTTTTAAATTAAAACTGATTCTCTTCCTGCAGTTAGTCTTTACATAGGTTAAAGCTCACGTCAGTGAAAAGAGTAGTTGTTTCACTTAAGAAAGAAGTAAAAATAAAGTCAGGTTCTTTTCCTTGATGGGATGAGAACCAATAAGTATGCTGGGCAGAAAGGTCTCTGTAATCAATTACAGAACCAGGGCGGAGGTGGGAGTCCCACTTTCTGTTTGAGACCAAACTAAGGGAAAGGGAGCCTTCTTGTCTGTTGACACAAAGCAGATCAAACTCAGTTCCTTTCCATGCCCCAAGCTTGTTTGCTTATTTACCTAGGCAAAAGGGCTTAACTGCACAGAAAAACCAGCTTCTACTCTATTGACATAAATCTCACTCACTGCACCTGACCCTCACTGCACCTGATGGTTTTTCTTGTTGTTCAGTCGCTAAGTCATGTCTTAGTGTTTGCGACTCCATGTCGGACTCTATGACTGCAGTACACCAGGCTTCCCTATTAATACTTCACTGTCTCCTGGAGTTTGCTCAAACTCATGCCCATTGAATCAGTGATGCTATCCAACCATCTCATTCTCTGTTGCTCCTCTCCTTTTGCCCCTAGTCTTTCCCAGCATCAGGGTTTTTGCCAATGAGTTGACTCTTTGCATCACGTGGCCAAAGTACTGGAGTTTCAGCTTCAACATCAGTACTTCCAGTGACAATTCAGGGTTGATTTCCTTTAGGAGTGACTGGTTTGGTCTCCTTGCTGTCCAAGAGACTCTCAAGGGTCTTCTCTAGCACCACAGTTCGAAAGCATCAATTCGTTGGCACTCAGCCTTCTTTAAGGTCCAGCTCTCACATCTGTACATGACCAGTGGAAACACCATATGATATGGTTGGCAGCCTTCAAAAGGGTACCAGCGCACAACCACAACACTTTTTCCAAAGGAAGTGCAATACCAGCTCTACATGCAGGTTGTACTTTTTTTTTTTTTAAGAACTGAATGGCTCTCCATTTATCAAGCATTTCCATGAAATGGACTTTTTCTTCAATCATTTATAAAATCTCATTTCAGTGTTGGATCGGCTCCCCACCCTGGCTGCACACTAGACTCTCCTGGGGGCTTTAAAAGATACCAGTGTTCCCACTCCCACCTCCAAGGTTCTGATGTATTGGCCTGGGGATTTCTACAAGACCCTCAACCAAGTAAAGAAGCCCTCAGCACTCTAGTCGGGGGATAATGAAAGTGTCAGTTGCTTAGTCAGGTCCAACTTTGCAACCCCATGGATTGTAGCCCACCAGGCTCCTCTGTCCATGGAATTCTCCAGGAAAAAATACTTGAGTGGGTTGTCATGCCCTCCTCCAGGGGATCTTCCCAACCCAGGGATTGAACCTGGATCTCCTGTATTGCAGGCAGATTCTTTACCATCTGAGCCACAAGGGAGGCCCCAGTGGGGGATAATGGATGTCGTTTAACTATTCCCTCATGTTGGGCCCTCTATTCATAAAAAATGGATAATACCATAGAGTTTATTTCTCAAAAGAAGAGATTTGTGAGGATATTTTTGGTCTGTTTAAACCTGTTTGTTTCGAAGAAATACCTATAAGGTATCTTGAAATAGAGACAGAATCATAATGATGCAAGTTTGATGTATGATACAGGGTGCTCAGGGCTGGTGCACCGGGATGACCCAGAGGGGTGGAACTGGGAGGTAGGTGGGAGGGGGGTTCTGGAAGGGGAACACATGTATACCCATGGTGGATTCATGTCAATGTATGGGAAAACCAACATGATAATGTAAAGAAAAAAATAAATAAATAAATTTAAAATTAAAAATAAATAAATAAATAAAAAGTAGCTCTTCATGTTTGAGACTTTACATCGCTGTTGTTCAGTCACTAAGTGGTGTTCAACTCTAAGCGACCTCATGGGTTGAAGCATGCAAGTCTCCTCTGTCCTCCACTATCTCCTTACATAAATGCTGCCAAACGCAATGCCTATCGAAGGTAAATAGGACATTAATGCTTTTCCTTGTGATCTGGCCTATGTTCACTGGTTTAGCCTGTTGAACTATATCCTCTGTTCCTCCTCCCTTATGTTCCTATGCTATGCAGACCACCTCCTTCACGCACCTCTTTATCCCTACTGGCTGGCCATAGTGCCTGATTCTATCTACCACCTGGTTGTTGACTGACTGACTGACTGCATTTTTCTATTGTTTGGGGAGGCAGAGAGACTGTTATTAGTAGCAGTGCCACAGTGACCTCTCTTGATGAAACCAGAAAGTGCAGTGAGACAAACTCCAGAAAGGAGTCGAATTGAGGTTGAAATGTGAGCTATTCCTGGTTTCAGGCTGGGAACTGCTATCAGCGATGAATGAGCTTAAGGACCATGTGGAGAACAGAGCTGTGAGCTGCAGTTCAGCCCAGCATTTTTCTTAACAACTTGTCTGATTCTCTCTGTGGCCACATTCCAGAGGCCCGAGTTTGAATTCACTCTTTTAAATGATTTTGCTAGTTTTTCATCATTCAAAGAATTAAACATTTTGAACTGTGCATTGTTTTTTTTTTTTTAATGACCCACCCAAGATAGTCTAATTTGGGCAATTTAAAAACTCCCTGCCACATTTTAAAAGAACATGTCACGGTGTTTTAAGGTAGTTTTAAAACCTGTTCTTTTAATTTTTATTTGTTCTTATTGTTTATGTACTGATGAGTGGAACCATGCATTCAATTCCATGTCTCCAATTCCCCCTAACTTCCTACATACTCCTATTTCTCGCTGTCAACCAAGAGAAAACAGAAATGGAAGAGAAAGTTTCCTATAACAGTGTCAAGGTGATAGCTTTTATAAGCCCTTTCAGAAATCATGCCAAGACATGGAAACAACCTTAATGCCCGCTGACAAGTGAATGGATGGAGAAGTATGTGTTTGCATGCTCAGTCACTTCAGTCATGTCTGACTCTTTTGCGACTCTGTGGACTGTATCTCTTTTCTAAAAAGAAATCAAATGTAAGACACTTTAATCCTATGAAAGAAGTAAAAATGGGAATGTCAATCATAAACACTTCCGCTAAGGGGTATCAAGCCAGCCAAGAGTTAACTTGGGCTTTGGTTCTCAGTGGAATATTCAAATTTTAACCTTTAGACTGACTGGATCCCTTAACTTTCTGCCCAATTAACTAATCTTTCAGATGGAACTACACATAAAGCAAACCATATGGACAGCCGTCCTGTTTCCCTGTGAACAAGGAGGTATAATATGGCTTATCCGCCTTCTGATAACTTAGAGGTTATTGAAAGAAACAAGAGGTAGAGTATTTATTTGACTGGAAATAAGATATTAATTCAAATAGAGGTGGTAATGAAGAAAAGAGTGTACAAAGGAACAAGTAAAGAATTCATTTTCCTTCCTGGATGCAGAATGGAAACACAATCTTGACACCATCACCACCTTAGGGGCTTCAGCCGTGGGACCTCCTTCAGTGTGCGCCAAAGCTATAGACCTCCACGTAGCAATAAGTAAATCTTCAGTCACAAAATCACTTGAGATGGAATTCAAAACAACAAATTCCTCATCAAATTATTTTTGTAAGACTGCCTAAGATGCCAGGTTTGGCCTATTTATTTTTCCTCACACACCCTGTCCCTGAGGCTTTTGAACAGTGCTAAAAATGATACAAAACCTGAGAAAATAACAATAACATGGTAGAAGCAACAGAGGAAAGGAAACCAAAGATGGGGCCAGAAAGGCTAAAAATAAGTATAAACATGGTACCCGTATGTCTCTTACATCTGGATGGGCCACAAATGTGTCTTTAAGCCTTTCAGCAGCCAAGGTGAAAACAGGACCCTGACCAAAGACTCCTGCGTAGACCTTCTAAGATAAAAACAAATGAATTTCACAGAAGACAACCAAGGCTTCCCAGTATTAAAACCGAGAGAGAGAGAGGAAAAAAAGAAAAAATGCCTTATGCTCGGTCCCTATGAAAAAGAAACTAAACAATAAAATAAACAATATCCTCAACAGCATATTAATACAAACTTTCATAGGACTTTTCCTTAAATTACTTCTCAGGATGGGGTGCCCAGGTTAACTTGAATTCCAGATAGACAAGGGAGAATACTCTCATAAAACAATGATTCTTTGTTTAAGTGTGATACAGATTTAGCTGGCACCCTATACTATTTGTGAAATAGTGTACTATTTGTGACTTTGTGTAGCATTTGTGAAATCTGGCAGCACTGGCCTCATATAGAAATGCAGATCCCTCAGTCTGTGTGTGTTTGCAGTATTGATCAGAGAATATGACTGTGCGCAGGGGCCAGAGATCAGTGATGTCGCTTAGTCATCGTAAGTATTCAGGGGAAAAAAGATTCATACGAGCTCAGAAGTGATACCATCTGATGAGAAAGCACTTCTGGGCTAGTTAAGAATTACAGGAGGTTTCACTTTGAAAAGCACATAAATCTACTATACAGGCAGGTCATTACTGCTCCCCTACAATTTGTGGAATTGTGTTCTTGCTTATTTTTCTGTTCTGTGCCATATACAATCACTGGACACTGATATAGATTAATATCTTAAAACAACGCTTCTAATGTATATAATGGGGCATGAGAAATGAGTAAGACTTTCCAAATGCATTTTTTAAAAGATTTTTGTTGTTGTTGCTGTTTTGATGTGGACCATTTTTTAAAGGGGCTCCCCAGATGGTGCTAGTGGTAAAGTACCTGCCTGCCAATGCAGGAGATGTAAAAGATGCAAGTTTGATCCTTGGGTTGGGAAGATCCGCTGGAGAAGGGCATGGCAACCCACTCCAGTAGTCTTGCCTGGAGCATCCCACGGACAAAGGAGCCTGGAGGGCTATGGTCCATAGGGTCGCACAGAGCTGTATACTACTGAAGCAACTTAGCATGCATGCAAGCATTTTTTAGATGTTATTGAATTTGTTACACTATTTCTTCTGTGTTATATTTCGGTTTTCTGGCTGCAAGGCACCTGGGATCTTAGCTCTCTAACCAGAGATCAAACTGGCACCCAAACTGGCATTGGAAGGTGGAGTCTTAACCACTAGACTGCCAGGAAAGTCCCCCAAATGCATTTTCAAGCATTGATTATTGATAAAAAGGCATTTGACGGTCAGTGCTCTGGGGCAACCTACAGGGGTTGGATGGGGAGGCAAGAGGAAGGGGAGCTCGAGGGTGATGGGTCATATGCATACCTATGGCCGATTCATATTGATGTATGGTGGAGACCATCACAATACTGTAAAGTAATTATCCTCTAAAAGAAAACTGAAGGAAAGGCATGTGACAAAAATGACATTTTTAAAAGCATTTTTGAGTTTGAATGCATTAGATTTAGCTACAGATACAATATTTCTAAACACTAATGAACTATTTAGTATGGCATTTTAAAACTAAATTTAGAGGCTTAGGTAAAAAATCCTGTCACCAAAGCCATTTGAGTTTCCCTCTTTTATTTCCTAGATGGATCACCCCCATCACGGTTAGTTGTTGATATCAGGAAGGATAAATGGAGCTACTGTATTCATTTGATAACTTATTCTACTAATTTTAGCCTGAAAAAAAATCAAGTATTGCATGTCTCAGCATAACCACATAAACACATAACCAAGGTGGGCAAACTGAATTTTCTTTTCACATTCAACTCGCAAAATATATATACATATATATATATATTTTTTACATAATGAAAACTTTTATATTTGGAATTAGCCAGCTGGACTCAGTTTAGATGATCCCAATTTTGTTGGCAACATCCAAAGCATCATAGTCAGGAGCCAGTCGAACATATGCCTTCTTCTCTCCATCAGGCCTGATCAGAGTATTGACCTTGGCCACGTCAATGTCACAGAGCTTCTTCACAGCCTGTTTAATCTGGTGCTTGTTGGCCTTGACATCCACAATGAATACTAGTGTGCTGCTGCCTTCTATTTTCTTCATGGCTGACTCGGGGGTGAGGGGGAATTTGATGATGGCATACTGGTCAAGTTTGTTTCTCCTAGGGGCGCTCTTCCGAGGATATTTGGGCTGCCTCCTGAGCCACAGTGTTTTGGGTCGCCGGAAGGTGGGTGACGTCCGGATCTTCTTTTTTTTTTGTGGCTGTGGACACCTTTTAACACTGCTTTCTTGGCCTTTAAAGCCTTTGCTTTGACTTCAGCTTTAGGAGGGGCAGGGGCTTCCTTCTTCGCCTTCAGCCCCATCTTCATGAAAAGGGTTTTTAGCAAAATATATTTAAAGATAGTTTTCAAAATCTGTCTCCAAGGAACAGGTTAAGACTCTGCACTTCCAATGCAGGGGGTGAGGGTTCAATTCTTGGCTGAAGAACTAAGATCCTACATGCTGTGTGGTGTAGCCAAAAATAAATAAATAAAAGAGAATTAATATTATATAAAAAAGTCTGCCTTCTAAAATTTTGTATGTGTAATAATACAATGTACTCCAATACTTTAGAATTCAAAATTAATGACTGATTTGACATTCAAGAATTTTATTGAATTCACAAAGCAAAATTTGAGGTATAAAATTTCTTGATGTTTCTTAATCTGTAGAGACACTGGTCCATGAAGGGGTCAATTCTTTCAGGTTGATTAGTGCCAAGTTCTTCTACAAAGCTATCTGAACATTAGTCCATAAATTTTGAGGGAAACGAAACAATTTATTCTATATTCTAATTAAATTTTTATTGGCTCTTAGGGAGAAAATAAAGCTGATCTCTCAGATCAATTGTGTCTTGGGACAAAATGGGGACTGGCAGTCTGATTAGGAGTCTGCAAACCAGAGAAAATTCTTTACCTGCTTTGACTGGTTTTGACACCTCAACCACTTCACTTCTCTGATTCCCGGTTTTTAAGCTCCCAACATGGAATTTGCTGTTAGTAAACTTTATATCCATCCCACCCTCTCCTCCCTTCACTGTGTCCACAAGTCTTGCGACCCCATGGACTATAGCCTGCCAGACTCCACTGTCCATGGGAGTTTCCCGGCAAAAATATTGGAGTGGGTTTCCATTCCCTTCTCCAGGGGATCTTCCTGATCCAGGGATTGAACTCAGGTCCCCTGCTTTACAGGTGGATTCTTTACCATCTGAGCCAGCAGGGAAGCCCCAGTTATGAAGAAGGCTACAATGAATGTTCTTCTGTAAGTTTGGTGTTTTTTTTTTTTGTGGACAGGGAGTCTTTATTTCTGATGAGTAATAACTAAGGGTGGAATAGCTGGGTCATGGGGTAAAGCTTATCTTTTTGAAAAATGGCAAAGGCATGCTGTGGTTGAGCATCTATGTACCCCTACCAGTGATAGATGAGTGCTGCAGTTTTTCACAGTCTCCTCAACATTTGTTCTGTCAGGTTGTCAAGTTTGGGGGTAATGGCTCCACTAGTGTGAGTGAAGTAGTATCTCATTGTGGTTTTAATTTGTATTTCCCTATGGCTGAGGATGGTGAGTACCTTTTCATGTGATTTCTGGCCATTTGTATTCCTTCTTTTGTGAAATATTTCTCCCAAGGTGAGGTGGACGTTTTTGTTTTGGGAGGTTTTTTTTTTTTTTGCCATTCTAAATTGCTTTTTTTTTTTTTTTTTATTTTAATTTTTCTTTTTTTTTGGGGGGGGGGTGGGGTGGGGGGGTGGGTTCTTAAGCTCCTTAGTTCCTTGACCAGGGATTGAACCCATGCCCTGTATAGTGGAGGCACAGAATTCTAATCAAGAAATTTCCTGAGTTCTTGATACATTCTAGATTCAACTCTTTAGTCAGACATATGTATTATAAATGCTTTTTCTAAAAGTTCATTTTTTAAAATAAACAATGGCAAGTTTATATCATAACCATTCTCTGGAATAGCTGTACCCAAACATTCAAGTGACAGACATATCAGGAAGTGACTGCTACAAGAACTTGGTGTTAAAAGAAAAACAACAAAAACTACCCTGAAACTCAATAACTTAAGCCCATAAACCTTTACATAACAACAACGGGTCCAGGTCAGTTGGGGTCCGCTGACTTAGGCTGGGGTCAGCTGAAGTGCCCTGGCTGGGGAATCTCTGCCCCATGGGGCTCTTATTCTCCTCTGGAGATGGTGGGTGAACAGCCTCCTGGGTGAGGCTGAGGCACAAAATGACGGAGAGAAACACACACACCTTTTGAGTCTTAGACTCAGAAGGACACAGGGTCACCTTCGCATCGATCTGTTAACCAAAGCAGACATCATGGTTGAAACCACAGTCAGAGGCAGGGAAACAGTGTGTCCTGCCCACAGTTGGAGACTTGTGCAAAGTCACATGCCAAATGGCACACACACTGGGAGGAGAGGAGAATGAGAATAACAGAAATCTATCCCAAGTGGCCCTCGAAGTCAAGAGCCTGCCTGCTAATGCAGGAGACGTAGGAGACGTGGGCTCGACCCCTGGGCCGGGGAGATCCCCTGGAGGAGGGAATGGCAACCCACTCCAGTATTCTTGCCTGGAAAATCCCATGGACAGAGGAGCCTGGTGGGCTACAGTCCACGAGGTCATGAGAGTCGGACACAACAGAGAGATTCAGCATACATCACCAACAAGTAAAAGTTGTAAGTCTACAAATGTGTTTTTTAGCCTTAATGACAGGACATAGGCATTTTAAATGATTTCTAGACTATTTTGCCCTCATGCACCACCTCACTGATTTTTCCTCCCTCAAACCAATTTATTTCCATTTAGTCTGCAGCAAGTTCTAAAACAATTCACTTATCTAGGAATTCATGAATTAAAGAGCTATGTAGAACACTTCCTCTATGCCACAGCCACTGTATGCCAGGTTCTAGAATCACAGCAGTGAACCAGACAGGCAAGGTTTCTGAAATTCCGAAGTAGGCAATTCCAGTTCAACAGTATGTTACAGGAGCCCACTCACTGGAGGGGCTGTTTACCTGGATTCGTGGTGTAAAGGAATGTTTTTACAAAGAAAATGACATCTAGGCTAAAGCCTAACAGGTAAGTGTGTGTTAAAAAGACAAAGGTGGAGAAGACTGTTAGTATGTGCAAGAGGTAGTGGAGGACAGGAAGACTTAGAATTTAAATTAGTTGGATGTAGGATTTCCCTGGTGGTCCAGTGGATAAGAATCTGCATGCCAACACAGTGGGGACCGGGGTTCGATCCCTGATCTGGGAAGATTCCATATGCCCTGGGGCAATTAAGCCCATGTGCCACAATGACTGAGCCCGCACCCTACAGCCTGTACTCCCCCAGAGAAGCCCTCCAGTGAGGAGCCCCTGAACCATAACTGGAGAGAGAGTAGCGCCTGCTGCTGCGAGTAAAGAAAGCCTGTGTGCAGCAACAAAGACCCGGCGCAACCCAAAATTAAAAAAAAAAAAAAGTTGGATGTAGCATGGAGGTTGAGTGAAAAGACCCCCGTGGCCACAGGATGGAGAGTGGATTTCAGGTGTGGAGAAACAGGTGGCAGGGAGGCTACTGCATTATCGAGGCCAGAGGTGATGGTGGAAAACATGGGTGGAAGCAACAGGGGTGGACAGATACAAATGGCTTCCGGTGAGATTTGGAGTCATCATGAGAAGTCACGGAGTTTGATTAAGTAGGATTAAGGGGGGTGAGAAATCAAGTGAGATACCAACATGTCTTAAGCAATCAACATATGGTTTTGCATTTAAGGAAACAAGGATTAGAGGGAAGTGTGTGTGCCTAGTGCTCAGGCATGGTCAACTCTGTGGGATCCCATGGACTGTAGCCCACCAGGCTCCTCTGTCCATGGGATTTCCCAGGCAAGAATACTGGAGTGGGTTGCCATTTCCTCCTCTGGGGGAATCTCCTCTACCCAGGGATCAAAACCAAGTCTCTTGAGTCTCCTGCATTGGCAGGCAAATTCTTTAGCCACTGAGCCATTGGAAAAGCCTTAGAAGAAAGGGTTACATGGAACTGATGGGAGGAATAGATAATAAACTATTCTAAAAATATTGAGTTACCTGTGTTAATAGATACATTAGTAGTAGTGGTAATAGTGTTAGATGCCCAGTTGTGTGACTCTTTGTGACCCCATGGACTGTAGCCCACCAAGCTCCTCTGTCCATGGGATTTCCCAGGCAAGAATACTGGAGTGGGTTGCCATTCCCTTCTCCAGGGAAAAAGATAACTTACTTTATCTTAAATTATTTTAAGAATTTATTTGAGCAAAACTGGATTCTAATCAGGCAACAGCCAATCTAACAGATGGAAAGGAGCTTGGAGGAGGTGTACAGGAGAGATTTTAATCAGCAGACAAGAGCAGAAACAAGGAAGTTACACTAAGCAAAAAAAGCAGGCTGGTTATGGCAAGATTCCTTTCCTTTAGAGGAATGGCAGAGTATTAGGTGACCTTGCTAATGCTGGCGAGGTGATTTCTGATGAACTGGTTTAAGATTCCATTTCTGGGAGAGCTGAAACTGTAATTTAATGAAGTCTGGATTTGGCGACTTGGAGCTTAGATAAGTGATTCCATTTGGGGCTGTTGTCTTATTTTTAATAACTGTGAAATATCCTGAAGGCATTGTTCTGCAATAAATATGAATCTGAGTTCCAGAGAGCATTTAGGCGTGCATGCATCCTCAGTCATGTCCAACTCTTTGTGACCCCATGAACTATAGCTCTGCCAGGCCACTCTGTCCATGGGACTTCTCAGGCAAGAATGCTGGAGTGGGTTGCCATTTCCTTTTCCAGGGGATCCTCTTGACCCAGGGGTTGAACCTGAGTCTCCTGTATTGGCAGGTAGATTCTTTACCACTGAGCCACCTAGGAATCCCAGAGAGTTTAGAGCTGGTGGTCAATTTATTTATCATAAGAATGGCAGATTTGGACACTGAGGTGGGGGGGAAATGTTCATAGAAAATACAAGAATAGGAGGACAGACAGATGAAGGAAGCTCAGCAATTAAAGGACAGATGTAAGGATCCTGTGAGAGAGGCTATTTAATAAAGTGCCTCCAAAGTCAAGGGAGGAAGATGTAGGGGAAGAGAGGACCCCTGCTTGTTTGGAGGGTGAGACTGAGTAGCCAAGAGCCAGGGACTCATCAGGACAGCAACTCCATAACAAGCCTCAAGAGAATGAGATATGAACAGCAAGATTTTGGTCTGCATCATGGCCCGCTTCAGTAGGAAAGAGAAGATGAATATGAAAGCGAGTAAATAGTTAATCTGGTGCAAGTGAGAGAGCTCGCACTGGTGGTCTCGGTTTCTTTCTTTCTTTTTTTTAAGGAAGATAAAATGGTGTGGGGAGTAGGTGAATTACTATCCTTGAGATAAGCAGAGAACATTTGAAAACAATGAAACAGTACAAACTTGGAGAGAAAATTAAGAAAATTTTCTTAATTTTCTCTTTTCTTAATTTTCTCTAGTCAGAGTCCTGGCAGAATGAAGGGGCCAGGGATGGTGGGAGACCGCGAATTGATCATGTCCCACGCATAACTGGCTGTGCCGTTTTCCACCGGCATCTGTGGCCACATACAGAGAAGACATTTGGCTTCATCCAGGCAAGAGTTTGCCAAGTGCAGTCTCTGCCAGAAGGACAGCGCGGTGAGAGGTGTGAGGACACTGGGTTTACTTTGCTCAAAGCCAGCTTATTTTTTTTAATTTTCTTAGAATTGATTTAAAAATTCAGAATTTATTGTTTTTTGATGCTATTCAAAAATAATCAACTGCTTAGTCCATGGTAAAGAAACAAAAATGGTTTTCCCATAACAATGCATGCTTACTCCTTCAATCTCTTGTTGATATTTCAAGTGACTTCAATGGACATGATTAATTTATTAGCTTTTCTTATTTTCTATATCCAAAGATTATTTAGGAAAGAGTCAAAGATAATTGTTAATCTTGTATTTTTATAATGAATTTACTAATATAGAAATTCACTAAGAGAGAAAGCCAAGTAAATAGAATTGTCAACTTCTCAAAATTCATTATAAAGTTACTAGCAAGACTGAAATGAAATTCCTTTCAATTTAAGTATAGATAGACGTTGAAGTATAGACTGTATAGATAAGATATACCTCAGGAGAAAGCCTCTATAGTAATATGCTAATTGACAACTATACTTTCAAAATTTTTGAAAAAAAACTTATACAGATCAACAATTTACATGTTAATACATCTAACTAGGAAATATACCTTTTAATAGGCATCATTTCAACCACAGCCTTTCAGATCAAAATACAACCATGACTGATGAAGTCTATTCCCATTTCCTGGAGCGTAAATGCATCTTAGGATAGAAACACGCTGATAAAGTCATGTGTGTGTGTGTGCACGCGAGTGCATGAGTGCTTAGTCACCAGTTGTGTCCGACTTTTTGCAACCCATGGACAGTAGCGCACCAGGCTCCTCTGTCCATGCAATTTCCCAGGCAAGAACGCTGGAGTGTATTGCCATTCCCAACCTATGCAACAATTATAAAAGTGGAACGTGGGTACTAGTAGAAGAATATAGGCCAATTTACAGAGACAATTACACACTCTAACAAAAAGATTTATAGAAAGAGGTTACAGCCTAACAGAAGAACTGGTTTTACAGCTTTGCTTGATGTCTGTGAATTAAACAACAGGTCTTAAGAACAGGTTTGCAACTGGTTCTTAAATAGGAAGAACTGGACTGCACTATGGGCATATTTTTCAACAGTAAATTTACTCTTACCTTGAGTTGAATATTTACAAGGTGAGGGAGCCAAATATTCCATATATTTTGATTGTCTTCATACTCTTATGACTCAGGCCGCAAGCAACACCGGTGATTAAAAATGACTCAGCAATAAGCTAATAAATTTGTTCTTGTGAACACAGCCTAGCCACTATTTTTAGGTTAATGGATATATCCTTTTTTTTTTTTTTCTTAAAGTCTAATTTCCAGATATTCCTGGTCATTTTACAAGCTTGAATCCTAGAATACATTCTCTCTTGGGACCGTAGCAAATGATGTTAATGAAATGAAGATGTTGAGAGTAATTAGAGCCCACTCTCTGACCAGCTGAAATAGACTAAGAAAAGGAAGCATGCCTCTGTTTAGAAAGGGAGGGGTTACAGGGGTAGAGACGATAGATGGATGGATGGATAGATAGAGCAAGCTGGATATTGATATGTTATTGTCAGATGGAACCATTTAATTCTTGATACACGGCTTCAAGCAGAAGTGTGTATGTATGCATGTGTGCATGTGTGTGAAAGGAAAGAAAGAGAAAGAGGAGGAGAAGAAGACGGAGGATTGGGGTAGCAAGGTTTTCTCATACACACCATAAGAAAACTTGTGAAAAGCACAGGGGACAGTCCTGGCCCACTCTAAAGAGTAATTCTACTTTCTCTACCCTCTTTTGTGGAAGCAAAGGCAAAGACAAAACCCATCAACATACATGTGTGCTTACTCACTCAGTCGTGTCCAGCTATTTTTTGACCACATGGGCTGCAGCCCTGCCAAGCTCCTCTGTCTGTGGGATTTCTCAGGCAAGAATATTGGAGTGGGTTGCCATTTCCTTCTCCAGGAGATCATCCCAACCCAGGGATCGAGCCCAAGTCTCCTGCATTGCAGGAAGATTCAGATTGTGAGCCACCAGAGCATACAGAACGGATTTAAAAAATAAGTAAGTTTAAGAAATGTGTGCTATATATTTCAACACGACTCCTAATATGGACCTAGCAGGAGTCAGCTAGGGATGGGCAGTGACTGTTTTTGTTGGGATTATATTGGAGGTCAGTCCTTCATCATAAAAATTAAATGGAGAAGAGAATGAATTATACAGATAATTTAGGGGAAAAAGCATGATCATTGACATAACCATTTCTTTCCTTTGGCTTCATTCATTCAGATAATTTAAAATTTCAGTTGACCTGAAGCCTGAAAAATAGTAAGGATAGTATTAAGTGAGTAAATGCAGAGGAGAGGAAAAGCAGGGTTGAGGTTTCTGTTTCCTCCTCATCCACAACCATGGAGATTCTTATCACAGCGGACCTTTGTTCCCAAGGTCTGCCACCTGGGAACAGTTATGCTTAGTCACCAAGGCCATCTCTCTGCAGCTGTTTTGCTAAGCGGGGTGGGCAAGCCTGCGGCGCAGAAGGCAGCAGATGCTGCTGTCAGTGAAGCCCTGCCTGACCGGCCTGCTGAGCCGCCAGGCCACCACCGAGCTAGGGTGTGTGCGTGTCTGTGTGTGTGTGTCTGTATCTGTGTGTGTGTGCATAAGTGTGTTGCAAAATAAAGTTTCTTATTTATTAAAGAGTTCAGCCTGATTTGGCCTCACCTGAGTGAGCCTTGTTTTCCTGGTGAATTAACAAGAACTTTCCATAGTCTTTCTTTTCTGTTGGTCAGGAGAATGGACCAGGTTGTCTTGCGGACTTGCTCTCTGTGCTCAGTTGCTCAGTCCTGTCCAACTCTTTGCGGCCCCGTGGACTGTAGCCTGCCAGGCTCCTCTGTCCATGGGATTTACCAAGCAAGGATACTGGAGTGAGTTGCCACTTGCTCCCTGACTCAGGTATTGAACCTGAGGCTCCTGCCCCTCTTGCATTGGCAGATGGATTCTTTACCCCTGAGCCATGAGGCTTCCCTCTGCAGATTTGGGGATCAGAAAAATCATTTGTTTCTCCTCTCCTAAATCTCACTTACCTTGACAAACTCTCAGCTAACTCTCCCCTCCTAAGTTTAATCTACCTTGATGAAAATACAGTATTTCAAAATGACAGTTGAGTAGCATGGAAACTCACTATGTTTGAACAACTTCTGTGAATATGTTTTTATTTCGAAATATCTTTACTGAGGCCACATATTCACATGGAAGATATTCCATTCAGTTCCAGATAGGTACCTGAACATATTTAAGTTTCATTGACTTTCAGAAGCTGTGAGGATTCTTAAGGTGAATGTCAAGAGACCAGGCACCAGATCAGGAGGTCAGAACTCCTTCCTGGGATGCGGCACTGGTAGTCCCATCTCTCAGTGCATCTTTTAGGATCTCGTTCGTTCTCTTCACCTGTAAATGCAGGTGCTGGAATGGAAAAAGATCGTGTGTGTAAGTTTTTCCCACAAGAGGAAAATGTAGCTCTTTTTGCTCAGCTTCATCCTTTTCAGTCAGATGCCCAGAGATTTATTTATGAGAGGAGAGGCATTGAACATGCTATTCCTTAGAACTGACTGGCTTATGGACATTTTGCCTTCTTGGTTTCTCCTGTTTCATATTACGGAAACAGTCACACCCTCTCTAAGTGCTACTGAAAAGACATCTGAGCCCTTTCCACTTCAGGGATTCACGTGGTGTCACTTTATCAGCTGGGGTCACCTGGTCCACACTCATCATGTAACCACAAAGCACGAACATGTGGGAAACATCCCAGGCCCAGGCTAACTTCACCGGCACCCCCTCCCTGGCCCCCCACCTCCGTTCCATAGCTGTAATTCATGTGTTCTTAACAAATCATTGTTGGAAGCCCTTTCTGCCAGCCTTTAACCTCAAGGACTACAGGGTGTTCCCAGATTTTTGAACCGTTAACTCGTTAGCTTAGTGACTGTATCAAAGTTTCCAAGTAGTTGGACGTGAATCCAAACATGGATGAATTTAATCTGGAACTCAAAGCCTGAATTTAAACCTTAGCAGACCCGAAGTTGTTTAGTTTAGAACTAAAATAAATTGTTTATTTGTACAGCCAACAGGATCTAAGCATTCTTGGTGTACAGTACCTATGGTTTCAAAGGTGGATGGAGTACACGGTATAGACAATTACACCCTCCACCCCCATTATTTTTATTTCCTCAAGACTATTTCCATAGTGCCGACATAATCAAAATATAAAAGTAAAATTTTGAGTTAATTTGGAACCACTGAAAATTTAAATCCCTTGGAATCATAAAGGCAAAAAATTTCATTTCCTATCTACACTTGTGAAGGCGTCACCGTTCCACTAGTTCAGACTGGGACCGTCTGGTAAGTGGGATGAAGATTGTCTGAATATATCAATAGACTCCCGTTTCTCTCTGGGATTCGTATAGGACCCAAGTATCCGGTATGGATGGTCCTTAGGCATGGCATCACGCGATACAGAGAATCTTGGGGCTGGCAGGGACCTCCAGGAACCAGGTAGGAAGGACAGCCACAGCCATTCAGTGTGAACTCTTTGCAGATGCGAGCCAGGTGCTTGGACACACATTTCCCATCAACTCTGACAGCAGCAGGCTATGGTAGACGATGCTACTTCAAGAGCATGAGTGAAGAAATACAGAAATTGAGACCCGGGAAGCAGTAGAAACGTGTGTCCACATAAGGATGCCCACAAATACCATTCACCTTCATGGTAACTACCGTGTTTTCCTTACCATGCATTCATTATGCCTGTGTATCATCTCTTTTCTCAACTAATTCTAGGATAAAAAGGCATGCACACCTAAAGAACAATTCAAGACAGAAATAAGGTAAGTATTGGCTTAAAATTTAAGTTGAGTCATCAAAGGAATAGTAATAATAATATGCACTAAAAAGTCTAATATTTAGTCAATTATTCCAGAAAAGGGACTACTCATGACTGTTTATAGAAGAGTGACTTTACCTCCTCAACAGAACTCTCAGGGAGCTTCACAATGATGTGAAATTTCATTTCCAGGGCCAGTGGCTATGCCTATTCAAGTCATTCATGTTGATAATGCCCTATTGCCTCTTACAAAGGAATCTTCTTTGGCTGCTTATAGCCTGTTTATGTTATTGGACATAGATTTTAAAAATACAATAAAAGAGTAACTTTATTATCATTACTATTATCATCATTATATCTAATGCAGCATACTATATACTTGTTAGTTGGCCTAAATTATAGTTATCTCTTCAAAGCTATTGCAGTATTTTTCATAAAATGAAATCTGCATTCTAACTGAGAAGAACACTGACAATATTAAATGCACATCATAAAATGTGCATAGTTTTAGGGAGTAAAACTTTCTTGATATTTGAAACACAATTTGTGTAGAAGATCTTTGCAAACAATGTATATGAATAATCTCAATTCTCTAAACTCATGTGTGCGTGCTGAGTCACTTCAGTTGTGTCCAACTCTTTTCGATCCCATGGACTGTAGCCCGCCAGGCTCTTCTGTCCATGGGATTGCCCAGGCAAGAATACTGGGAAGTGAAGTCGCTCAGTCCTGTCCGATTCTTTGCGACCCCATGGACTATAGCCTACCAGGTTCCTCCAACCGTGGAATTTTCCAGTATTCGAGGGGTTGCCATTTCCTCCTCCAGGGGATCTTCCCGACCCAGAGATCAAACCCTCATCTCCTGCATTGGCAGGAGGGATCTTTACCATTAGCCCTGCCTGGGAAGCCCTCTATAAACCCAGAATGAGCAAATTATTCTTCCTGGAGATGGCACAGGCGGGAAATGTATACTGTTTTCTAAAACTGCAAAAGATTGAAAATGTAAGTAGCATATTAATCAAATTAAATGTAATATAATGTGGTTCTGCATTAATTTCCAATTTTCTTTCTAAAGGGGAACATATAGAACCATTTCCTTTGTCCTGCTTTCTTACGGACCTTATTTTTATATTTATCAGGTTCATCCATTTTGTATCTCCCATTATTATTATACATTTAAGATCTAATTTTTCTATTTTTAAGATTTAAAATAAAAGGGTTTGATTCCCCTGGTCCATTTGCGAGGACCTGCCGCACTTCAGGCACAGTCTGACCTGGGAAATTAAGAGTCACATCTAAGACACTTTCACGGTTACCTGTGCACAGCCTAGGAGAGTGGAGACAAAGTCCTGGTCCAGCATCTGCTCTGTTACTTAGGAAGTGAATAGAATCAACTTTCTTAACTACACGTTAAGAAACTTGACGTTTCTTATTCAATATAAGGGGAAATAATGCTTACCATATGGTTTCCAGCAAGTCACAAAAACATCCTCAAAGTTCTGAATTCATGTGGACATCATAGTTATCATTGCCACGAGCATCAGCATCACCACGACCATCATCAGCATCAGATACCATCTCCCTTTTCACCAGCACTGTCATTGTCATCCCCATTGTTTTATAGCATAATGTTTAATGGTGTAGCTTCTGGGTTAAATGACTTGTATAAAATATTGACTAACTCTGTGACCTTGGGCACATTACCTAACTTTTCCATGTTTACACATTTGTAAAACGGGCTGTATAATGATATCTATAATTGTAAGGTATTATGAATATTTAATGAGATGAACAATACAGTGTTTGAAGACAGACTGTCTCTGTGTGTGCTCAGTAAATGTATCCATTGCTATTATTCTATCTTTTCTACCATGCTGTGTAGTTCTCTAGGGCAAGACTCATACAGCTTGTCTCTGTATCTCTTGTAGGAATTAATTCCCTGCACATACTAGATTGGGCTTCCCAGGTGATGCTAGTGGTAAAGAACCTGCCTGCCAAAATAGGGGATGTAAGAAAAGTGGGTTCTATCCCTGCATCTGGAAGATCCCCTGGAGGAGGGGAATCACTCCAGTATTCCTGCCTGGAGAATCCCATGGACAGGGCAGCCTGGTGGGCTGCAGTCCATAGGGTTGCAGAGAGTTGGACACCACTGAAGCCACTTAACATGCATGCACATACTAGGTTCTCAAAAAGTTTACTTGGTGTTTGATTGTTTGAAAAGATAAATGAACAGGTGGGTGGATGAAAACATAGGTCAAAGACAGGCATAGCATAATGAAGCACACACTAAGTTTTAAACTAATACTGTCTCTTTAAGCTGTTTTCAAGTTTTAAGACTGATCATAAAATAGTAGGAGTTCAAGGACTATAGGAAATGCAGAAATTCCAAAATATATAGATTAGATTTTGCTCCTCCCCATTAGGGAAGTACTAGGAAACCACAGAAACAGTCCGCTTTGAACAGCCTGGACCAAAATTCACACTGGAAGCAGCTGATGAGATTTTCTGAGAGTGAACTCTTATTAAATAAAATCTGCACAAGCATGGTTTTTACAGCGACCTTTGGACAGATAATTGGAAACTCAAAAAACTTTGAGGGTTTATTCAAGATTGAAGGGAGTGGAAAGTGGATGAAGATGCTTAGGTGAACATGGAGGAAGGAGCATGCTTAGAAGAGGGTCAGTGTTTTAAACCCCGGCTCCTTTATCTCCAGGTTTGGGTTTGGTCATATCTCTGCTTCTACTATGGAGGGTGGAGGAAATATTACTTTTCCTCCCACAATCCGTTGAAGCACTCTGACTTACTGGTTTCCATAGATGCCAAGAAACTTTAGTGGCAGGTGTCCAGCAACTGTAGAGGTTCTATAAATGTAAGTTGAACTGATGAATAGGTGTGCGTGGAACGCTCCTCAGAAGGTCCTATCGGCTGTCGTTTTGCATTCTGACTGCACTGCACATCAGAGCAGAGACACAACGTGGCGAAGCTTGAAGGTCAGGGTGGTACTGATCTTCTCTCCCAGGTGACACTGAGGTCCCTGAGGAAGGTGAGGAGGAATGCAGGCGTGTGTCCTCTTCCAATAGACTTGCGGGATTCAAATGCCAGACCTGCAAAGTCTTTTATAAAGAAACACATTTTCTTATTCTAAATCTCTCATTTTATGAAGGAAAACCGAGGCCCTGAAAGACTTCCCAGTTGAATATCTCAAGGCAGAATCTCATTTTAAATATATTAGGAGATTTCCATATTAATAGTATCACTCTTATAACCTGGAATTTGCAGGCAGTAGCTTTTCACATAGCAAGACATTTCTCTGCTGAAATGAAATACCTCTGGCTACAAAGAAACAGAGAATGGCACTTAATTCCATGCACATCAATAAAACAATTCACACCACGCACGATCCTTCATAAGGCTGCACACTAAGAAGAGGGCTCTAGATTTTTGCTGAGAACTAAGTTTTTTTTTTTAAAGCTAGTTAAGATTTTGACTTCAAACATAACAGTAAAATCATCAACTGCATACCACAAGATCGAAGATTCCCCGTGCTGCAACTGAGACCCAGTGTAGCCAAATAAATATTTTAAAAGGTAAACCTTTCATTGTGCTGAACACATGAATGTATTAACCTTTTTTAAAATTAAAAATTAAAAAAAACTAAAATCAGCAATCAAGTGTTGACTTTTCACAAGCAAATATTTTGAGTTGCAATATTATTATGAAACTAAGTGTTTATGGTTATACAATGCAGATTTCAAGGATGGGGAGTTAAGGGATTGAATATTATAAAAATGTGTAAAAAATAGTGTGAAATATCAGTTCTAACTGTTATCTAACTATTGCTAGGTACTCTCCTGACAATTATGCTATAATAGCATAATGATGGAGGCTTTCTCTGTCTCCTGGCTATTGATTAAGCTCACACAATGGGTTGGATGCTCAGGGAGTCCCCGACCTGTGGAGAGGGTGCTGGCGCCCCTCAGTGGAGGAGGGGGACACTGACATTTAGGATCGGACAGCTTCCCCTTCCACAGCGCCACTCTGCATCTGACAAGCAGAGCCGGGACAGTCAACCTTTCAGGAGCTGTTTGTCAGCGCAGAGACCAAGATCTCTGCTTGTTCTTTTGCACGGCACTTCCTGGGGGATCAACAAACAACATCTCTACACTCGGAGCTCTGTGTAGCAAGAGAAAGTGAAAGTGTTAGTTGCTCAGTCGTGTCTGACTCTTTGAGTTCAAGGACTTGCAGCCCGTCAAGCTCTTTCTGTCCATGTAATTCTCCAGGCAAGAACACTGGAGTGAGTAATCTTTCCCTTCTCCGGGGATCTTCCTGACCCAGGTCTCTCACATTGCAGGCAGATTCTTTACCTTCTCAGCCACCAGGAAAGACACACAATGAAATCTCAGGTCCTCTAGAACCTTCCACGGCAAAGGGCATGGGGTGGGGAGAATTTAAGACTAGCTTTGGACTTGGTGATAATTCTAATCTCCTCTACAGGGCTCATATTTTTATTCTTTAAGGTACACTTCCTCCTAAGCTAAATTCCAAATCCTTTATGAGTTTTAGTGATTCCAGCGATACTGTCCTTCTTCAGTAGAGTTATACCTGTTAAAAGATCCATTAAATATGATTACATTAAAATTCTAATAGATCTTTATTTTTTTGGTTTGTTTTTGGGTTTTTTTTGGCCACACAGCATGGCATATGGGATCTTAATTACTGGACCATGGATCAAACTCAAGTGTCCTGCATTGGAAGGCAGAGTCTTAACCATTGTGCCACCAGGGAAGTCCCTCTAATAGACCACTTTAGATGGACAGGCAGAAAAAAGATATTTACTGCTTTCTCTGAGGGGATTCCTATGTTCCTAGATACACGATGGTTCATCTCAAATCAGGTAACTATTATAAATATTAAACTTTTTTCAATATTAAATTTAATAGTAATTTTAAAATAAAACAATAATTTAAAAAATATATAAAATTTTATTTAAAATTAATATTTTAAATAGTTTATATTGATATTTTAAAATGTATTTTTAATTGGAGGATAATTGCTTTACAATGTTGTATTGGTTTCTGCCATAGAACAACATGAATCAGCCACAAGTATGCATCTACTCCCTCCGCTCCCTCACCCCACCCCTCTAGGTCATCGCAGAGTGCCAGGCTGGGCTCCCTGTGTTATACAACTACTTCCCACTGGCTATCTATTTCACAAATGGTAGTGCATGTTTCAATGCTGCTCTCTCCAGGTAAGGGGCTTCCCTGGTGGTGCAGTTGGTAAAGAATCTGCCTGCCAATGCAGGAGAAGTGGATTCAATCCCTGGGTTGGGAAGATCTCCTGGAAAAGGAAATGGCAGCCCACTCCAGTATTCTTGCTGGAGAATTCCATGGACAGAGGAGCCTGGCGGGCTGCAGTCCATGGGGTCACAAAGAGTGGGACAAGACTGAGCGACTAACACAGAACAACATAACGATTGTCTGGAGACTGCGTGCATGCGTGCTCAGTTGGGTCCAGCTTTTTGTGACCCCATGGACTACAGCCCCCCAGGCTCCTCTGTCCATGGAATTCTCCAGGCAAGAATACTGGAGTGGGTTGCCATTTCCTTCTCTAGATAGTTATTATGTATGAAATTATTTAGAAATCACGTCAAGTGATTGGATTTTCACATTTGGGTAGAAAAGAGAAAAGGAGATGTGAGCTCCCAAAATATGCACCAGGGTCCTTGGAAGGAAACGTTTCACATGGAGCTATTCACATCCATCTTGAAACTGATCCAACCACGAGAACATTCTGCATCCCTTGTTCCCAAGGCTGGAGGACTGTCATTCCAGGTCAGACCACTTTGATTCACAGCACATCTTATTCACCAGCACATACTCAGTGGGTACTTACTGTGCTCCAGGCATTGTGTCAGGAACTAAGAATAAAAGAGTGAACCAAACAGGTCATCCCTACCTTCATGGAGCTCTCTGTCTAGTTGGAGAAAAGGAAAATGATGAAGTGCTAAGACAGAAAGATAGGGGGAGAGATCAGAGGGCATAAAGGGGCCCTAATTAGTCCAGAAATGCAGGTGCCAGGTAATTGTTCCTTGAGCCAGTTACCTTTGAGCTGAGACCCTAGGAGGGGTAAACAAAGTGTAGGGCAGAGGGCAGAAAGTTTCCTCTGTACAGGGACCAGTGTGCAAAGGCCTTGAAGTGAGGGGGATCCTAGAACATTGATCTGAGTTCACAGAGCATTGAGGGTGGGGCCCGGAAGTGAAGCAGTGAGAGGAAAAGGCAAAGGTCAGATTAGGTGGGTCGCTGCAGAGTTTCTGTCTTTCTGAAGGTCCCAAGGAGCCACTCAGGGATTTTTAACTTGGCAGAGACTTTATTCATTCCATGGGTACAGTAATAGGTGATGTTTTATCACTTTTAGGGGCTGAGTTCCTAGTCAGGGGACCTTCAGAGAAATGGCTCAGCCAAACCCTTGTCAGCAAGCAGGGGTAATTTAACTCTTTCTCGTTTGAGAGATGGCGAGAGTGTTGACAAAGTCAAGTCATTCATCTTCACGGATAAGAATAAATGAAAGAGCATTTTTCCAAATATAAGAAAAAGTTGATAACCTTCAACTACAATGCTGCGTTAGCCCCTCAGTCGTGTCCAACTCTTTGCCCTTCGGTGGACTGAAGCTTTCCCCTCCCACCCTATCAGGCTCCTCTGTCTTTGGGATTCTCCAGGCAAGAATACTGGAATGGATAGCCATTTCCCCCTCCAGGGAATTTTCCTGGAGTTTGCAGTCATTACAGCTCCCATGGGCAGGAAGGCCCCAGAGTCGTAGATTTGACCTTCATCGGCCTGGTTCTGGGGTGCCATTACCCTTAAAAGGATTACGTGAGTCAGACTCCTAGAAATTACTGCCAGAATGTGCCCTTGGCCTACCATTATTTCACTCAATATGTAGAACTGGCCTGATTCGCTTACTGGCAATAAAACTTTATTCTGCTACAGCTTCGGGGGATATTTCCTAAATGAATCTCCACTATTCTATTTGAAAGCCCCTAAGGAAGTAACCTACTCTTTGGGGAGCAACTAGTCACAGGGTGGAAGATGGGATGGAACCAGTGTTACCTGGACAGGCCTGGGCTGGAATTCCTTTCAGACCCTTAATTGATTTGCCTTGCTTGAGTAAGTCTTTTTGCTTGTTTTACCTTTCTTCATCACAATTCTTCACTCATAAAATGGGTACAATGGGTCCAGCGTGTCTTTGGTTTTCCAGGATGATTAACAACAATGCACAAAAAAATATCTTGCATTGAGCTTCCCATGTAGAGATACACTTTTTCGTTTTTAAAAGCAGTTATCATTTGCTGCTCCTTCCTTACAAGGAAATGTTAAGCTCACCATTTAACACAAATTTCCAGCAGATTTCCAGACAATTTCCAATAGTGAATAGGAGGCAGATTTTTGGATGGCTCAATGATTTTTTTTTTTTAAGAGGATAGACCATCCGTAAATTCTACTCTGTTGCACTTTTTAAACAGATATGTTCTATAAAGTATTAAGGGGTTCTGTGCCCTCTGCTAGAATCCTCCCATTTTTCTCCTGGACTTGTCTCTCTGCATTTCTTCCAAGGTCTGAAGACGGCTGTTCAGGTCAAGGAATTTCTTTTTGTTTTTCTTGTCCCTTTTGCTGACATTTCAGATTCCCTATGTTAGAGCTTTGAAAGTAAAATCTGCTTTGAATGTTGAACTTCAGAGTGTTTAACAGCAGGAGCCATGTCTGGACGCATTAACAAAATGAGAAAAGAGAAGGATTTTGGTTTCCTAATGAAGGCAAAATGGTTTCAGGTACTGAAGTGACCACTGGTCTGCTTTCAGGGAGCCTTCAGTTCCCGGTGACAAAGATGCTGCGACAGCGGATGGTGGGCAGCAAGGTCAAGGACGACTCCCGCGAGGCCACTGCGCTCACTCGGAATCTCAGAACCGGGACGACCGACTGCGCGGGCAGATGGGGCTCCTTCCGATCCAGAAGGGGAACCGCTCGCCTCCGCTCTCGCGACCACAGCCAGTCCTGTAATTAGCGGAGCGGGTTCATCTGAGCTCTGCAAATCACGGGCTTTCCACGAAATAATGATGGTTCTGCTGCTCGGGGACATGAACACCTCGAAGCCTGAAATCAGAGATGTTTTTCTTTTTCGTGATGGGGGCGGAAGAATAGTGGAACCGACAGGGATCCGACGTCTGCCAGCCGTGCTCGGTGGACAAGAAAAGCCGGGGCTCGGGTGGGAGCGCGGGAACACGGCACCCCGAGAGAGAGGCAGGGACGGAGAGCGCCCCAGGCGCGACCTGGTGAAGTGCAGGAAGGGGGACCCCGGGAGACTTTTCTAGACCTTCCGCGCCGGACGCGCGCCCCGAGTGCCCCGCGCGCGCCGCGTGGGTGCCCCGGCCCCTTCCCTGGATGGATGCCCGACGCGGCCTCCGGGGCGGGGACAGCTCCGGTCACCTCGCGCCCGGCGCGGCCCGTACGCCCAGGGCTCCCCGGCTCCGGTGCTGGCGGGTCTCGCCGCGCGGCGTGGGCCCCAGGCGAGCGCGCCCGCCGCCCCCGCGGCTCCGGGCCCCGCGGCGCCCGCGGGCTCGGCAGGTGCGTCGCGCGCCAGCCCCGGCCGTCCGCCCGCCC